>JAHREE010000205.1:1090338-1104677 GCA_033628505.1 Tringa tobata
GGGGCGAAGGCCGGCGGCGGGCCCCGGGAAAGCCCCGCCGGGAGCGAAGGGGGAAAAGGCGCCCTGCTGCTCCCGGTGACACACAGGGAGCAGCAGACCGGTTCCCGGTGTCAGCCATAGGCTCACCTGAAGGTCCGAAAGGACGGTGGTGAGGAGTGTGTCCCCGTGAGTTCCCTCAGTTCAGCAGGGCCTGGCTGAGGAGCACAAGTTCTCCACATAAATGCCATTAATGTTAAAACAGATTATGAGACTACTCCTCATTAACACTACGCTACGGAAGTTAAAGACACTGCAACAACTCTATACAGCTGATTTCAAGCTAATCCAGCAAATGCCATCTTCCAAGAACCTCCAACCAGAATGAATATCCACTTGGTCACCCAAGCACTCAAAAAATAAAAGGAATCCTTCCCCTAGACAGACTGGAGCAGAGCGAAACCGCAGTGAACGTGGAGAGAAATTAATTATTAAAAAAAATAATTAAAAAAGCAGAAGCCATCAAAGGTTAATCACGCCGGATCTGCATTTTGGCTTCCCACTGGGCTGAACAGTAATGCTGTGAACCTATAATATGCATCGGTGGGGTCAGCAACAATATATAGAGTATATATATTCTATAGAATATATATATTCTATAGAGAATTCCTCTAGATTATAGGAAATACATAATTCTCTAGAATTCCTGAAGATAAAATAATGCTTTGTGTAGTAAGCATCATTCAGTAAAACACATCTGCTTCCTACTCGATATTTAACTTAATTGGATGAAAATAGTCACAGTAATGAAATAGGTGGCACTTCCTTTAACAGCTTGGTACTTAATGACATCAAAGCCCACCGCCACTGAAATCCATACCCCACCGCCAGTTAATGAAGGTCTTAACATGAAAGGCTCAGCAAAGAGCGGGCCCAGGCTGCTGACAGCAACAGGAATGGTGCAAATATGCTGGGATCCGAGATCACTAGCACATACCCACAGCACAGCAGGCAGTAATGATTATTAATTATTTAAGAAAAGAACATAAGAGTTCCAGCATAAGCTTGAAAAAAAATAGGCAGCAGCATTGCTCTGGGATCTGCCAGTTGGATTACTGTTAATTAGCGCAGTACATGAGTCTGAAGGAAAGATCTAAAAGCATCTTATGCTGGTAGGAGTGTATAATTAAGCCATCATTTGCATCTTTGCAATAGTATGAATTTTCTTACTGATAACATCATGGGCAAAATACCATTTTATGACTAAGTATTGTCTACCTCTCCTCCTTCAGCTGCCTGACTGCCCAACGCAATCTTCTATGGCAGCAATTTAATGCCCTGCACTTCTTTAGAAAGGGTTTTAGCAGACACAGATACCATAAGGCTTCCTCTACCCTTGGAGAATTTTAGGTTTATTTGCTTAAAACACTGAGTCTAAACCAGCTTCTGCCCCACCTTAGTTTGTTACCATCAAGCTTACCAAGATTTAGCTAATAAGCAAGGTGCCCTCTTGCCATTACAGGAGTCACTTTTATCACCATAAAACACAAGAGATGCTCAAGAGACCTCAACTCCCAGCTCCACAGCAGATTTAGTAGAATTGTTGGTGTCTCAGGGGAATGCACAGACCTTCACAAAGTAAACAGAAGACACAAGTGCACTGTTACCTTACTGTCACCCTACTTGCCCCAACTGCAAAATGGGCATCCTACAGCTTATGATCAGCAGGGAAACTTCAGGAAGTGTAATTACTTAAAGGTTAAGCCTTTCTAACATTTTGACAAGTACTGTATAAAGATTGGATATTATTTTATAAAAGTCTAACATATTAAAATGGATTTTTCAATAGCTTCTAATCTCTTCTGTTTCATGAAGCTGCCATATATCCTAGTAAGCCAAAACTTCATGAAACCTTCTCCTCTGAATCCTTGCTTGACTTAGAAAAATTCTCTCAACTCACCCTGTCCTTTTCTGATCTTCAGTTCTTTCTTAATCAGCTCTGAAATTCATTTAGGATTCCTTCACAGTACAGCTGCTTCCACCCTCCAAGTCTCTCTGTATTTGTTGGCATCTCCCTCTCATTAGGGGCTTCCAGCAGCATCTGTAGACACAAGCCCTGCTTTCATTGCCCAGCTGATTTAACCACAGGCAACAATAATGAAAACTCTGTTACCCTCCAAGATGTGTGTGGTACCCAATGAGGGGATTGTTTCAGAGTGGGGAATCTTTCTGCTTTCAGTGATCTTTTATATTTCAGACATCAGTCTGACAATTCCAATCCATCAAAATCACGCTCAGATGCGGAAACAGGAGTGTTTCCTGAAAAGTAAATGCAGTTCAACCAAGCAGCTCTTTGCTTACTCAAACCAGGACAGACACTCTAGTAGGTGATGTAGGGTCACAACAGACAGTTGACATTTCCATGACAAGCAGCAAGCACAACTTGCATGGATTAGAGAGACTATACCAGAAAACCAAAGAAATAGTTCAGCTGCCTTAGTTGTGACATTTAATGTTTCTACAGACTGCAGTGAGGAGATATGCAGAGATATTTTTGACGGACAGACAAAAAATGCCCTTTAGTGTCAAAAAGGCTATGAAGGCTATGACAAGATTTTTTTGTTAATCCAGATTAATCCAGACTGTTAATCAGTTAATCCAGACATTTTTTTGTCCAGTAAGAAACCTCAGCTGCATGTTTTATTCAAAACCAGAAGTGTTCCCAGATTAAATCTGGCATTTACAAAGTTGCAAAGCACACTCTTTTACGACAACATTACAGAACTTAATTTCTATCTCCACCTTACAAGGATATTAACTGGACAATGAAAAGAAAAGCGATTTACCCAGACATTAACACTTCGGTCCAGGGGATCTGCAGGTCCTGCCTGATGCTTTCCAGTACATCTGCGATTACTACTGACCCATTTTTGAAGGCGTGTTGAAAACACAATCCTAAACATTATCAAGCAGCAAACTGTTATGATAGCAAGATAAAAAGATATATCCATGATTAGAACTTGTTTTTAAAAGCAATCTGCTATTTAATATATCATTTTCACATTAGTGTGTTAAATTACAGTAGACATTTCAGTGCATGATACAGCAATGGCTTACAAATAGTTATATCCACTAACCTTACTTCTGTATTTCCTCTTTTAAGACCTTATTTTGGAGAATACTTATTCTGAAACGTTTTTATTTATCCTGTCAGATAGTGTCAGATACTTTAGGCCATCTTTTCAGGCGCTCTGAACACCTGCAGCTCCCGCTTGACTCAGGTGAGAAGCCTGGATGGTTAAAAGTTATGGGAGACAAATCTGGGGCAACATCATGTCCAGTAATTCCCCCCCTCTCCCTCACAAGCATAAAAATTCTATTAAGGTAAAGTTAAAAACCCCTACAACCTCATAGCAAGGTGAAGTGTCACATTTTCCATGACTCCTAAAGAAAAACTCCAGTATGAGCACTCCTATTCCCCTCCTGTGGGTAGCTCAGACAGAATTGAAGTAAGAGCTTACTTCCCCAATACAAAAAATGATGGAAGCGGAGAAACTAAAAGATGACTGCAGGGTGACATTTCTTTACAATATAAAAATTATATTTGTCCTTATATAGGAAGGAATGGCCATAACGGAAACAAAACCAAATGGTTATATTTTGATTTGCCTACCATTTCAGTCACTAACGACATGGCCTTAACTGCCTGGTCAGTAGAGTATCACAAATACAGAAATCTCTATCAAAATTAATTTGATTTTAACAGGCAAGGTAACATTATGAACTAAGGGATCTCTTAAGAAAACTTGTATTTTTCCTTTAAGACAAAGCTAACTTGCTACTTTTCCATTCAAGATCAAAGAAGGGAAATAATACAAGGAGACAAAGACAGAAGAAAGAGAGACAGAGCATTTGAAGCTTCAATTATCTCTCTAACACTTTTCCTTTCAGATGAGTACAATCACTAGGTTCACCCTATAGAGAAAGAAGATTAAAAAAGGGAGGTTATATACGGCCAAAAAGAACTCTGGGCAACTTTACTGATGTGTTTAAAGTTACTGTACTTCACAATTCTTACTTCAGAAGTAAAATGATAAACAGAAAACAAAGCACTTTTAATCTTCAAAGCAACATATGATCAATAACAACTTCATAGCACTCAATATTCAAGTATCATAATCTGTATTTTACTCCAGGAGAGAAAGATGTGTAGAGAATAAGCGATCTGCCTGGGCCTAATGCAAACCAGGGATGGAACTCAAACATCACCCGCTTGTATGTTAAACCATAAAACCGTGCTTTCATTTAGGAGTTGTTCTTTTATTACCAGTTTTCATTTGAGCAAATGATTATTGTTATTAATAGACTACGGACTTTTTTCCAGCCCCTGCAGAAACTTTTGAGATACTAGTGGAGGTACGTCCCAGGATTATTTGGCAAAATATTTAGCCCAGCACACCAATTAACTTACTATGCCTCTGAAATTAACCTAACCACTTCAAGTGGGTTACTTAACTATTTGCTGGGGTCAACATAGGAATAGTTTCATATTGGCAACAGCTTCCTTGTGAAATTACATTTACAGTCAAGGCATATCCAGCTACTGGGTTAGAGCTACACTTTCTGACCCTTCACAGATTTTGAGAGGGGAAGTCTGGCGTGTCATACTGACTCCTGAAATAGTATTAGTCATTGATCTCAACCCCATCTTTCTCCATCTAAATCACGACAGAGCTTTTCAAAAGCAGGAGGAGCACAAGGTTAAAAAGATATTCAGTCAAGAATCAATTTAATAGGAATTTTACTACTGCCTACAGTACTGAAATACTGAAAAAAAAAGAAATATTTGCAAATCAATTAAAAAAGTACACCTCTCTAAAACTACAAGGAAAAAGATTTCCATATTATTGTACTGTAGACTAATGCGATCTGTGGTAGTGCTGAGAGATTTAATTTACATACTAATGCTGCCAGCAGGTTGAGGAGTGTGGGGGGAGAAGAGTTACTTAGCACCAGTAATGAGCAGAAGGGAAAAGGCGCCAGCTACAGTCCCCATGGACTGTTTTGTTTTCAATAATTTGAGACTGTCTAATAAAGTCTTTTAATAAGCTGCTCTCAGCTATAAAGCTGCAATCAGCCTCTCACAGAACATAATACTGCCCCAGACAGGAAAATAGTTCTGATATAATAGACAAAAGACCCCAGCCAAATAAAAGCTTCTTAAAAAAAGGAGAAAAAAGTTCTATCAGTGAAAGACGTAAATTATGCTATCTATACTGCGTATCTTTTAATTTCTAAAATACTAGATCTCAAAAGGATATCTATTAAAGCAAAATACATTCTAAAAAAACCCTACATTTTCTGGTTTACTCAAGTCCTAGATCACAATTAGAGAAACTTCCTCATTTATAGGGTATTTATGCCCTATAAGTGCAATCTAAATTACAACTGATCACGTGAATTTTCTGTTTATAGTCTATGCTACCCACTTCTAAGTGACTACTACACGACACCAAGATTAACACTGCAATATGCTGTCTAAATTTAAGACTATTTCCGCTCCACTCACTCAATTTAATGGGAGCTTTCACTGAAGCGCAAGTTTAGCTATAAAAGACTAAGATATATATGACAGGTAAAACACAGATGATCTACTCCATTAAACACAGGATTCCTCACAACAATGGGTAACCTTCACCCCGACAAATAAGGGTCCAACTCCACTGTTGCCAAAGCCAGTCATGCCACCATACACTGGAACTGAATCTACGCACTTGGGTTTAAAAGTTTATTAACTATTACTAATTCTAAAAGAATCCTATCATCCTTTCAGTGTATGTATTTCTTAATTTTTATAGTTCAAAGCACTAACAAGATGGAAGCAGATCACTTTTTTCCTAAGAATTCTGATCTTTCCAGTATTACCACCATCCTTTTCATGCCAGCAACAGACTTGCTGTGATGGCAGTTATCACATTCTACAGATCAGTTCAGAAGCATGCCTAAAACTTAAATAAGCCATGCTGTCAAAAAACCACCCGATCACCAAAACCAGCTACACCTATCACCTTAGCAATATAGGCAGAGATCTCCGTTTCACCTCTTTGTAATGCCATTTGCTGGAGAGTCATCATCAAGCACTGTGGCATTTGGTTATTATACTTTGCTCTCATCTAAAAAAAATAAATTTATCATTTCTAAAAAACAGATAATTTGTGGAGTTTAAGAAGCAAAATGATAGCTTTCTTCTCTTGATACATTTCTGCCCCAGCTTATGGGAAAGGGAAGTGAGTATATCTGTGAGTGGCAAGTCACACTTTCTCCGAGGGGTGCCAGATAATAATAGCACGTCAACACGCTCACAGCCAAACGCTGCTTTTGCCAATGAAATTTCATAACGCTTCCTCCACTTCTGAAGCTCTCCAAAGAAAGGAAGTGTGAACTCCCTGTTAAAACATATAGTCCAAAGGACCCAGAACTGTCTAACGCTTGAACCCTTTTTGCACAGATAGAGGGAAATGACTTTTTTTTTTTAGCATGCAGTTACTTTTTTTGCATGTTGTCTTTTTTTTTTAACAGCTAGAAGCTGTAAGCTGAATAGATAGGTCTACATGCAGCTACATTGTGTTAAAAAACTTCTGATTTACTGCTTCTAGTTCCAGACAAAGCAATACTCATAAGGAAATGTCAAGCTCTTCTTCTGTTCAGAGAAAAAAAGAATACAGTTGGTTTCTTCCCATATCCTTTTCTCTAGCTAGGGGTAAAACTAAAAAGGGAACAGGTATGAAATTCAATTAAGAAATGTCTTTTTTTTTTTTTGGTAGCCAGAATCATTCTATCAGTCTATCTTTGAGGAATATAGGCTTCCAATCAGCTCAGACAAAATGCTAAAAGGTACTGAATTTAAGTATGAAGCTGCCAGTACTTTAAGAACAAGATCCCTTACATTGATTTTACAAAAAAATAAGTTTCAGGAAGTTAAACACATCTAGAGTCCCAAATAATTTCTTCACACTCAGAGCTATAAGAGATTTTAAATCCTCCTACACCTTGAGGTTATTCAGGATTATAGCTTCTCTGTGGAGCCACACACACCCCCCCAGCGCCACCATCTGATAAATAGACTGAGCAACACTTGTACTGATCACATAACGAGAGTTTTCCCTCCCCTTGTTAAACTTGTTTCTACTTGCAGCTATTTCATGCTGTCTCAGCAATACTGGGAAATAACGGTAGCATGTAGTTATATACCCTGAGCCGAAGTGAGAGGTCGCAGAAAGGGCTTCTCATTGCCATTTCCTAGCAATTCCCTGTCATTTCAATAGACAAGGTTAAACGACTCCAGAAGCCTCCCTACAGGGCTCCCATTGTTTGTCACTCAAGGCTAGGACACAATGGCGCTCATTCATGCGCACAGCAAACACACAGCTCAGGGCCAGCGATCACCACACAGTCTCAGTCTCATTTTGGTTCTTCTGCAAACAGTTTGTAGAAAGATGGCATTTCAAACAAACTATGTCAGTTTTTCAAAGCTTCAAACGCACTCCTAGTGCAAACTACTTAGTAGGGAGTCCAGACAAAAATTAAGATAATTTGAGAGTAACTTGGAAGAATCACCCAAAAAAACCACTCGCTTATTAGGACTGCTCCTGAAAAAGATCTCCTTGCTACAACCACATGCAAAAAAGATTACATTTTTAATAGTTAGAGAAATACACATTCAGAAAAGTTCAAAATAGCTGATTCTTTCCAAAGACAGTCATACCATGCTTTTGTTGTTAGAGTACCACTTAGTGTTCAGCCTCAGAGCTTATGTTACTGAGCGGTACAGACACCGAGGTTCCAAAGTGCACTTAAGGCTGTTTACTTCATATCTTCTGGTTAAGAACCCAAGAGGTTTAGGGTTTGTTTTGCTTTTCTTTTTTTCAGCATGTTAAAAATAGAAAAAAACAAATGCAATACGACAGAAGTCCAATGTGCTGGAGAGACACAAGCCTCACGCACCTCTTCATTGTTTTGCCTTTTCTACTTCAAAACTTGCTAGAGCAAAGACTTTGTCTCCTGAGCCTATGGGAGGAAAAAACATTTTCAGTAAATACTAGAAGCAATTGTGAATTTCCTTATATACAATTTAAATCAAGTAAAACATTTGAGATCAAAAGAAATCAAGACTACTGTTTTGAAAACTAGAACATCTGACTTAATTAAAAAAAAAAAAAAAGAGATATACTGGCTTGACAGGTCTGAAATCAGCCACATTGTGTTAAGCTTGGCTGGGATGGAGTTAACTTTCTCCGTAGCAGCTCTCCTAGTGCGAGAGTGCTGTAAAGCTGTATTTTCACAATGTGCCAAGAATCGCCAAATTCTCTGTATCAAACAGAGGAAAAAGCTCTTCTAAAGAGAGTCATTAACGTAAAAAGGATCTGTGTTTAACTGTAAGAGCAGTATCTCTGCTTGAGATAGGCCATTCAAGCCTTCAGCATCTTTGGCACTGTTAGGTTGATGGCTGATGATCTGAAAAGTCACTTCTAACCTAGATGATTCTGATTATGGGCAACACTTGGCATTTTATGGATATCTGGCACTGGATTTATTTACTGCGTTATTTTTTGTTCATGGATAATGTATCAGAGTTTCACTGGTAATAGAACAGAAAAATGTACAAAAAAATTAATGGCATAAATATTTTGTTCATATTTTCTCTTTCATAGGGGAATCACAGGTATTTCTATTAGTCAGCGTTCAATAGGGCAAAGAAATTGGAAGTTGTGCAAATGAAAACTTACCAAGGTCAGTGGAGACTCTCTCAAACTGGCTGAGGGCTGTACCTGCATTTGCTGACAAGAACATCTCATCATCTGAAGTGAGCTAAATCACAAAAGGCCATAACTGTGAACTTGGTACATTAACTGTGCATTTTTCCCACTGTAGAAATTCCCACCATCTTCATGGGTACATACATGAACTACAACAGGTTGCAGCAATTGTGAATTTGCAGTTTAAGTGGCAGCATTAGCTAATGTATTACAAGCCAAACTAAACATGCAAACCACTCCCCCACCACTGAATTTTTTCTCAATGGCATCTGTCAGCCCAGAGAGGCCAGCACATCTGACATCAGACATGCCTCTACATGCACCACTAAGTTTCCAGCTGACCTCCAGTGAGAATTTTTGATTAAGTTGTTGCACTGTAACTCTGTACCAAAAACTATGCAAAGGATGTCAATTCCTTTCTGTCATGTGGCCAATACAGTAGTGAGCTCGCTTCATATCATCTACTAAGAAAAGTGAAAATACGCTGTCACTACCAGCTTTCACCATGTTAAGAGTCAATGACCTAGAAATGGTTCTCTTCCTTTCAAGTGACATTTGCACACGTATGTTTTGCATTTATATACGTGCTCTGTTGCCTTGTGACAGACACCCATAAAATATTTACAATAATTAAATAGTAACCTACATTTGGAAGGTTCTGATATTCTAGTTAAAACTCACTCATTTAAGTAGCCTCAGACATATATCCTTATTAAAGCGAAGCATGTGTCACACCTTCAGTGTTTGTGTCAGTCTAGTTATTAAAAAATTTATAAAAATCAGGTACAGACATTCAGAATGATGCTAGAATAAGGGGAAAAGTATTAGTTACCTGCCTTTGCAAGCAAGCATCTAACTACTTAAGACTCTGCAGTACTGTGCAGAAAAAAAGCGTAATATTTACCATCACTTTTTACATTCAGGACAGATGTGACACTACTATCCAAGCAAGTCCTCTGTAAAGTAGGTTACTGATCATTTTGAAAGATAAAGAGGCTACGCCAAACGATGATGAGGTGGCTTATCTGAAGTGAACCAAGGAAATCCTGCCAGGAGGATTAGATATCTTCATGCATTCAGTTCACAGTCTTAATTAACCTTTTAACCTATTTCCAATAATTTTTTTTTCTCTGACAGTCAAGCAATAAAAATATTCTGAGGGGATGCATTTGCTAATATCGTCTACCTGGAATGCAGCTCCTTTAAGTACTGCATTTGATCTTTTCCCTTAGTTTAAGTACAGAGATAAGCAGCAACCCACTGTCTCCATAAACCATCAAAAAAAAGAACTAACTTCTCTTCCTCCCTCTAGTGGTAAAAAACCCAGGGATTGTTCTGCCACTGATGTACTCATGGGGGAAACAATCACTTTACCACTCATCTCTCCAATTAATTTATGTCACACTAAGAGGTAGGTATTATCACCAATATAAACATAGGTAAAGCTCAACATACATCAAAAGTCTTGGATGGTTCCTGCCAGGTGGTAGTTAGCCAGTAAAAGTGTTGTTTTGTAGCTTTTTTAAATATCATCAGCTTGTATCAGCTTCTAAGTGCTTCATTCATACAACCCACCAAAGAAAGCATTTTATAGTAGAAACAGCCTTTTATAAATGCACTACTTGATACACGTTCAAAAGCAAGTGCTTCAAAATGCTTAGCATTAAAATGGAAGGACATTCACGTACTACAAAAACGAGCTGCATTTTATCATTTGCTCAAAAGCAAAAGTTGTAATTTCTTATTTTAATGATTTCAAACTCCTCTTCAGTATATAGACAGACATTTCTATTCACCTATTTATCATATCAACACCTTACCTTCTCACCAAGCTTTCTGAGGGCAGTCAGGATTTCCACTTTCTGCTGTGTGTACAGGTCTCGTCCCAACTTCCCAACTATTAAGTCTCGGTCCATCTGTATATCAGGGGAAAAATACAAGTCAAAATATATAAGCTTCTCATTAGTTTGACTCAACACAACAGCAAGAGCAACGCAACAGCCTAACAACATCATGGTACCCATGGTAAGTGATGGACGGAGCTACCCATAATTTCAAAGATGGCCATGAAGACTTTCTGACCATTCTGCAAATACTCTTTGCACTTAACCTTAGCATTCTTGATTTCTGCAAACCTGAATCTATTTTAATCAAAGACTGTTATTCATTGAAAGCTATGAATTCATCTATCACAGATACATGGAGGAATCACATTTCATTTCACTTTACCTGGATCTCAAGTTCAGTCTAGATCTCTGAAACAAGACTGCTCTCCCCAGCCTCTCAATACAATCACACATTCATACTCTTCAGATTTTCTATTTGCAGTTATACCCAGTTCACTATCTCTTAATCACATTTTTCTTTCGAAGCAGTGAGATAGGAGATAATTCAAGAAATACACATTGTTGTCCCCATTTAAAACTGAACAAATTCTGAAAAAAAACCTTCTCTATCTCCTTATGATGCTGTCACCAGGGTTTCTAACATACTTGGTGCTCTCCTTGTAACCATTACATACTTAGAGCCATCTAGCTCAAATAAGCAGTTTTTAGAGTAAAACAGAAGCCCTCACCTCTGCCAACCTTGTCCTCAGTTGCCTTGGTTGCTTCTTTGCAAACATCCTAATTACTTCTGGAGTTTTAAATGCTTGGCTGATGGCTGCTTGTATTGCCTAAAAGGAAAAGAGCAAGAATGACCAGAACTAATAGCAGTCACAAGCTATAGCTGCATGACAAGATCAATGAAGGCTGGAAAGCATCATTAGTACCCTCTGCATTAGTACCCTCTTTGATAAAGACAGCTTTTCTTTCTTTGCTTAACCGTGAAAGTGAGATTAAAAAAATATATGATCTTTATGCAAGGCTTGAAAAATCTACTGATTAGTGCAACTATACCGAGAAAGAGCTGCGAAACTTTTCATTACACTCCAGGTCTTAATTTCTAATCATTTCCAACATCTTCCTAATAGTAGCACATCACAAGTGGATGTGCTATGCTATCTTTAGCAGCTTTAATGACACAATGATGATTACAGCTTTTCTAAGGGTAAAAAGAACAAGTGACAAGGCAAAGCTACTGTTACTCAAAATCCTCTATGGAGTATCAAAACTATTTGATTAAATCTCACCACAGTTATGTTTGGACAAAGCATGATCTTCCTGGAAACAAAACCCTGAAACAAATGGCTCAGAGGGAACAAATAATGCTCTAACTAAACATCTGAAAAGAGAGAAAATAGATCAGAAGTTTGTAAGTCAGCATAAAAAAAAAAGATCAATTCACCAGAACAACTTAAAGTTACAAAGTTGCTCCTATGGCCTTCTTATTTGGACTGGTATATGAATCTCTGAAATACAAATCAGCAAGAGCAGCACAGGAAACGCTATTGTTATACTTTCTAACAAACAGGCATGAACTTTACTTCTCACAGTATATATTGCCCTGGATTGTCCCTCGCATCTTCTATATTAATTTGTATTATTTTATGTTTCTTTCTACTATTAAGGATCTAATCTATTTAGTACCTGCAATTTCCTACTTTTTCCTACAGTGTTATTGTTATAAATCTTCAACTTTTTTTTCCTTTTAAAATTAGGAGACCTAACAAAGTCTTTATATGTACACTTATATTAAATAAAAATAGATACATAGATCTAGCTTTCACACATGCCTGTCTAACAATTATAATGAACCACTTTTACCTATTTTCTGTTTTATTGAGTCCAGGAAGAACACGAACTATTTTTAGTAACACATTATCCTTACCAACTGCATCCCGCTGAGCTCGTCCACCAAAGTCATATCTCCAGACATAATCTTCTTCAGCGAGTCATTGATCTCACTCAGCTGTTCTAGAGTTTCTTTTTTGGTCTCTTCATACTCATCTGCATCTAGCTCCTCTCTATAAAGGATCCAACAAGACATTAATTCATAGGACTAAGCCTGAGATGTAACGTGGAAGAAAGGATGTCAGAGAGTATCATGAAGCATGCTTCCTTGGATAGCAATGAAAACATTCATATCACTTCAGATTATTCTCCTCTAGCCCTCTTTGCTGTAATTTAGCTAATGCATATGTAGTTTTCTTGGTTTTGCACCACCTCCTAGCCATCCATGCACTTGTGGTGTTTGCACTTTAGCTTGCACTAAAAAGGCCCTGACAACTATGAGAGACTCAACACTTGGTGCAATATTTAAAAGTGTATTTTGGCTCTCAACAAAAATATGCAGTGAGGTTGCCTTACTCAAAGCTATGGTGAATCAAACTATCCAAAAAGCCCATCTCCTTGTGCAAAAACCACCAAGGTATTCAGGAATAACCGATCCTGTTTTCTAAACCTCACCCAATTCAAAGAACAGCACTACTAACCCTTGGAAGTTACAACTGTTCTTGAAAAAAATATGTACTGTGTGGGTAAGTCTGAATTGTAGTTAGAGAAAGCACCTAAAAACTACACAGAATGTTTAAGTGCAAGTACCCAACAGAAAAAACCCACCCGATTTTCCCTTGGCAATTCAGTGTCTATCTCAAGTTTTATTAACCCACAAGAAACTTAACACAATTGTATGAAACGAATCATATGAAAATATTAGACAAGCAAAAAAACCAAACCCCAACATCCCTAATTATAAGGCAAAACAAAACAGAAAGAAAAGTGGTTTGCTAACTGCTGTTAAAAAAAACCCACATGAAAATTGTGAATTCTGTGAATAGCTATTAGAATTTAAGAAGTCACACAGAAATACAAAATTTCAGAAAGAACAGTAATGGGTATTTCCGCTCACGTGTTACTCAAGAAGATGATAAATAGAATGATCTTAATAAAAAGGGGTTTTAAAATAATCTTTACTACTTAACACAAACATCCTACATAATTTAAAAATACAAAGCCACAGCAAAACACAAAATAAAACAAAAAACTCCACAATATTTTTAAAATATATCCCTTTTTTCTGCCAACCAGTTAAGAAAAATATTACTATATAAAAGGAAAGCAACCATTTTTATTACCTGCACTCCTCCAGATCTTGAAGCTGCTGCATTAATCTATCCAACTGCTCTTCTAAGTTTTGTTTTAGTTTACTGGTCTCCGTTGTTCCTCTTGAAGCCATTTTCTGTTTTCACGTGTAAATTGTAAGTTGTTACATGACACGCCTAGGAGAAACAAAGCTTATTTTAAAATGTTCCAAGTACCAATAAAATTAGGCAATATCTTGATGTTGGAATGTCTAATCAAAACACTCCGAGGGCCTTGCAGTAGAAAGACAGAAATGTTATGCTGGGTCTGTAGGATTATTCTCTTTGTAGCAAAAGGCAGTTCACCAAGGCAATAATTCAAACAGCCACAGACAATAAAGCCAAATAAGTCTGAAACTGAGCAGCAATTACTGAAACATTGAGGCCCCGCTACAGGAAACAACAGATTCCACTCTTCAACTGCCCTTTGAGAAACTATTTCAGAGATAACAACTCGGAAGCAGGTGTCTAAAGCATGTAAACACTTTAGAACCATCAGCTGTAGAAAAACACAGAACTCTGGAGAC
>JAHREE010000205.1:1104794-1122836 GCA_033628505.1 Tringa tobata
GGGCTGCGCCCCGCAAGTTGGGGGGCCGCCACCGTGCAGGCCTCTGGCGGCGGGGAACTGTGGGGAGGAGGTCGGTGAGAGGGACCGAAACCAGGCGTGCTTGGCACGTGAGAGCTTCCAGCCACAGCCTCCGCACCGCAAACTTACTATGTTTATATGCTGCAAGTGTGTTATTAAGCGTGCTTAATAATTATTTACCTCTGAAATATGAATGGGATTGACATTGTACGATCACAATTATTGGCTAATCCGCAGAAGCTGACAGGTTGGTGGTCAGAACCATCCCAAAACCTACTGCCAGCGTTATTTGATGGGTTTTAGTACAAATGCGTGTCCGATCCAGCTCAGCACCAGCAGCTCTGCAAATAGCACACACTGAATATTGGTAAGGTCATGTATAAGCATGATGGGATTATACATGAGCACGCGTGTAAAGGGCACATGACAGGGCACCTCATTTTTCCTTCTGAAGGAGAAGGGAGAACGATCCAGGATGTCCCACGCTTAGGGACAATCTGAATGAAGGCCATATGACTTTTTTTTCCCTTCTTAAATCTCTGTAGGGAGGGTTTACAAATATTTCATGTATTATTTGGCAGAAGAGAGCATTTGTTGTTTCAAGACTGTTCTCAGTTTTGTGAAACTAAGCGCTTACCTGGATACGGGTCTCTCTCATCTCTGGAGAGCAGGAGCTGGGCTGCCCGTTTGCATCTGGGGGTCAAACTGCAATAATTAGAGTTGTGTCAAGCAGTGCCAAATGATACGTAATTAATCAAAACTACTTATGTCAATATACAATACAAATAGGCATACAAATAGGCATAGTTCCAGATATAGCTCAGGCAGCGGCTGGACTTTAATCATCACTGGAACCTACTCTTCTTTTTCTTGCCTGGGATGTGCAAATTGCATCACTTTCCCCCAAAAAGCTGGAGCTCTGTGAAGGTCAGTTCCTACCAAGCGGATCCCAGCTCTGAGGGTGCGGGGTTGGTGACAAGGACGAGGTAACAGTGAGGGTGATCATGGGATGGTACCTCTGTTGTTTCCTCCACTCTCCACATCAACTGGGCAGCTCTTTTCTAGGCAAAGAGCGCTAGGCAGAGGATGTCAACGCAGACCAGGAGATTGAGGGTATGTGCAAACTACTGAATTATATTTATATTAGCAATTTCTAGGCAGATAGGAAGCGCTACAAGGTGAATTTGTGGTGCAACAATTGCCTGTTTCTGAAGACTGTAAATTCTGCAAGCAGCATGCAAAGGGACATTTGACCAATTCCAGAAAAGGCACTATATATTTTAATCTGAAAATGATATATTATTTTTGTCCTTGCTTTTTTTTTTAAAAAAAAACCCTTTTCAAATTTGCAGCGTGAATCACTTTCTTTAGAAAGTAGGGCTTTATGCATTACAAAGGGAAGTGTCACTCCTTTCCTTGCCTGTTCCCATGGGAACTCCCAGCGATGCCCCTCTGAACACTGCATTCCAAGCAACACCAAACCCTTAAACGCTGAACTACTATGCAGTAATAAAGAATAATTTAAAAGTCTGTGAAACTCTTGAAAGCACTGAAAAGTACCAACACTTGCAAAATGCGAAGCCTTGTAAGGCTTCCTTTTATTCAAGGAGTATTTGATGTTGGTAGATAGTAGCTGTTAGGAGATTTAGCTGTTATGGTGTCTGAGCTGCTCTCTGTAAAGGAGAAGGACTGTGCGGGTGACCTTTGGGGGGTTTGCAGCAGGGATGTTGTAGAAACAATGGGAGACTCTTCAGCGCTCAACACAGATGTCACACATCTCACAAACAGCAACAGTAGGAGATGGGCCTGTAACATATTCCAGTTGTCATTTGTTCACGGCGAGGCTAGGGGAAACCATCTTGGCAAGCCAGAATGTTCTCATGAAAGAAAAGAATACTGAGAAGCAAAAATCCATGTAATGGTGAAAAAGATAAGTAGTAAGTAGTGACATTTCCTTATTTTCACCAGTTCTTAAGGAGCTTTCTTAAACTGAAGTTCAGAATTGGAACAGTGCTGTTGTGTTTTAAAAACGGGAAAAGAAATCTCATATTTAATTGCAGCTTTCACTAAACTTTTTTTAATGCACTATTCATCTATCAGCTGGTCCACTGGTACATCTACCATATACTTTCTGCAACGCAAAGTAGTTTGGTTGTTTTCATGTTTAGTCCATAGCACTATCTTCCCACATACCAAAAGTATGTAAAATGTAAATAAATCCAGAATGAAATATGCTAATGCTCCTTTCCTCCAGAATTTAATACAATATAATGTTAGTTTTTGAGATTTTGCTGAAAAGACTCACTGTGATTTAGAGTAGCAGCACTGGGAACTGTCGTAGGATGTTCTATTGCCCCCTGAAAGCGCTAGAAGTAAGGAAGTTACTTAGAAGGAAGTTACGTGTAAGGAAGTTCCCTTCACATGTGTCTCTTGGCACTTGATGGCATTGGCATCTTAAAAAAACTGCAAAGTTGTAATAGGGTTTGTCCTGCAATCAGGACCAATAATCTCTCCTCATGCGGTTTTCCTGCATGAGCTGCTTTTCTTCATAGTGGGCAGAACGCCATCCTCTCTTTAGGCAAAAAGCCTGTTCTCAGTGATTTCGTTTTTAAAGATGTTTCCTCTTGCATATAGGAGGGAATCGCAGCTGCTGTGATAATACATGGGCAAGGCAAATTTGGGTTATCTATTACATATGACTTCTTCCTAACACACTCTCTTGTCTCTACATCCTCGGTTTCCGAAGCCCCACAGAAGAATTTTCCTCCTTTCTGCAACATAATGCACTGCTGTCTCAGCTCCTTGCGTTGTACCTCTGTCCAGGGATAACCAGAAAGAACCGGAGGCAGTGGCTTTAATCTCTTAAAAATTGGGTAATGCAGTATCACATGAACAATCACAGGCCAAATGTTCACGGAAGGAAAATGCAGTGTTCAGTTTGATCTTGGAATCTGCTTACTGGCAGCACAAGTAAGTAAGAGTAACTATTTTTTAAAATCTCGTCTTTTCTTGTAGCAGCTGCTAACTAGCACCAAAGTTCTCCAGCTGGCTCTGTAGCTGTGAGGAATGGCTATGGAAGATCCTGACAAGAAGACCGAAGTGGTACTGCTAGCCTGTGGGTCCTTTAATCCCATCACCAACATGCATCTAAGGCTTTTTGAGCTGGCTAAGGACTACTTTCATGAAACAGGTAGGATGGTCATTTATATTGTTCACAACAGCTCTGATAACTAGACACTTCAGGTGAATGTTTTGTGTATATGAACACCTGTCTGACAGTGACAGGTATTTTTGGAAATACTAATAAGATATTGTAGCTAGAATGCGTGTATGTATCATACAAAATCATGTAGGCCAAATACGTGAGAGAACGGTCTTACATATGTGTTGTTTATTACTAATTTTAATGAGCTAAAACACGAGTTTTATAGTTTTTCTTTATAGAAGTGTATCTTTCTAATATCTCTTACTAAATCTTTAACCGTGCTGCCCTGTGCAATGGCAGTTGCGTACCGTACTTTTCCACTGGGCTGGCTATCGGAGCAGGCATTGGTGTTCTTAGAGATTGCAGTGAATAATGGTTATGCCATAGCTTAAACACAATACAGTGGAAGTAACATCTGCTCAATCGCTTTTCACGTTCTTGTGCGATGTGTTTTTTCCACAGGAAAATACAAAGTCATCAAAGGAATAATTTCACCAGTAGGTGATGCGTATAAGAAGAAAGGTCTGATCAGCGCAAATCACCGAGTAACTATGGCAAAACTAGCTACAAAAAACTCAGATTGGGTGGAAGTTGATGATTGGGAAAGCAGCCAGAGTGAGTGGTTGGAAACACTAAAAGTTTTAAGGTATTCTTCAGCCAAACCCTACAAAGTCTCAAGAACTTGTAGAAGGATAAGGAATGGTGTTAGCTCTAACAAGTTAGAATAATAACAGCCTGATCCCAAATCACATGAATAGACTCAGTGAACTCTATTCCATTTATATGAGCATTGTAAATGAAAGCTGTAGTTAAAGGCTGGCATGCGAATTGCCTGAAGGAGTATCTTTTTTTTTTAAAGTTTTACATTTTTCACTCTTTCAGTCACTAATACTTCATTGAGGTTCTTCTTTTTAAAAGGAATTTTTACTAAAAAAGAAACAAACCAACCTGTAGTTGTTGCTTTGAAGTCTTTGCTCTTTGACCATTTTATGACCCAATTCTCACAAGTCCCTATCCATCACATCAGTTCTTGGATGGCTTGTCTGGGACAGAACTGCAGGAGAAAGTGGTAAAGGATTATTTAGTAGCTCTTCCCTATATTCTTCTACATCTTTAAAATACCTAAAATACATCTGTTTTGCAGGTACCATCATCAAAAGCTTTTATCTCCCGATGCCACTAATATTCTGCAGAATGCTGTACCTTTAACTAAGCCAGGTCGGAAGAGGAAACAGGAACCGAATAGGCATGTCCCAGTTAAAAAGAAAAATCAGAATCCTGATATAAAAAGTTAAGTCTGTTTGCAAATGAAGTGCTTAACAATACTTGCTATTTCAAGGGAATTGCGCTGATGAGTAGCTTTTTTTTGATGCTGTTGATGCTAGTTCTTGGTTCTGATTTCACTGAATAAGTTTATTCCCTGAGATCCCACAACATAAAGCAGGGTTTTTTGGTCATATTTGGTCTCCTTTTACATAATGCCTTCTCTCCCTTGTCCCATAAAAGCTAGCTCCGCTTCTGTAACTGTGGAATATCACATAAAGTTTTAACAGCATTACAGGATCCTTTCATACTTAGCTATTCTGGAATTTTCTCTATATTTTCTTTTACTTTGATCCTCACAGTGATTGATTCACCCCAAGGCTAAATGAGCATATCAGAGTTAATTTTCCAGTCCTTTTGAATGAAGGGACTCCCATAGCCTTTTTTTCAGAAAAATTCTATATTGAAGCTACTAATGAATTATAAATGTTATGCTCTGAATCTTTGTTTTTTTATTTCATTCCATTGTCTCATCTTAACCATTAAGTTACAGAGATGTAGCCTAGAAATTAAATGTCCCCATCAAGTTAGCTAAAATCTGGTGGCCTAAACCAAGCCCTGTTTCTCACTTATTTTTCTTTTTAAGGTGTCCCACAGGTTAAACTGCTTTGTGGAAGTGACATGCTGGAATCTTTTGGGATCCCCAATCTGTGGAAGTTGGAGGACATCACTGAAATTGTGAAAAATTATGGCCTTGTATGCATCAGCAGGGCTGGAAACAGCGTTGAGAAATTCATCTATGAATCTGATATTTTGTGGAAACATAAGAATAACATTCACCTTGTGGAAGAATGGATCACAAATGACATTTCCTCCACCAAGATTAGGAGAGCACTGCGAAGGGGCCAGAGCATTCGGTACCTCGTACCTGATGTAGTTCAAGCATACATAGAAAAAAATAATCTCTATACTCCAGAGAGTGAAGACAGGAATGCTGGGGTTGTCTTGGCTGCTTTACAGAAAAATGCAAGTGATTCCAAGAACTAACGGGCACTATACAACTAACTTTTTGCTGTGAAGAAGGTTAGAGTTCAGTACAGGAGGATGTGTTTTTTTGGGGTTGGGGTTTTGTTTGTTTTTTTTTAAGTAAATAGTAGGCTAATTCTGTGGATTTAGTACATATTAGTTGCAGTTGAGGTTTGTTGCACTCAATAACTGAATCTGCACAGTCATTTTTAACTCCATCAATAAGATTTTCATGTTTAGACATTTTTTCACAGTCCAGTGAACTAAGTACAAGAATTCACACTTGCATGTCAGAATTAACAAACAAAAAAAGAAAATGTTCTGATTCATTTTAACTCAGACTGCTCTGACTGCTATTTATAAAATATTAACACAAATATTTTTAATAACTTGCAGTGTCTTAACAGACAAAGCCATTTAATTTCAAAATGGTCCGCTTACTGATTGTAAATCTATATAACTCATTTTTTAAAGAATTGCCAACATGTGGTACGTCTCAAAGAAATAATTTAGATCTATCCTGGAAAGGAAAAATTTACTCCTGGCTGAAGTGGTGCATTGCCTGCCTTTCAAATATGCAGCCTGTTCATCTGCCATCATGCAATTTGCTCCCAGAAATAATTTGTGCTTTACTTTTCCACTCATGTTCCAGAACTGTACATTAAGCTCAGCATGGTTACTCATGGAAGGACAGACCTACTTCAGAAACTGGTTTACAGCCATTGATTTAATGGATAGAAATTAATAATAGTATCATTGCACTGATTCTCAGACAGTTGTCCCTTTATTTCAAATAATAGAGCTTTTACGTTTGAGCTAAATGTATATAGCCACAGTTGTTTTCTGCAACTGGAGTTGAGAAGAGATGGTACAATATTGAGACTGTACAAAAGTGAAATGTTTTTCTTTGCTAGAAATCTGGTTTTGAATCTAAAAGCGTAACTGTCTGTATTATGTGAATATAAGCTAGAGAAGCACCGTGAATATCATGGTGATAGAATTCTGCCTCCCTTTATTTGCTGTCATCTCATTTTTGTTTGAATTATGTGCCTTTTTAAAAAGGTTTCCAAGACACTACCTAATGGGTCAACAGCTTTTTCATGCTATCTCCACAAGATGACTCTGTTCACATTTTTGACATCCACAAATCCAGCGGAATCTAAGACTCTCAGGGCAGGAAGCCTAAACACTTCTTGTTGGGCAAGTCTAGAACCAGGGATATGTTCCAGGATCATAACCGTGCCAACCCACCATCCTCCTTCCCTGAGCAGGGGATCCCCAAAGAGCTGAGGCAGAGGTGTAGGCTTCCCTAGGAATTTAGGGAAAGTGTGGAAGCCAGAAGCCAAACACAGAACATCACAAGTGGCCCTAGGGCTTTCAAAGCTGGTATAAAACCCAGCAGGGGAGTTGAAACGCTGTTGGGGAAAACCTGTAACATAAGGTGGAGCAAGCATCAGGCGTGCAAACTTTGGAGCCCCACATAAAATTCTGAAATTACGATACACTAGAGCATCTATGTTCTGCTAGCTCCAGCCTGTAAAGGTGACTGTCTGCAGGGAATCAACAAGGAGATTAGTAAAATAAAATCGTCACAGCATAGAAGTGCATCTGTAACTGCACTGACAGAAAGTAGCGTCAAGGATTCTTAGGATTTTTGTTGGTGATTCCTCCATCAAATGTGCTGGCCGCCATTTGTTCCTCTAGAGCTCAGGTGAGCTTAAACTGTCCTTTGATAATGAGGCTTTATCATCATAATTTATCATCAATAGTAATAAAGGTACTGAAGCGAAGTATAATTTATACCCCCTGTGAGACTTAAGCAATCAAACTGCCATAACTGATAGAAGGTGACTGCATTATTGATGGACAAGGTCTACTTCTCTCTTTTGCTCACTGTCTTTATTTCTGATGAGAACAGAGGGCAAAAAAGATTTATTTTCAGCACTGAAGTCAACCAGCGTGCTTCTGAATAAAAAGAGCAGCTCTTTCTAATGGGAAAGCACTCTAGTTATGTGGCCACCTTTGAGAGTAAAACTGCACTTTAAGCTAGGTTTATTCTTCTAAATAATGATGCTGGTGTGTGTTTGTGCACTTTGTGTAATTCTAGAGAAACTGCAAATTCAATAGGATGTTTTATAAAGGTTTGGTCTAACATATTTCACTGGGTTTGAATGTAGTTATGTATGATAGAGCTTTCAATAAAATAGATATAATATGCTACTTTTAGTCATCCTGCTATTAACCAAATCTGATGTCTGATGATTGTGTGATTTTTAAGTAGACAGAATGATGTCGGTACAGTTTTGTCTTTACAAAATAGAACATTGTTCAAAAATTACACTGACTGCAGAATATGGATCTTCTGTTTTACTAGAGGGATCCAGAAACCTGCCTGTTACAACACTAGAAGTAACCACACACTGGCAATCTATTGTCCCAATCAGTTATAAATATCAGCATCACATTCAGTGATGTGGCCTATTCAAAAAATTAGACAGGTATAACTTTCAAGAGTGGACTAGATCTAAAAGAGAATCTATATACTTCAAAATGCAAGGTTTGTGAATAATGCAGTTCATTAACTTCTTTATAATGAGTTGTAACTCATTCACAGATGTTCTACAAACAAAAAAGAGACTTTTTTTTTATATATCACTGCATTTGGTTCTGCTCTATAAAGAGAACATAGGGCCCTTATGCCACATGTGTAATTCAGACTCAAAATATTTTATAAATACTGGAAAAGCAGAAGAAGCCACTTTATCTACCTCTGTAATGAGGACACATCCTTAATGCAATGTGTTAGATGTACAATGCTGCACAGCAATTAAGATGGAAATGGAAAAAAATTCTTTCCACAAAAAGGGGTTTGTAAGGGAGAAAGAAACAACCCATCATAGGACATTGCCAGGGCACTCAGCAGTTCTTACAAAAAGGTCCATAGGCAATTCTTTGGCCGAGCCTTGAAACAGTAACCCTAGTACTCTTTTGTAAATCTTAGTTTGAGATCAAGTACTGATTTACAGAAAGAAGCACCACATCCCGGACAATCTAAATAATCTTAGTTTTAAAGTAAAATGTCATAGCCAGGCTTTTACACATCACTTATCCAAGTAGTAACTTCTCTTTACTTGGAAGAGTCAGTAATATTGCAACAGTGCTCTACTACCATAAGCTTGTAATAACAAATTATGGGTGAAATGTTACTGTCTGAGTCCAGAGGAAACAATTTGCATTTCTCTGTGTCATTCCTAGTTTAGTATAGATTAGAGAACAATATCCATCTGCAAACAGGAAACAAGCTTTGACGTCCTAATTTCCTAGTCGTGTGATTCTATGAGTCATATAGGTCAAACTGTCAGCTCCAAAAATGTTGCTAAAGTTCAGAGAAATTTAATTTTCTCTGCAAAATATTATCTTTTTATTCAGCCTAACCAGAGTCAGTAAATAGATAAATGTAGTAGCTATAGGTGAGTTTCCTCATTCAAGATTCAGAATACCAAGTTCCCTTTTTACTGCGGTAGACACACAGTTAAGATTTCCCTTGCCCATCAATTTGGGGTTTTTCTTTGAATGTAGCCTGCATTGTGGTGCTCATTAGTGTCCCATCTCACTCCTTAAAATGTGCGATTAACCTAATGCTCAAAATGTACATGTGACTTTGGGAATGATTGTTTTGTTTTACCGATGAGGAAACTGAGGTATGAAGTTATCTAGCTCTCCGATACTTCGCAATTCTAGAGTGCCTAGTTGCTCAGGATCATTACATTCGTATCTCTCACCTGGTAAAGGGTAACAATAAGGCATACAGTTTGCAAAAAGTAACCACAGATGGAGGAACTGCAAGAGACTGGAAAATTCTGTATCTTCTAAAGAAAATAAAATCTCACTTCAAAATTCCTTATATATCTTTTGTCTTTGAAGTCAAGCATTTTTTATTCACTTTTCAAAACACACTGATGGGTCATCACTTAAGAGATTTCTTTCACTTCTTTGCTGAAGATAAAGTCCAATACTGCAGCTTACCTGCTGCATCCTGTGCTCTTCTCCATATATGCTCTGCCACAATGTATAGCATCTAATAAAGCATCAGTGGGAATAATTTCTGTATCATCTCTCCCTTAGGGTATGTGCCAAGAATAAAAAGCAAAGGGGGGAGCTACATCTTCTATATATATGAAAGTACTTTTTGAATTCTTATTGTTATTGGCTTTTTTAGGAGTTGAAAGTGGATTGCAAGAACAGGTATTCACTTTCACATCTAGGAAACCTGATAAATACAGACCTGCTTAACTGGGAACAGAGCTCAGATCTGCTCTCTCATGCCTAACTGTTACACAAATTTTCTGGTTGGTAAGGCATCTGAAAAAATAAAGAATTTTGTATATGTATGTTCATTTAACTAGGATATAACTAACAGCATCAAAGAACCAGAACACAAATAGGTAAGATGTAGCACAGTAGAGCTTGTGTTGAACAAGATTTGGCTTTCACTTTTCTGTTCTAACCACTAGACAATGATGCTGCCAACTATTCACTCCAGACATAAACCAACAAGATATAATACTTATCTCTATTACTGTGTCATAGGCACTGCTTTAGAATTTGCTGATACGATACCATTCACAGTTTAACAGTCGTCCCCTGACACTTCAAATATAGTGTGTATTTACAGTGGGTAGATCACCTTTTCAACAAATATGTAGATTTCAGATCATAAAGCCACAGATCTCATATACATGCAGGGAATTTTAGTAATGACAAAATCTCTCCATGGTTCTCTTTAAAGTAATGAACAGAAACAGTTTCAACCAGTTTTTGGTTTGCATTGTGACTCTTGGGCTATTAACATTTGCTCCACACACAGATTTCAGAAACTGTGAACTTTTCCCTCCAATGCAGCTGAAGCTGATCTACAAATACCCTCTCACCTATTGGCTCAACAATAGTACCCTTCCCCTCCATCAGAAGGGCTCTGGGGTGTAATCCCACCCACAGCCTTCCTTATATAAGGCCTGGTTGGAAAATTACTTCTTCATTTTTGTCTTTTTGGCCAGAGAGCAACTGTATCTTCTTTTGACAGTCTGACAATGCCTGTGGATTTCAGTGGAACCTGGAACCTTGTCAGCAATGACAATTTTGAAGGTTATATGGTGGCACTAGGTAGGTGAAAATACCTGATTCTATCCTTTTTCCCTTCCCCTGTAAAGGTCCTCCTGAATTTTAAGAATCTGAGTTCTTCAAAAGCCTAGATATTGCTGAAGCTTTTTTCTCTGAAAAACAATAGAAGGATCTTTGTTTATTGATAAGAAGACAACATTAATTATACTTTAGCCTATCACCGAAGTGTCCTTGCAGCTTTCAGGAATTTCTCAGAAATTTACTTGTTAAAAGTAGAATTTTTGTGTGGCTTTCATCAGAGACAGGAAGACCATCCTGTCCACTCAATTTCTGTTGCATTTTTAGCACAAACTTACAGACTCTGTATCTAGGGTTAATTAAATGTTAAATAACAAAAAGTAGTGCTTGGGTATTTGCGATTTCCAAGCAGCTGTTTAGCTTAATGTCATTTATCTTTAAACAGCTTACAAAATACTTCTCTCATTACTGTGACTTGTTGATAAGTCTCTCTAACTGTCCCTTTTTTGAAGTGCTTGAAGGTAGCCTCTTACCTTGCTCAGATATTTTATAGAGACAATCTAATTGTGCTTTAATGGGGAACTAAGAAAGTTCTCAGTACTTTATTAGCTTTCTTGTACAAAGTTCATTTCAGACTGACAGCAGGAAACCTTGTGCATTGCCTGCTCTTCTCCCTGCCTCTCCTACCCCTCTCTGCCTTTTTGACTTGAGTAAGCTGGTGACCAACAGTGTCCCTGGATGGTTATTGTATATACAACTAGAATGAAATCTGTTCACTGGCTGTATCTATGCTGGGTGACCTACTTAAATTGTCTAGTTGGTGTCTTTAACATGGTGAAAGAACTTGACTCTGTTTCTAATCCTGCTGTGTTCTCAATTAGGAAAAAAAGGAAAGGGTGCTTCCATAATGAGGATTTATTCCTCAGTTTGAATACTAAGTAATACAGTCATAATGTGTTAATGTCTTCAAACGGAGTAGGGAGTCTGTCTGTTCCTTGATATTAAACATTGTCCAGCTAAGTAAAGGCCTTTTTAAATGGAATATAACTACCAATCTTCTAAAAAATGCCATTTGTTTTCAGCATGTAATTGAGGGAACTTACTTAAAAGTAAAGGCAAAGAATCCTGTTAATGATTTACAACCTATCTTTAATTACTCCTGCTTGATTGCCAGCATACTGAACAAAACAAAGACTGAAATCAATATTGTAGAGCTAGAATTAAAAACTTTTCTGCCAGGGTAAGCAGAGTGAGGAGGCTAATATCTGATCATCTGAATAATTAGAGGGTTATGGACAAGGACATGGCTATTCCAAGCCTAGCTCTTCATTCAATTTCATATCTATCCCTAAAGAACAGATTTATAAATAGTTTGTATTTATATGCTCTTAAAACCATGTGTTGCGTTAAGAGGCAAAGTAATTTTGGCAGAAAATAAACCCCCTTGCATTCTAACACTCCTCACTGAGGTGGGAGGCTAGGTTTAAATTCTGAGTGATGCTCAATTCACCACTATCAGTCCAGTCGCGTTCAATATATTATGTTATCACGATTCCAGATACACTAATAGTGGACTGCACCTTCAGTCTAGTCGTGCTCATGAACTAGCATGGCCACTCTCAGGTTTTTGGTCGCGTTCAGTGAGAAACCAAAATGACTAGCTACTTAAGTAGTGCAGTTTATTCAAGCAACAGATATAAAGGTTCTCATGGATTGCTGATGATAAATACACTGTCTGCAAAGCAAGTGCAAATAAAAGTATTGTTAATTGTACAAAACATGCCACAAAGTTATAAACAATGCAGCCTGGCTATAAGTGTAGAAAAGTGACTCTGTAGAGAGATTGCTAAATTCCCCAAGGAAGCGCTAAATATAGTCTAAGTCATACCCAAAGGCCTCCCTGTTGGGGGGAAGAAAGGTTCAGCCCATTGACTGGTCCTGGAAGTCAAAGGCAGTCTGTGATAGATTCCTCCTTGACTTGTTCACAATGGTGTCTTCCCTGATATCCCCCTTTCTTGGGCCATTTGTATACTATTTTTTACATTCAAGGTGGAGTTTGAGTGACTCCAGTCATAAATACATTTATTATGATTGGTGTAAAATTCTCTCACCTTACATTTAAAGGTATAGTTCACAAAAATTAAGGGCACAGACTCAAGGAGGACCGGTGGCACCCTGGAGATGGGTAGCCTTTGGGATGGTGGTGTGTTTTGGTATTGTAATGACATTATAATGAGCAAAGCTTGCACAAAGGACAGCATTTTGTCAAAATTTGTCAGACTGTTGGCTCAGGGTAGTAAATATGCAGCTTATCAGTTCCATAGGACCACCTTGTTCCCGTATCTGCTGTATTATCACAGAGCTTGGCTGTAGAATCTTCACCCTACTCCATCCTATGTGTTGCTTTGCAATATCATTCAGAGAATCACAGATGGAGTGGATTCCTCACATACCAGCTGCAGCTGTATTTCACCCTGGAAACTTCTCGATTTTATACCTTTCCTTAATGTGTGAATAATGCTGTATTTTTAATATAACTTTGTTCTAGTAATTATTCCACACCATGTTAAGGCTTAATGGGTTCTGCTGTAGCCAGTACTGAATTCAAACCCTCTATGCTAAAATAAACTGGTAACTGTGTAAAAACATGACTGACAGATTCTGACACTTCAGTAATGAAGTCCCACTTCAAACACGGACTGCATAATGAGCCATATGTTTCAGCACATGGTAGTTGAACATATCCTGTCAAGAAGATCAGAACCGCAGCCTGCATAAAGGGAGAAACTTTCAGTGGTCATATAAAATGACACCTTTAAGCTAGGTGAAGAAAACAACTGAATTGATTAATATACAGCTCCCCATTTTACTCATCCCCCTTCCTTAGAAGCCAAATCTGAGCATGCTATTGGGATGCAATGTAATTCAGTTGCCTGCTAAATAAACGGCCTGTTCCTCTAAAGAAACACACATTCACTAGAGAAATAGAAAAAACTCCAGAAGCGCTGCTTTGAGCTCAGTGTTACCAATAACATCAGGATTCTGTTAAAGGTGACTGACCGTTACAGACAACCAGGAAATCTCTTGACAAGTGTGACGTTTTCTAGTTGTACTTAAATAGTGTGGCATGTCCTGAAAACAAGCCTGAGTAATTCATTTTAGGGCTGCTCTTCATTTTACCCTATTTAGGGCATAGAGTGCAAACATTTCTTGTTAATTCACATAATGTCTATCCTTTGTCAAAGGAAAGACATTAACTATTCCATCTAGCTAAGCAGGGGGTAAGCCTGAGACCAAGCTTGGTATGTCTGTGTTGGGAGAAACCAACTCTCCCCCACTCCCAAAAGGACTCTTCTGACTCAAAGCCCTAGAAATCTTGCGTAGGAATTGTGCCATGATTGAGTAAGCTGGTTTCCAAAGAGTAAAATGTACAAGAAATGGCTTGATCTGTGTAACGTACAGCTTTTTTTTTAAAAAAAAAAAAAGCCCCACACAACCACCCAACAAACCAAACAACAAAACCTTGCATAGCTGTAAGGTCAAACTATCTAAGAAATGCTTCTCGTAGTAATGAAGATAAGTCCTGGCTGTCGAAATGGCTGATGACAAATACAACTCTGACCTTATTTTCTCCTGTCCAAGGTATTGACTTTGCAACACGCAAGATAGCAAAAATGCTGAAGCCTCAGAAAGTGATCAAACAAGATGGTGATTCATTTCATATCCATACCACTAGCACATTCAGAGATTATTCGCTTCAATTCAAAATTGGGGAAGAGTTTGAAGAAGATAATAAAGGCCTGGATAACAGAAAATGCAAGGTAAGACTGAATATATGAAATGGAGAGGCTGTGACAAAATTAAGATGCCATGATCAATGAGCTGAAATTGTTTCAAGAATACTATTTGTAATGCAATGCAGGGGTAGGAGCCTGAGTTACAGATAGTTCTGCTTTCACTCAGGAGTAGTATTTAGATCCCCTTTTATCCAGGAAAAAAAGACATTGTCTACAAGTATATTGCAGAGCTGAGACAAAGACATACAGAAACATTTTTATTTCCTCTTCCACAGAGCCTAGTTACCTGGGAAAATGACAAACTTGTCTGTGTCCAGACTGGTGAGAAGAAGAACAGGGGCTGGACTCACTGGCTTGAAGGAGATGACCTCCATCTGGTATTTAGTTCAGATTTCTGTTAATTCTGTCTCTCTGACAAAAATAACATCTATAATGGGGTTGTGGTGTGCACAAATCTTCTAGGTCTGTAGTATTTGCATGTAGTGAGCACATTCTGCTTTGCTTTTAGTTTAGCTGGAACAACTTGTTCTGAATGTAGCTATACAAGACAGTGAAACATTAAGCATAACTTAGGAGCATGGCAGCAGAGTGGTGCTCAGCAAAGTATCTATGTTCACTTCTAGAAGCAGTTCCTTTGATTATTATGTACATCCATGCTTTTGTTTGTTTTTTTGGTAGGAGCTTCGCTGTGAGAATCAAGTATGTAAACAGGTCTTCAAGAGAGCTTGAGTATGTGTACGGTTCCTACATGGAGAGACAGCTATATACAGGAGACTACACATCCTCATGTCCAGTGACGGCTGTACGGACAAGAACTGATTCCTTGCACCTATTAACCTAAATGGTCTGATGTTTCTGGCTCAGGAAATAAATCTGCAGTTGCCAGTGTTCAAGATCTGATTTTTGCTAATAAATGC
Source organism: Tringa tobata (assembly GCA_033628505.1). Taxonomy (NCBI): domain Eukaryota; kingdom Metazoa; phylum Chordata; class Aves; order Charadriiformes; family Scolopacidae; genus Tringa; species Tringa tobata. The sequence continues at coordinate 1,120,160 of JAHREE010000205.1, forward strand.
CCAAATCCAAACCAATCTTAAGTACTTGAGTTCTGAATGTGTTTTTTGGAGGGGATAAAAAACCAACCCAAAACATAAGTGATATGACTTGTTTTCTTTTAGATTGTTAGTTAACTAGAGACCCAAGAAAAACTACCTATTCTAAAGGGACATGCCAACATCAAAAAAAAAAAAAAACAAACAAAAAAAAACCAACCCAAAAAACCAAAACCAACCAAACAGGAAATGAAGGTAGAGAAGTGGAGATAACAAAGGATACAGATTTATTATTCAAAATACTTCTCTTTAATATGCAGAGCAGTAGTTAACTCCATTTGCTTGGATCTTATATGTGTAATGTAAGGTCCTATATTGTGCCATAGCTGCTTTGTTCTCAAAATAATTAAGTTCAGCTTACCAGAGGAAACCAGCCTGTGATCAAATCCCAGAACAATGAATGTAGGTCTTGAGTAATCCATGTAGATTCCAGTCTGCAAAATAATTGAACTCTGTAAGCACATACACAAGCACATATACAGAGTGAAAACAGTGCTGCTTTAGTTAAGATTTATTTGCATACATCTGTTCAATTAGGTTAAATGTTTTTCTTTTTGACCTTCTGTAATGTTGCAAGGAGAAAGAGGTTTTACTCTGCTTTGTGTAAACACATGAAGTGGTCCTATCAACTTGGTAGTTACATGTGAAGTGAGTTGCATGTTGTTGGTAACACTAATAAGGCCTAACTACAGTTATCTTATCACTAGTGGAAAGAGAAAAGAGTTTGATTAAATCTATCTTTAGTAATTTAATTACCTTGTATGCAAAAAAAAAACCAAAACCAACAAAACTGAAGTAATTCCTGACATGTTAAAACATAAGTAACAGATCCTTAAAGCTACCACTGGAGGCAGACAAAATCTGCTGAAGCTTGGAGGGCTTTTTGTTGGATTGGACATCCTCCCACAGCTACTAGTGGTCTATGTAAATTTAAGGTAGTTTCCAAAATATTAAGAAAATAACTAGTTTTCCTTATACAGTTACAGAAATTTGGGTGGTATAATGCCTGGTGTTTATTCTATGGATCCTGACAGCGTCTTCCTTCTGGAACTGAGTAGTTCAAATTTATTTGAAAACAAAATAGCTGTTACCATGTTATTCTAATATAATAACAAATTCATGCAGCAAACCTACTCTGCCACAGCGACGGGCAATATGCAGCAACAGCCACGCAGACTTCACTACGCCACTAGATGGCATCTCTGGAACGTATTACATCTTTATTTAAATTGTAGAAGTTCCTAACAGCGGTAATTTTAAGTGTTAAATATTGCAGATACTCCAACTCCACAGCTTTTAAGCTGTGCATTCCAATAAAATATGCATGAGAAGCAACACAGCAAGACAATGATGACCTTGAGAACTCTGCTAGTACAAACAGAGGCTCCAAGTAGAAAGAAATCAAAAAAATGTGATCTTAGAAACCTGTATGACTGGAAGTGTAATTACTCATTAGTAAGGGTTCTATTAGGAAAGTCCTTACTGTTAGAAATACAGAAGAGTTATTATCAACAGTGATATTACTTTTCTTATTGCTACCTTCCTACTTCAAATTACTGATGTGAGAACTGGTAATGCTGTACAGAACCTGCTTGAGGATACTTTGGAGATCTTGAGGATGACAGAAGGTGCTACAGTGACCAAACCGCTTATCCTAATTTTATCCTAATACAAATTAAACATCTTTAAATGCAAGGGGCAAAAAAGAAAGGGAGTACTCATATGTTCTGTAAGGGGGGGGGGGAAGACATTAAGATAGCCTTTATCAAGAAGATATACACTTTAAGTCTGAAGGACAAGAACAAAACTCAGAGAAGCACTTGAAGGGTTTTATTCAAAAGTATTTCAGACCACTTCAGTTACTCTATTGCTTTGATGGTAAAACTTTTTCATCAACAAACCTCTGAGTTTTTTAGTGCAACTGCTGACCATGTGTATTATAATGATTTCAGGGTATGCCAGCTGCATATGAAAGTACTTCACAGGTGAACAAAAATGTGTTGCCTTCTGGAATCTACAATCAAAATAACAATGGAAAACCAAAAGAACAGCCAGGATTCACAGTCTCTAAAAACTTTCTGTAATAATAATATGAAGAAAAAAAGTTATGCAAAATGTATAATGTAAGGAGTCATATAACTGACTGTAGTTTGCTATTACTGTTTCTAAAAGATGGTCTTCATGACAGACTTGTACAGATTACTTTTAAACAGAGCACATAACTCTTCTCCCTGCCATCATCAGAAGTACCTTTATGGTTACTAACTTTTAATGAAAAGCTTTTAGGACAATTTTTTGTGTAGTGCCCTAATCATTTTAAAAATGTGCCCATCTTAAAAACACCCCGTTTCCCTCCTTTTATGGGATTATTTCACTCACTGAGTCAAACTACGCTGCACTACACATAGCTTTCTATTAAGATCTTATTACTAGTGACTGTTCATCCTAGGGCAAAAATCTGCTGATGCAACTCCCAATTTTTTGTCCTCTTCCAGAGAGCAATTTCTCAAAATCCTTTTCTTTTTCACCTACATGTATGATAACTGATTGTAGCTGGAAGTGAACATCCAATTCTCTTAAAGTCAACAGAGACCCTGGCTTTTTTCCTCCAGCTGGAGTTTCATTGTGAGGGAAAAAAAAA
>JAHREE010000205.1:1123176-1161700 GCA_033628505.1 Tringa tobata
GGGGGGTGTCTGAGGCGACAGGAGAGTGCTTCCTCGGAGCTGCCCCTCGGCGGGGCAGAGGAAAGCGCCCTCCCTCCGTTCACCATTAAGAGGAAGGCGATGGAGGAGCTGAGCGCGGATGAGGTGAGTCGGCGGGGCCGGGGCCTGAGGGGGCGGCCGGGCCCCGCGGGGAGAGGGCGCCGGGCTGTGCTGGGCCCTTCTCACCTCAGGGGGGGACTTGTGTGTGTGGAGGGGGGTCGCTGAGGCTCTGGGCCTTCGCCCGGTGTTGATGTTGGGTGTTTTTCGTGCTGCCCCTGACCTGCCGACCCCCGGCCGGCCGGTGGGGTTGAATTGCTTGTCTCCTGGTTAATTGTTTATTTTCTGCTTCCATCTGCCAGGTAGTCTTTGTCTGGAGGACGTCTCCTGTCTCTGTACAACGCTAGGCGTTTTGTATTCTCTCTGTATGTGATTCCCAGAACCCAAAACCTTACTTTTTAACATAATAAGCCACTTAAAATCTTGCTTCCTCAGACCCTTGGTTGAGAAGCAAGGGGGATGTGAGTGTGGTCTTATATTTAATATAATTTCTTCTTGAAACAATTTGAAACAGGCTTACCAGTTTTCCAATGCTTCTTTCGATTTACTTTTAAAAAAATTATTATTATTCAATCTTTTGTTCTTTCTCTTAAGAGTTATACATGTTATTATTCTGTTCCCTGCCCATGGCAGGGGGGCTTGGAACTAGATGATCTTTAAGCTCCCTTCCAACTTAAACCATTCTATGACTATGTCAAACTATGACAAACATCTGACATGGAATAATGTGAACTGTTTCTTGTTTCTTCCTTTCTTCTTCTGTTTGTGTTTTTTCTTTTTTTTTTTTTTTTAATATAGACTAATGTCTTAAGGATTTCTGTTGTGGTAATCATCAGGATGTAGGAAGTTTCCTACTGTCTCAGTGTAATGCCCAAATCGTGTACAGCTTCATACCTTCCCTTATCTCTTTAAAATAATATTTTCATATTAAATTGTATTGCTTACATACATAGTGCACTGTATTGGGCCAGCTGCAGCATAGGCTTGTTGCTGTACTTATACTCCAGGGAGGATCAAAAGAAGTTATTTTTGTTCTATGCCATATTTTATGGCGGGATTGTAGAGCAAGGTGGCTGCGGTTGTCACTCAGATTTGTATTCCAAGAAGATCAGATGTTTTTGATTACGCTGTATATCATGATTTAGCAATCCTACTATGTTGCAGCAGGAACTAGGAGGAGATACTTCATGGTATTTACTTGATTAAGGTCCTCATACTCTATGGAAGTGTTGAAAAAAGGGAGTACAATTCCTATGTTGGGAGAGTGGGACAGGGCACTAATGTTGTAATTGATCCTTGCAAAAAGGGTTCTCTAATTATTGGTGTATTTCATGAGTACTTTGTTTACATGCAAGTCTTTTGATTGTTAAGCTACATCTGATTATGAGGTGTTTTATGATTAATTTCAGGATTATTTAACCTATGTAAGTTTGTTTGTGTCACTGCTTCAGCTGACATCATCAAAACCACTGCATTGTGGAACTGAGACTGCAGAAAATGAGTTCTCCAGCAGGGACTCATCAACCTTTTCTGGCAAAATGTTTGTCTTGAGTGACTCAAGTTTTTCCATGTCTTTCTAGTACAGGTCAAGTAGGATCAAAGCTGGTCTTTTAGGTGATCGCTTGAGACAATCTTATATCATTTTAAGAGAGTCACGCTGTCACTTTTTATTGTTGATGGTTCCCTCATTGAAAAGTCAGAGCCAAATCTACTGTAATATTCCTCCACTTCTCCGCTTTACTGTTTCTTGGCGCAGTGGACCCTGGATCACAGGTGGACTATATGGAAAAATAACCTTCTAAAATACATTATATGTGACTTCTGTCCAATTCGGACTTTTTATCTGGCGGTGACTGAAGGTGAAAAAACACTTAACTAAAGTTGGAATTAGTTGCAAGCCTCTTGTAGATTAGGTTATCTTCTTACATTGAACCATAATTAAGTATAACAATAACAAATTGTAACTTAAAAAGAAGAGAGAGATACAATTGATAATGGTTTTGGAATTATAGGATATGTTTTAGCTTCAAGAAGATATTTTCCACTGCCATCAACAGTGTCTGTCAGTGAAATACTCTCAGTGTTTACTTTGTTAAAGCACTAGAAGTTGTCATTCGCTACAGACCATACTAAAATCTTCAGGAGAGGAGAAAGGAAAACTCCTTTTTGTCTGTGAATTTTAGCATGAGTGATAGGTAGCATAAGATGAGATTAGGGACTGCATAGAAAAAAAGGCAGAATCAAGGCAAATGTGACATAAAGTGAGAAAGAATGATGCTTAGCATTTTTTAACATTTACATGAATTTTGAGTATTGTTTTCTGAGCATAGAACTTGATGAGTGTCACCAGAAAATGAAGCATTTCTTAAACCAGTTTAACATACTGTAATGAATCCAAGGAAAATAAAACTATCCATTCAAATTACCCTTTATTGCACAGGTTTGGAACTCTTCTGTGATTGTGGTAGAGTACAAAATCAGTTAACCATCTTTAAACAGGTTGCTATTTTTACATTGTTTGTTTTAGTGTATTCAGTTAAACGATTTTAAGAAGTCTAGTAAGATCAAAAAATGTATTTCTGAAAACTATTTTTAACATTTAATTAACATTGTATTAACATTTTAAACTGAGCATTATGGAGTTATGCTCTGTAAGGAAGATAGACATTGTTTGTTCTCTAGCCTGTGTAATAATGAATACCAAATAACTTGCCACTGTCAGGTAATGTAATGACACATCACAGCTTTGCCATATGTCACTATTGCAAGTACTTATTGCTGACATCAAGGTATTATTGAGGTACCCTAAACTTGGCTAAGAAAATACTTTAAAAAAAACCCAGCTATGTGTTTCTTCATGCTAATTTGGAGAGTCATTCAGTCTGAAATGCGAAGAGGTCACTTTGAACTCCCGCACTTCAAAAATACAAGATTTGTGTTATGGGAAGGCGACAGGTTTGGGCCTTGCTACTGTGTGAAGAAGCTATGTCTTCCCAGTCCCCATGGTGGGCCCTGGGCATAAAGCCCATCTTCCCTCCTCTTGATGCTCCTTAAGGGAAGGGAATTAACTGGATAGAATGTGTGCACCAGTTTTATGCTGTATTCTCAAACTTCTCTTTCTGCCTGCACCTTGGTCTTTCTTGCATAGTATCTCTGTTTTTCCTCTTTTTCTCTCGTACTTAAAGCTTTCTCATCATCAGATCAGATTTCTGCAATAATATTATATGAATCTAGAGGAATATGACAACTCAGGGTATGTAAGAACCAAATGTGGTCCTTTAACAATTGCTTCATGTACTCCGAGTTGTGAAAGCTGTCTCTTTCAGTGGAAAAAGTATTTAATGTTATTTTGTTTAGCAGTGAGGAAGATAAGTAAAATTTGCCTATCATTCTTAAAGGGGCAGGGAAAAATCTTGTGTTAATTTTAGTTGCAGTATCTTATCTAAAAACAGCTTGGTGTCTGGGCAGATTTCTTTGTTCCATACCCTTTTCTGAATTTTTGTTGGGACAGGTTACAGTGTGGGGGATTGGCCCATGAGAGAGATGGGTGGTTGGCAGACTAAGAGTGATAAATATAGGGCAGAAAGTTGGTCTTGATGTCCTCCTGTTTCAACAGCAATGATTGTGGCTGAGTTTGATGTAACTCTGGCATTAATCTGGCCAAGCACTGTAGGTGAAGGAATGCTCGGTGGCCTTAATTATCTGCTTGAAACTGAGAGATAATAAAGAGAAGTTTTGTGCAAATCATACCTTGTGAGGGATATGACCTTGTTTGAGTATACTTGATTGTATTTGAGAATTATTATCTTTGCCTTTTTCTCCTCACATGTTTCCTTCCTAACATCAGATTTGGAAATAGCAAGAATGAATATGAACACTTGTAAGAAGGTTTCATATCACATTTATTTTTCTTGCTTTTTAAATAATTAATCTTCCATGTTTCTCCCTCAGTCACTTCTGCACGTACGGGCTGTTTGTGCCTGTATCTGTACTTCCCCCCCCCCCTCTCCTTCCTCCCTGCCATTCCTTTATCTGGAAAACATGGTTATAGATCAATTCAATTGTAAGGAAACAGCTCTTACAACTTTAATTCAACTCCCTAATTCTAAGAGATTTCAATTTGGCTAGGTGGTTTTAACTGATAATATTTTTGGTACAGCTTTGTGAGCTGTGAACATTTCATTTGGATTCAGCAATAGGGGAAATGGATATGGGGACATGTAGCTGATGTTTTCTCAGGTATGCCTCTGAGGGGTGAGATAGTTCTGTAGTTTTTTTTCAGATAAAGAGCTGAAAAATTAGGATTATTAGATACAAGTTGCAAAAAATTAAGATATTTTAAAAAAACTCTGAGAGACCCTAATATGTACAGCTTTTACTTATGGCAAAGCTAAACAATTTATCTATGCAATAAGCTTCCCTGTTTCCCTTGACAAGGAGGAGGGATTAAGACATTCTACTCATAGTCTTTTTTGTCTTAAGATCAAAAAAAAGGCAATTTATTTTCTAGCTTCCTTCCACATTCATGTGGTGACACCTGTCATGGAAGGAGATGTAGTTCCAGACACTGTTTTCCCACAGTTTTTGAAGTCTGATTTAATTTGATCTGTTCTTCTTCTTGCTGGGGTAGGTTTCACAGGCCATTAGATGACTACGGTAACGTAGCGTAGACATTGTCTTGACACAGATCTTTTGTTCACTCCTTCCCTTGCTTGGCAGTTCTTTAGGATTATGAGCAGAAATGAAAACCCATTCATTGCATGCAATGCTTGAATATCATCATACAAACAGGGAATAAGATGAATTACTTATTTTTACAGGGAGTGGACACCCTCAAATACGATACTTTTATTTTGGGCCTTTTTTGAGCTGAAAATGGAAACTTTAGGAACAGATCTAAGGCAGGCTGTGATAATAAATGATTTCTGTTCTTCATTTATGCTTCAAGTTTCACTTGAAGAACTTAGAAATTATGAGTTTTGTAAGTTTTACTTTGTCTATTTCTTGTGCATAATATTAGTGTTATGTGGTCACATGCTAATTTTAATAAGCAGGTTCATAACAGTTTTCTGAAGCCAGATTTTGTCTTGCCATTAACATACCAAAACTGTTTTTTAAAATCTGTGTGGTGGAACGTCTCTAGGTGGTGGTGAGGATGTTATTTACTGTCTGTCTTTACTTTCCAAGGTGCTTCTGTCCAGCAGATGAGTTGTATGTTTTTAGTGTTGCAGGTCTGTTTCAGATTAACTTGGACAGCAGTTTTCTTCTATAACTTACAACTGGATCTTTTTTAGCACGGGTGTTTTTATTAGTATCATGTGGTGTGAAATTAAGGCAAAGGGCATGTTTGTATTATCCCTTATATCAGATTAACGCAGCTTGCTTCATCAATTGCCAAAATAAATGGGGAGGAGCGTTCCAGGTTTTGAAATTGCTGAGCAGTAAATGTTAAATGTATCTTGCACAACCGTTTGAGGGACAAACACAGTATTCTCCAGTGCAAATGGCTTTCCGAGGCAACAAATGCTTACTTAAAATCTAAACGTCAAGGGTATTTTAGGATTGTCATGCAGAACAGAGGAACAGCAACAAGACTCAGCTCCATTTAGCAGGTTATCAAGGAAAGCTTCTGTATTTGCAGTTTTACTGAAGTGAATAAGGCAACCACAGGGGGGGTGCGTGCACATGTTTGTGGAAACTAACTTGTTCATTTGCTGTTATTTTATCTCCTTCGTGCAGATTCGTCGAAGGCGCCTTGCTCGGTTGGCGGGTGGACCATCTTCCCAGCCAACTACGCCGCTCACGTCACCGCAGAGAGAGACCCCACCGGGACCACCTGTAGTGGCACCAGCCCCGGGGACATCCCATAGCCTAGGTCTAAATGTCCACAGCATGACCCCAGCTACCTCTCCAATTGGTGCATCAGGTAGGCTGGCACATAAGTCACAAAAATTATTACTGTATGTCTGTTGAAAGCTATTATGCAACTCCTTATCTTTAGAACATGAACATTATCACTGGTGTTATTTCTGCCGTTACTAAAAATAATTTTCAGAAAGAAACATTCTTAAATGGTGAACGAAGGTACTTTGTGTTTTCATTTTCCAGATAATAAACGGTTAGGTACAATTCCAGGTATCAGTAGACTAATGGCACCCAAAATATGGGTTACCAGAGCTTGGTGTTTGTAATACAGGTTAATATTACAGGAAATAAAGTGAAATCTGTCAAGGAGACAGGAAAAAACCTTTTCAGTCTTGCAACACAGTTTTTATTGATTGGTTTCTAGGTACATATTAACAGTCAGTCCCAAGTTCATTTTTGATCTTTAATTACTAGCATTTGGCACAACTAAAAATAGTAGGCTGTGAATCTGCATTGTCAACATAAGAATAAAATATTTGCTTTCTCCTTTTTTATTATTTTGCCACTTTCACTGTTTACTGGAGTGAATACAAACAAGATATGTAGAAATTGTGTTTATTTCAGAACATACAAATAATACCTGATCTATTGAAGTCAGGTGAATTCAGAAAGCATGGGAAGTTTGGAGGGTTACTTTGTAGAGAGGTGAAGACAATATTTTTATATATAATACCACTTTTGATCTAAAAAAAAACCCAACAAACCAACCCTGACTTCAAGCTGGATATCTTGGAAATCAAAACAAATTGGCACAATTTTCAGTATTGTGATCTTTATCTGAAAACTTAAATTGTTTTGCATGTTGTGTAACTAAGCTGAGAGGTTCACAAAACCAGTCTCAAAACAAATGTCGAGATTGTTTTTTTAAACACGTTTTCAATATCATAGAATTACTTAGGTTGGAGAAGACCCTCAAGATTGAGTCCAACTGTTTGATGGCCTTATAATGAGGCGCCAAAACCTGCACACATTGCTCAAGGTGATTTCTAATGATTTGATAGGAACAGTATTTTTACCAGTGCTTCTTGACGAGCATGCAGAATTCTTCATCTATTTTCTCATTTACTTTTTGAAATTTTGTGTTTTACCCTTTGGTAAGTACAAGCTTAAATCTTGTAATTTAATTACAGTTGTGAAACACCTAGAAGTGACTCCCTCCTGCTTATCTTTTTGCCTTGTATCCAGAGCAGGACAGAGAAAAGCTATCAAAAGCATTTCTGAGAAAAGCTCATTGCAGATGGAATTTAACACTGTGTATTGTCCTCATGATTATAGGCAGCAACCCAGAAGCAAAGGTGACTCTTTTTCCTTAAGAGCAGTGCAGAGGTGAATTGCTGTGTTGGCTCAGGCTGTGGTTACAGGGCCTTTTTAACCCATCTTAGGTCTGACTCTTGCTGAAAGGAGTCCTTATCGACTGCGTGGTGAGGTGGATCATGGACTTGGTCCAGGTGAAAACTAACCCAGGAAAAATACCATTTATACAGTTGTATAAATGATAATGCTAACAGAGCAGGAGGTGTGGAACCGTGTACCTAGAGGTAGAAATATTTGTGTATTGGCAGACAGGTTTATCGTGGTTTGAAGTGGTCAGATAGCAAAGGCCTGAGAGACTTCTGGTTGAAGAATTCATCTGTGTGTACTGGACAGTACCTAATTACATGGACTAGACTGTTTGATGATCAGAACAGAAGTTACCTGGTCAGTTTATTGTTTGCCTCCTACAGTGCTGTTCATCGCAGGAGTTTAGTAATGCCCATCTCTCTCACGCCAGGGTAAGAGCTATGGTTAAATTGGAGAACAAATCAGGAAAAAGTGTTCACAACTGATTATCTGCTGTATTTATTTAGCATAAATGAAGACTCAGCTAATGCTGTGTCGTTTGCAGGAGCTCCTTTGAGCACTAGACTAAAATGACGGCAGAGGATTTTAATTCATTTGGACATACAGAGAGCAACCCTGGCAGAATAGTGTCCTTGTAAGCACCCATTTTTATAGCAAGTTTTGTGTCATGGTGAGATCAGAATTAACACCTCAACTTCATGGAAAATACGATCACTGTTTGAAATGTATTCTTAAAATATTTTGGAGAGCCCAAAAGCAAATCACAGCCACTCACACCCTGTGTGGTCTTCATAATTTTTGCATGTCTCTGTATGCTCTTATATTATATTTTTTGGAAGGAAAACTGGAGCATCAGGTGTCAGGTATTTTATTGTATAACTGATCCAGTGAAGTACAGATGGAAGGAAATTTGGAAAGATTTATTGCGTAAAGACGGTAGGTAGGATAGTGTGTTTAAAGAGGCCTGTTAATGAGTGCTGGAATATAACTGTTAAAGTACATTTTCCTGGCAGTGGGAGTAAGAGCCCAAGGGGATGGAGAACTATGTGTTTCTGGTAAGCCATGCTTGCTCTGGTCTCTTTATCCACTGACTTAGGGATCTTTCTTTGGGAAGAGGGAGGAGATGAAAGGAAGGACTTGAGGAAGACTGCCCCTTTCTAATTGGTGAAAGACTGAGGGAAAACAAGGCTGTAACTGGGTATCTTAAACCATGGTGTGCTGGAATGCCCTGCTGAAATCAGCCTGCCACAGACAGTGTGTTTCTGCTGGGTGTTATCTCCAGGGAAACTACAGTATTGAAGTTCTGCTTTTGGAAGTTGCTTTTATTTGACCTGATTGACCTGAGCAGCTTTGCTCAATTCAGATGCTATATGTGATATTTCTGTATTCTTCATTTTGTGGAGAAACTATACGAGGCTTTGGGCCTCTGCCTCATGCAAGGACTTTCAGTGTCGAAGCTGTAATATGCATTACTAAAATTCCAGGACTGGAGGAAACAGCCTGGAAGTCCAAGGCGACAGAGGTTTTTCGACATTTTCCTGCTTCCTGGATAAAATCTCCTGAAGACATCTAATATTGGCAAATAGATGGTTAAGTGAAATCTAACTTTTCTTGGAGGATCTTGGTTCCTATCTCTGTTCTTCTTTTCCTACTGAAAACCGAATGGGCGAAAGAATGTTGTTTGAATGTTGTTTATGAATGAATGAAATACAATACAATGCCCAGCTAGAGCCCTAAAGTTACTAACTAAAGCATAGAAGCCTTGAACAAAACTGAGTGAAATTTACCTTTAGCAAGTATTTTCTGGTGTGTGCAAGTTACATATGTATTTTATGTTGTCTGCTATACCTTAAAGTGCTTTTACATGTCTTCAATTCTAGAATACAAGTGTTTGGACAAGCTGCTTGTTAAATTATTTTCTGAATATCAATACAAGTTAATTTTACCTCGCACATCTCTTCCACTCTTTATTTGAAGATTTGAATGTTTTCTGGATGCTGACTAATTTCCAGCCCAATACAAGGAGTGAAATGTAAACTGTTTTTATACCCAGGGAAGTAAGACAAGAGTAGACAAGACAAGAGTAGAATGAAACAACTTTTCCTGCCTCCCATGCTGAATATCTAGTTGTTCTTCAGCAAACTGGCTTCTAAATGGGATTTTTCTGCCTTCTGCAGTTTTGTTACTGTAAAAGAAATGGTTTAAAGACCTAAAAAAGTTTTGGGAAGGGTGCTTGAAAGCAAATAGCTTGTATCAAAGAGTATAATCCTGATTTCTTCTGTTTCGCTGCACCCACCGTTAAATTCAGAATGTGTTGCTGCCATAAGTGTGGGACAAGCTACACTTTTCAGTAGTAACACTGAAACACAGCCAGTCCTGGAATTTAAAACTAGGTTGTCAGTCTGGTTTTACACTTTTCACCTGAAACCTTATACTGTTTGGGGAATGTCTTGTAAACTGCAGGCAGAAGAACCCAAAGAGTGAAATTCGCTGCTGCTTTCTGCTTAAACAGATAAATAATTTGTTTTTTCTATTCCTTGAAGGAGGCTGTTTACTGACATGCAGATATCTGGTATTGATAAAACTACAGTTGCAGCTTGCAATTAGTGCTCCTTAATTATAAATCAGGACTTCAAACAGTGTCACTAGGCACAAATTTTGGGATTAGTCTGTACTTGAGAGCCCTCTCCATTTAGATGTTTGTAGAACTCATTCAACTTCCATTGTTATTGTGTGCAAGGCTTCTTCTGGATTATTTGAAATTATGCGTATAGCTTTCCTCCTACGATGCTAGTATCTAATGCTTCTTGGAAGAAGATAAGAACTTCTCTGAATGCAGGTAAGTGTTCCTACACTACTGCTGCAAGGGGAGGTAGAAAATGTCATTATCTGTAGTCAAGTGTGATTATTATTAACATTTCCTAACACATTACTAAGAATGCTTAAGAAGTGGATTGAAAAGCAGTATTACCTCTCCTTTTCCATCCAAATAATTGTGCAGTGCCTTCTCTTCTCTGTAGAAGTAATCTTGGTGGTGCCTTTTCTCTAGGAGTAGCCCACCGAAGCCAGAGCAGCGAAGGAGTGAGTTCACTCAGCAGTTCTCCATCTAACAGCCTTGAAACACAATCTCAGTCTCTCTCTCGGTCTCAGAGCATGGATATTGATAGTGTCTCCTGTGAGAAAAGGTAAAAAATGCAGCCAGGTAAAAGAAATGCCGGCAAATATTGCACAATGCTAATCATAAGAACCATTTACACAGGAAAATATTCTGCCATTTCTCACTTCCAGCCATGTTAATGCAATAGGGTTAAATGCTTGAAAATGACACACTATTTAGACCACTGTAAACTTTTTCTAGTCTGGTTTTAATGAGAAGTCCTGACCTAAAGTGACGAAAAACAAAGCATTATTTTAGACATTAAGTGATGAGCATGTCTGGTGGGGATAATTCAGCTATTCCATTTAAAAAAGGAGACGGTACGGGATATGATAGCTGTGTAGTTTGTATTGCCTCCTGAAGAAATTTAATATTATGTTTCTTGAATTCAAAATAAATGTGACACGAGAAGCATTTATCAAGTAGGGGGTTTAATTGCTGTTTGTGTGTATGGCTGTTCTGTTGCTTTGGCGCTCCTTCAGTCAGCATCTTACATGGGCGGCTTCTTTTATTCCCACTTGCAGTATGTCCCAGGTAGATGTGGATTCAGGAATTGAAAACATGGAAGTTGATGAGAATGATCGCAGAGAGAAAAGGAGTCTGACAGATAAGGTTGGTCTGTTTTATATTGGCTTTTCTCTTCCAAACTCTCTATATGTGTATTATTGTAACATCGAGGTTCAGGATTCCGTGGGAGACACCTGTCCAGATTATGCAGTTTGGAGTTAACAGTGCTGGTTTTTGGGTTTCAGTTCAGAATAGGAACAAAGGATTTAGGGTGGAGGAGTGATGCAGAATTTTGGCTTGCAGTGAGTTCAGTTATCTCCATATTTTAAATACGTGCTTTAGAGGGTGGAACTAGCCCTCAGATGTCATCTGTGGAAAATTTCTTCACTGCATTTCTTCATAAAAATTTGGGAAGGAAAAAAAGTCACTACTTCCAATATCAAAGTTGCATTCTGATCATCTCAAATATGAATTATATTTGAAAACTGTGAAGAAAATGTTGTTGTTATATATCCTGCCACAAAGTGACCCAATAATGCCTGAATCTATTTTTTTAATATGCAGTAGGCCTGAGGAAGTATTTAAGACACTTCTGAAGATTGTGGCAGCTTATTTGTGTAGCATTTAGAGGTCTACTAACAAAGTACTGCTTCAAATGTTTTGTATGCTGAAGTTACATAGCATTCTATGTAGTAAGATTTTCTTCTTAATGATATTATAAGAAAATAAGAATATTTAGCTACTGAGGTTTGGTCAGGTGGTAGAACTCTTTAAAGTAGAAAAAGCAAGCAAGCCCAAAGCTTTAAATCACTCCTAAAATTGTCCTCTTTGTCATTTAATTTTAAGGCCCATGTGAAATAAAGCCATAAAGAAATGGGACTTTAGTGTAGTGGAGCGAAGTTTCTACAACATTTCTTGCAGTGCTCATTAGATGTCTTTGTTTATTCCTGCACTGTCAGTAATAAGGTCAGTTGGTGAAAGCCTGGCTTAAAGCCACGTAGCAACATCCCTGCCGCAGAGTCCTTCCCAGTCAGTTCCGGCAGTGGGACAGCTGGCATTGTGCTACTGTGAAATAAAGAGCTTGGAATTGAGGACGGTCTTGAAGAGGGGGGACACACAACCAGTGGAAAGTAAAATAAAGCTTTGCAAACTTGGTTCAATTCCACTTACTCCTTGGGAGACACTAGAAAGTTAAGTGGACAGGAGACAGCACAGTCCTCATTTATAAGCAAAAAAATTTTCTTGCCTGGTTGCCTGCATGCAAAATGGTGTCACTAATAAAGTTGTCTTTTGATACATCTTTTCTGCATCTCTTTTGTGTGTGTGTGTGTGTGTGTGTTCAGGGTTTTTTCTGAATAAATTTTGACAAATATAGATATATTACTTTATAAATATTGAAAATCTGCCATCAAGAGTTAGTCTGAAGCTGTTTAAAGAAGACCTGCATTTGATAAAATGGTGACTTGACAAATACAGTTGCATATAGGTTGATTTTTATTTTATTTTTTTAACCCCCCTAACCAAGGAACCTCTGTCTGGGTCTGAAGTATCTGAGGAGCAAGCTTTACAGCTGGTCTGTAAGATCTTCAGAGTCTCTTGGAAGGATCGAGACAGAGACGTTATCTTCCTGAATTCACTCTCTGCCCAGTTCAAGCAGAACCCAAAGGAAGGTGGGTGTCCGAGCTGTTGTCTTTGTTAGGGATTGTTTCAGTTGAGCTACGTGTTCCCTACTCTTTATTTGTAGCTTTTTCTCTCTTTGCTACAATGCCAGAGCCACCTTCTAGTGGTTTTTGCTTGATCTCAACGTCTGATTTCAGCAGATGTAAGGGGAAATGCAATTCCCAAAAGGAAGATGGGACTGATTGGTCCATGCTTCTGTTTTAGTCAATTGCTGTGCTCTTGTTCCTTATGTTCTCTGTTTTCAAACTAGTGTCTGATATTGCAATGTTGCCAGATTTATTATTTTTTCAGAAGCCTTTTACTGGCTTAATGGGTTGTTGTGAATCATAATGGACACTTAGCAGTTAACTTCATAAGCTAAGAATTCCTGATTATTTTATATAACAAATTATATTTTGTGTCAGCTATAAGATATGACCAAATTCAAAATTGTTACTTTATGTGTGGGCATATGTGTGGGGTGTGTGCACTTGTGGTTCTTTCAGTTTCTTTATGACACAACTTGCCCAACTCAACTTAGCGGAGGGGAAATTCAGTAGGGACAGACAAGACAACTTTAATAATCAACAATAGCAACATTAGGTCATCTATGATCTTTTTTATTTTCCATAAAAGTTATATTTTTATGTAGCTGTAATTCCAGAACCTTGCTAATATAGACAGAATGATAGTTATAAATGTGTCGGTCTATTGTTTTTGCCAAAAGCAGTACTTAATTCACAGAAGTAAATTACTGTCCTTTTTAGATGAAAGTTCTGATAAAGTTTACATCTGACTAACGTGCAGATGAAGACTGTAGGTGAGGATACTTACATCGTTCTTTTATTCTTAACAGTGTTTTCAGATTTTAAGGACTTGATCGGGCAGATTTTGATGGAAGTGCTGATGATGTCCACCCAGTCAAGGGATGAAAACCCGTTTGCTAGCCTGACCGCTACATCGCAACCGATTGCTGCAGCTGCCCGCTCTCCCGACAGAAGCCTGATTTTAAACATGGGCTCTAACCCAGGAAGCAGCCCAATGTTCTGTAATGTGGGCTCCTTTGGTTCCAGTTCATTATCCAGGTGACTTCTGATTATAACCGAATACTCATTTCACTTGAGTATTGATTGGTAGACTAGAAGAGGGAGAGGGGCATAGAAATGTCCCAAGGACAATAAATAGAATTGATTTTTAAAGTTCTTCCCATGTGAATGTCCCTCCATTTCACCATTTTTGATTATGTTGCCATGACTAGAAGCGTATTTGATAGGTTAAAGACATGTAGCTGGTTTCTTCTGAGAAGTATCCCTAACTTGCATCAGTGAAGGGTATGACTCTTAGCTTAAAAGCGTGTATATTGTGACATCGTTTTATTCAACAATAGTAAGAAGGAATAATATGTGTGAGCTGCAAAATTATTGCTGAAGAGTCATCAGAAGGGCAAGGGCTTCTCTTGCTCATTTTATCTTTTTCACCCTTTTTCTGCATATCCTAAATCATTGCTTTTTTTTTGTTTTCTTTTTCCCCTGTAACTGGTTTAGTCTCTATGGGACTAGTCCAGCTTCTACTACCAATTTCACAAGCTATGTACCAATGACTGGTTCATCTCTTACCCCACCAGCCAGTTCAGTTGCCACTACGTCTGTGCCTTCCATTACTGTCAGTTCTCACCTCTCAGCAACAAGCCCTTCTTGGATGCAGCCTTCCTCTCCGAGGTACCGGCCGTACACTGTTGCCCATTCTGGAGGCTTTTCGGCTTCTTCTATCCCGCGTTCCTTGAGTATTTCCATCCCATCTAGTTCTCCAAGTCCTTCAGCCATGGCTGCTAGCCCTCCGGCCATGCCAGTCATCGCATCCAGACAGAGACCCACAACAATGGGTCCACCTTTGTTTACTGCTTCACCCAGTACCTTGCGCAGGCGTTCTTCTTTACTGAACAGGATTCCTTCTAGGTATTTCACAAGAACAAAAGAGCGTGTTTAATGTGTGCTGTGCAGGGTGTGGCATAATCTGCAGTTTGGAAGAACTTCTGTTTGTGCTGAGCTCACCCTACTTACCCCGAGTTGATTTCTGCGTTTTGGTTTGTACTAATAGGTTGACTTGCTAACAAGCCAAAATGTTAAACCCGCTTCTGCAAGCATTTGAGTTGGAATGTAATCACTTCAAAGGTAGCAAGATTGTTTTAATTTCCTCCTCTTCTTACATCCATTCCAGTTGAACTGTTAGCTTTCTGTTCAGTTGCTACTGCTGGGTAGTAAACCAAACAACTCCTGCTTTGAAATCAGTTTTCTCAATAGGACTTTAGCCGATTTGTTGAAAGCTGTTATTTGCTGGACTGTGTTAGATTTGATTCCCTTGTGCATAGATTTAAATTACAGATTAGCCTATTTCAGTACGCCAGGCTGAGTACTGATGTGTTTTCTCTGTTGGCTGCTCCTGGAATCCCCAGTCCCTGCAGGAGGGAGAAACAAGCACACACAGTTTTGAGACCACTGCTTTAAAGTTCAGTGGCTTAGAACTGTAATACTTATTACTCAGTCATGTCTAAACATTCTCACTTCAGCCGTAATTTTTATTAGGTCTCCAAAATTCTTTTTAAATTTTGGTCTGTAAATGTGTGGTGTTTTGATTTGTGAATAACTTGTAGTAGTGCAATAGAGCATGTTAATATAGTCTTGGTTTTACTAACGTGGAGTTATTAATTGTCTGCATGTTTAGAGAAGATGATTTTTGGCAGACTTACAAAGAAAAGCTACCATTTACTTTTTCTTTTGGCTTAAAAAAATCTGATGGCCTTTTTCATTTCTGTTGTGGTAGTATATACGACAACCCTTTCTCCCTCCTCCTTCTTGCCGTTTCTGATGTGTCTGAGGACAGTAGTGATGAAGAAAATGAAGATGATGATTTTTCTTGTGTCCAGTTTGGGTCCAGGTATTGGAGAAAGAGAATGTAACCTGCATGTTTGGTTGCTTAGGAACTAACAGTCTCTGTAGTGTCAAGTGTTCTTCAAAGTAACTTGGGAAATGACTAAAGCCAAGAAGATGACTTGGATGGGTTTTTAAGATGGTGCATAAACACGTATAATGAATGCCAGTTAGTCGGCTCTTTTTAAAAGAGATGACTAAGACAATGTAAATGTTAATCATTCTGCCTTGTAGGTTTAATGAGGACAGTTTCTGAAATGATGTTTGAGTGGAACTCCTCATGGACTGTATGAGTAGAAGGAATATTATTCACTCATGGTTGTAATTTTAGAACCAGTGGTACATCATGTGCATGTTTTCCTATGAAAAATTAGAAAATGAGGACAAAGGTTAATGTTTAGAAAAGGATACAGTGGCATATAGCCAGCTGATGCAAGCAATAGGGTTTGATTGAAGATTCATTGCTGTTTGGCAGTTGAGGATCGCTCCTCTAGTCTGTAAAGAAAATACACCTGAAAGTTGAAACTGGTCCTTTGACATGGGTAGGTAGTAGAGGCTGAGGTAGTTGGAACAGCCAAGAATGGAGAGGGAGGAGTAGAGTATTTTACTGTAAAACAGAGGCTTAGGAATTGTATAGTGAACACTTTGTGTGATATCAAGATGCATGAAAACAAAATGAGAATTGATGTTAGTGACTTCTGTTTGGAAGCTGGCCAGATAACTGTGCAAAAAAACCTGCAGAACACTGGATATGCTGAGGAAAATGCTTTTGGAAATACTGATGCGGGGCAGGGTCTTCTCTAGTTTTACATTCCATTGCAGAGTAATGCTGCAATGTCTTGGCTGATACAGAGATGTTTTCCTATTAGGACTAAGGTTTTGGTGTGGAAAACGAGCAGACTTCCTACAGAACCGTTTGTCATATCCAAGTGATTTGTGTTCTTTAATAATCTGTTCGTGAAAATGATTCATTTCTTTCTTTTCCCATTAAAACTTAACATTCATCAGCTTCATCACATGCACCAAAACTCTCAAAGAAATGCTCCGTTCTTTTGTACCAACGCAAATTGGAGAAAGGAGTAAATATCTATATAAAACTTATGTAATTTAGGAAGACTGTTCTGAAAAATGGGACTTGTGTAGTGGTTATGCTCTGTGAACATTCAGACTGCTGATTATGATTGGTAGTAATTCTAAGTTATAATTTTCAAGTGTATAAGGGAAACAAGATGAGAATTTTAACGTGCATGTTGAAAAACTGGAAGGAAGAGTGGTCTTCCAAGGCTTTCAGTCCCCTTTGAAGTACTTTAGTTACAGCAAAAGTCAGAGGAAATCTGATTGCTCCAGCCGTCTAAAACTAAGGTAGATCAAAACTTCAGGAAGTACCTTGTGATGTCAGGGAGTGCCCAAAAAGACTTGGTGTAAGGTCATATTTTTCTACCCACTGGCTTTTTTTGTCTATGTTTCTTCCTGCAGTAAGTTGGGACACTGCTGCTAAAGCCAGATCTCAACTAGAAGACCTTCCAGTAGCATCTCTTCTTTTCCTTTACAGTCTAATTTTAGAAGAGTCAGCTTAATAATGCAGGTTTAGGGTATCTCACGTATGTGGAATTTAGGATTGTTTTTCCCTGCTGTTTTATTTAGTTCTTACCCTAGTGGCAATTTAATCCAAATGTTAGATTGAGTTGCAGAGCCTTTGGTAGGGATTTATGAGGCTGCTGTGCTTCTGGAGTCTTGGTTTGTATACGAAGCCCTGGCATTCTGCAGGCAGCAGTAAGATGTTAAATTATAAACACAGTGACGGTACAATTATGCAACAACTTGTATTCTGAAAATACCAAGGCATTCAATATGTGTATGAAGGATGTATGAGCTTTGCATTAGAATAATTTCAGTTGCTGCTGCAGCGAAATCATTAACAGAATGACTAACTATAGAAGTAGTAGGGGTTTTTTATATAAATTGATTATTTTAGAAGGGTAATTTTTAAGATGAATGTGAGGAGTCAAGAAGTTTAAAAGAGATTATAGAAAAGAAAAGGTGTGTGTGATTTCATGGTTAAGGAGTACTGTTTTAATAGGACTACATTTTCCATGGATTAGTTTTAATTGAATAATTGAAAACAAATTCTCTCTGCAAAAAGAGATTGCTGCTATTAGAATTTACATTTCTTAACATGCTGAGCTACCAGATGCTTAGCAATAAGCTTTCCCTGATGTATTGGCTGGACTGCAAAGCTTGTGCAATAAATTTGTACAGCTCGATTATTAAAATGTAAATTATTTTGCAGCTTAAAGGAAATTCCATTTTTGACACAGTTTGTAGTTTTAAACATGCTTTTTAAAAGCTGCATTTAAGCAAACTAATATCTTATCTTCCAGTTTAAGATCTGGGGCTTAGAAATTGGTCTCCGTTTGAAATCCACCTTCACTGTAAACAGACTTCTTTGAGGAACAGCAGTAGACCATCCACGTAACTGCTATTTTTTAAATTCCATTTACATAAAGTGAATATATCTTGCCTTAATTCTTTTTTCTAAAATGAGGATTTTGCTTTTAATTAACTTTGTCAAGCTGTTATGTAGGGAAGAGTTTTGCTGAGATAACAAGTCTGAGATTGAGAGTCACAGAGTCTGTTCTCACTTTTGTATTCAATTTCTGTCTTGTCTCAAGCATGGTCTGTTTTTTGTGGATTTAGTTTCCGTGTTTACAATATCAGTGTTTTCTCCCCCCGAAGTTGTGCTACTTCATGAAATGGCATATTTTACTGTAAGGGAGTTGAAGCGAATGGAGTTGAAGTTACATGATCTTTAATGTGAAAATTTGAAAACAGTTGCTTTTGAGTTGTTTATTCGCCTTCCTTAGAATACCTGTAGTGGTTGTCTGTAGCCCTGTGTCTCGGCTACGGCCTGTTCTCTGCAGTGGGAAGACCTTACCTCCCCTGGGTTGGCCAGCGTTAGCAGAGCTGGTGGAATTTCTACCCTTTTGAATGCTGTACACAGAGACTGTGCAGAGGTTGCATCATGGCATGGAAGTATTGTGATGTCCTGAGCAGCCAAACAGCTTTGTCAGATACAATGTAAAGGGTGTTGATTTTTGGTGTTGCCATGTGAGAAGAGGATTTATTGATACCCAATAAAGTCATGCACCGAATTGCTGTCTTTCAGATACTTATTCATTTAATAAGACAGTTGATTCTTCAGTCATGTTACAGTACAGATGATCTTCCAGAGTTGGATAAGCTGTTAAATGGAGAGCTGGTCATAGATCACAGAAATTATCTTAATTATTGAGCCGTGTGTGATGGGATGGAGTCTTCTGAAAATTGACAGAGGAACTCAGGAGCTCATGAATTATTTGATTGCGCACAAGTGAAGAACTATACCTAATGCTTGCTTTCTTCTTTTTGTGTGTTTTAAAGTGTGGGAGGCTCTGGCAGCTCAAGTGTTTCCGATTCCTGCAGTGACCACTTCACCATTGAAAATTGTAAGGAGACAGAGATGCTGAACTACCTCATTGAGTGTTTTGACAGAGTTGGAATAGAGGAGAGAAAAGCACCAAAGGTATGTTTCAGATAAGTGAAGCTGTATCAGTGCTGTCACACTCCTCTTACTGTTTAGGAGGGAAAGCTGCTGGAAATTGGTAGTTCTTTCTTGACGGCTTTGTAGAAATAGATTTATAGAATTTATAAGGTTCCTTTGACACTTAGTAATTCATCCTATTTGAATCATGTATATGTTTTACATCTCCAAAATAAGCACTGTGTTAGAAACTGTCCTTTTTTGATCTACTGTGTTTTATCCAAGCTTAGTCCATATAAAACATGCTTTTGTAAGACCAGCTCCTTATCACCATTCTATATTCTGCTTTAAGCTTTTGCATCTGGGCAAAAAACCCCCACCACTTTTTATATATAATCTGAAAGATTTTTAGCTGGTGTAGCACTAATCTTAGTTTGCATAATACATTCATATTGCATGAATAAAGACGTTTATCATAATTCCTGTCTGTTCTTTCTCTGAATACTTTTAGTTTGTATTAAAATAAAGTTATTTTTATCAGATGTGTAGCCAGCCAACAGTTAGCCAGTTACTGAGCAACATCCGATCGCAGTGCATTTCACATGCTGCTTTGGTGCTACAGGGATCCTTAACACAACCAAGGTAAATACAGCTCATGTTAGTCCTGAAAGTTAGATTGTTCTGGGATTTTCTTTTTCTTTGGAGGTTTTGATAAGAAAACTTAAGATCAGTTGTTGGAGCAGGATGCAGTTATGTGCCAGAGGAATAGTTTATTGCTTTACTGTTAGAGACTATTGCTCCCCCTGATGTGGGGGGGTAACCACTTAAATGTTTTCTAACTGTGTTTGGATAAAATCACCCAGGTTGATTTGAACAGTTTAAATGGGGGATCTGAATTAACCAAGCTGTTTTCTGCCTTACCTCATGCATAAACTGTTTTACTTGCAGATTGTTGGGGCACTACTCCTGTGACAGTCAGTAACCTGTTCAGCTGCAGCTGAGAAACAGTCGTATCAAAATGTATAGGAAAAACTGCTGAAGTGGTGCAGCACTTGTTCACTTCAGAGAGTTTACCACAACAGATTTGGAAATGTGTATCTCTGTGTAGACGTTCTGCGCTAAATCAAGACTCTGAGATTTCAAGTGCTGTTGTTTGGACAGCAGTTGTTTAACCAGCAGCCTCTTTAGTTGGAACAGCAAAAGGTTTTTAAAATAGGCCATGTGACTTATACTAAAATCTGCATAATTTTGTATTTGTGTTTCCAGACAATAACATCTGTAATACTTAAGGGTGCACTGATTTTCCACTGTGCTTTGAGATTAGTTTTTTTCTTTATGTGAACCAATGTTGACATTAAAATAAGTTGTATTCTTATTTTATATTAGAATAATAAGGGAAAAAAGATACTTTTAAAAAAAATCCTAGGGAGCAGTTAAAAGTGACTAAAGTGACTAAAAATATGACTGTATTACTTCAGAGAAGACCAGTGTTATGTTCTTTTCTTAATCTGGAAAAACAAACATCAAAAAATGCTGTTCTTTCACTAGTTGAGCATAACAAAGGGTCTTTTCATTAGAGAGGAGTAGAAGGGAAAACCAATTACTACGCAGAAGCTGTTATTTTCTTCCAACCTCATTAAACTAAAGTGTGATGTTGGGAGCAGCATCCGTTTTGTGATAACCTTTCCCCAAGTAGATTGAGAAGACAAGGTTAGTTACTCCTGAAAGGAGTAGGTGTGTCTACATGTTGGTAATCTGCTCTCTGGCACATCCTTAGACGTAATTACTCTGACATTTTTGCAAATACTGCTACAAATACTACTGGAAATAATCAGTAGTTTGGGATATGTGTTTTTTTTATACAAATAAAGGTCATTGCAGCAGCAGTCTCTGCTGGTACCGTATATGCTGTGTAGGAATCTCCCATTTGGCTTCATCCAAGAATTGGTGAGAACAACTTATCAGGATGAAGAGGTGTTCAAACAGGTAAGGCGTAGGTAAAAAATAAATAATTATGTCATATGATTCTGCTATTTGCAATATCTGAGAGTGGATTTCCAGAGGTTTATTCTGCGTCTCACAGTTCTATACTGGTTACTTCAGGGGCTAGTGACCTGCTGAGCGCTTGGAGTTGGGTTTTGCTCATTTTTAACTCATTTAGCATTTTGTGAAAAAGACTGACTTTCATTATTTCCTGGTTCTAATTATCAAAAAGGCATTGGTTAATAAGCAGCGCACATTTATGTAATGTTGAAATGAACTACTCGAAATATGTGCGGCCAGGTATTACGGGATTGATCTTGGCTTTTCATCCTTCTATGCTTCTATAAACAATATCCTAAAAACATGTGTGTAAGATGGCAATCTTCTGTGATCCTACTCAGAAAGATTTATTGTTTTTTCTGTCTTGCAATCCATAGCCTTATTTCCGACTTCAGTAGTTTGCATCTAAGGCACTAAGAGCATTTTACAAATCCTAGTCCATTAAGTCTTCCATATTTTAGAGAGGAGATGACTGAGAAACATTATATGGTTTATTTTGTGTCAGAGTAATTCACTAAGATGATAAAAAAAATAAAAATTGGAACTGATGGGCCTAGTAATTAAGACACACAGCTAGCAAACTTCTAGCCCGTCTAATATTAAAGTAGATCAGCAAGGTTGTAATTCTCTCTAATTAGCGCTCCTGTAGTATTATGTGACTTAGCTCTAAAGAGGCCTCAGGATGGCATTTGATCCTTCCAATTCTGAAAAAAATGACATGAGCCAGTTTTTGTGTGTAGTGCAAATATTTTTCAGTAATTTCTATCTCGCCTTGGACAGCTTTTAGTAGAGTTCCTGCAGTTGGAAGTATGTGTAATACTGTCAGAAAGTGGTTATGGAAAATGTTAAAGGTCTCCTACCCTGGAGAAAAGAACCTTTCTGCTTCAGCAGAAAACTACCTCTTTCTCATCCTTTTCTGTAATTTGATTTAATAAGATTTTTTTTCTCTTCGTAGAAGCAACACAATATACTTAAAATTCAGTGGGACCTCTTGTTGTTATTGTTGTGAAATTACTATAAGGGTTTATTTTGTGCGGGTATAATTGTCAGAGCTGTGTGATTGGGACTTACTAATTGGGTATAATTACTTTTGATTAATAAGTTCCTGTTATGTCACTTCCTCTTTCATAACAATCCTTGATGGCTGCTTATTATCTTTGCTCTTACCAGTTACAATTTATGAGCACAAAAGCAACTTGCTTACACGACATGCAAAATTAAAGTTATGTTATTACTCCAAGTGTATAGGCAAATAAATTATTAGCCATTTGGGCAATCAAGTTGTTGGAGACCTCTGTAGAATTTGTGCTCTGATTTGTGGGTGTAATATACATTCTTACACACGTGTGTACAGTATCTGCGGGGATGCTGTAGGGAATGTGTTTATGCTTCCCCATGGGGGTTCCTCATGCAGAGAACTTGATGGAACACCACCAGGTTTTTGTCAATGTGCTGACATTGCTGTTTGTCAGCTTCAGCTTGTAAGTAAACGTTTGGTTTAGACATAACGTTAACCAACTAACCAATGTTAAATGTTTGGTTGGACAGAGTTAGAATGTCATTAGGAAAAATACATAGAGTGCTTGGAAATAAATTTTTATGGTTAGGTCATTCTGCTCAGGCATCAAGTCAATACATCGCTTGTACTATTTCAAGCAAGTTGCTTATTAGCTTTGAATAATCTCTTAAGCATTCAAAAGAAAATATCTTAAGTTTTTTCTTTTGTGTAACTTGCAGTATCTGAAGGATGAACAGGCATTTCATGCTGTGAACAGCAGTGGTGTCATTTGATTGCTTCGTGCTCTTGAATAAAATAATCTTCTTCTGTTTTTACAGATCTTTATTCCCATCTTACAAGGCCTGGCTGTAGCTTCCAAAGAGTGTTCCCTTGATAGTGACAATTTTAAATATCCCCTTATGGTAAGCACTGTTTGTTTCTAGAAGCTGTTTCTTTATGATTATTGATACCTCAGTAAGCTTCCAACGTAGATTTTAATGATAATAACCCACTAACCGAAAAAAGCCCAAATGGGTTGAAGTACTCTATCTTGTGTAGAATCTACATGAGGTATGAGATGTGTGAAAGATCATTAAAAATCCAGTAGAATCGGAGGCCAATAATCTTAAGCTTAATGTATAGAGATTGTATAGTGGGTATTCAAATGTTTATATGTATTGCTTTATATAAGATTAATCAAATGTATGGATTCCATCGTACGTACTAGTTAGAATACTCTGGATGGTTATAAAATACTGCTGAGGTCCTCCCAATTTAAGTCTGGGAGATAAGGCCCCATATCCATACCAGTGTTTGTTGGACTCACTTTTGTATGTGCAAAACTCTTAAACTCTGTTACATTAAATCCAAAATTGTTTGAATTGGTGACTATTTACTGTAGGTAAATTTCATAATATTCCTTGGCTGAAAAGCTGGGTCTTTTATTTTTAGATTTTTTTCTAAGTCCGTGTTTTAGTCCCTAGATCTGCTGCCCTCCTGCTGCTTTTATTGACAAAACAAGAAAGTCTTTTTAAAAGCATGTTTGGCCACAAAAGAGCAAGTTAAATTCTTAGGTAAATTGAGCATTGTCAGCTAACATCTTCAGATATTTTCAGCTGTGTGATGCCAAAAAAGGCTGTTACATCTCCGGTTTAATTTGTACTTCAGGAAATTAACTGGACCGGGATGCTGCAAATCAAACTGACTAAGGAGCTGTGGTACTTCTGCAAAAATAATAATTTTTGCTGGTTCTTTGTTTTCCTGCTCTTCTGTTATTTCCCCGCAGTTTAAATTGTGAACTGTTGCAAATTTGGCCGTTGGCTACGAGTAAGGGCTACCTGAAAATGATACTCCATTTTTATCATCTCTAGTTGGCACAACGTGCACTGAAAGGATGGAATAGTAATTAGTAGCTGTAGTATAATTGAAGAATGAGAACATGTAATAGAGAAGCGGGATACGTGAAAGCCTACAGTATTCTTGTGTTTTCAGAATCGTCTCGTAACTGCTTTCCTTTTTTCTGTGCTGCAGTTGAAAGTGAGTTAGAGATCTTGGATAGGATTCTTTGTTTCTGGCTTCTGTGTTCATCTGACATTTTTCCACTCTGATTCAAAAGACAAAGGCCTTGGTGTATGTATAGAACAATTGCTCTATTTATTATTGTTACTGACTTTTCTGTGGCAGTTCAGGAGTCCAGCAAAGGCATTGTTATGTTCTGAACAAACAAATAATTTGCACAGCTATTTTTTGAAATAAGTGCAATAATTTATTATCCCGTGAGGCATGTTAGCCTTTTTGAGACAATTTGGAACAGATGTAAAAGCTGAAGTGGGAGCAGGGTGTGCTCTAGCTCTTTTTGGATCTCTTCACCGTTGTAGAAGATAGAAGTTTTTCCACTGATTAAGGGGAAAATGTTTGACTCTTTCAGCAGTTTACCATGTTAGGCTTATTATTTGCAGACAGGTTACTTAGGGATTACACACAACAGTGATTTTTTCTTGGGATATCTTTATAGGCACTATGTGAACTTTGTGAAATCAAGTTTGGGAAAACGCACCCTATGTGCAGTCTGGTAAGTGTATCCAGTCTGATTTTGGGTTTTTTTTGAAGGTAAAAGAACCATGTAACTTACTTTGTTATATCATTTAATCCACATCAATAATGTTCTTCAGAACTGTAACCTGGGGCTACTGTAGTGTCTCATTCTAAACAATAGTTTAATGTAAACCAACAAAGGAGTTCTTTTCCCTGAGAATCTAGAAAAATGAAGGCAAAAATGACAGGCTGATGAGAGAGTTGGGGTTGTTCAGCCTTGAGAAAAGAAGGCTCCAGAGAGACCTTATAGCGGCCTTCCGGTACCTGGAGGGGGCTACAGGAGAGATGGGAAGGGACTCTATCAGGGAATGTAGTGATAGGGTGAGGGGTAATGGTTTTAAACTGAAAGAGGGGAGATTCAGATTAGATACTAAAAAGAAATTCTTTGCTGTAAGGGTGGTGAGACCCGGAACAGGTTGCCCAGAGAAGCTGTGGATGCCCTGTCCTGTAAGTGTTCAAGGTCAGGCTGGGTGGGGCTTTAGCAACCTGGTCTGGTGGGAGGTGTCCCTGCCCAGGGCAGGGGGGTTGGAACTTGATGATCTTTAAGGTCCCTTCCAACTCTGACCATTCTATGATTCTATGAAACACGACTTGCTTAGATGCTGAAATACTGAGGAGACGTTTTCTTCTAGCTGTTAGCATGACTGAATGTTGAAGAATAGAGAGCATGTGGCAAACACTGGAAGTACAGGTAAAATAGTACAGATGACATGGCTGCTTTCATTAACCTGCTGTTTCTTTTGTTTTCTAGGTTGTCTCTTTGCCCTTGTGGTTGCCTAAATCTTTAAGCGCTGGTGCAGGAAGAGAACTGCAAAGACTTTCCTATCTTGGAGCCTTCTTCAGTCTCTCTGTCTTTGCTGAAGATGACGTAAGTGTTACAGAAGAATCTAGATAGTAGTGTTGTGGGGTTTTCTTGTTTGGTTGGGTTTTTGGGTTTTTTCACATCACCAGCGTTTGATACGTTTGCCAATATTCATTCTCCTTTCAGAACAAAGTAGTTGAAAAGTATTTCTCAGGGCCTGCAATTACTCTAGAAAACACCCGAGTTGTTAGCCAGTCTTTGCAACATTACCTGGAATTAGCAAGGGTAAGTGTTTTCATGTTTAAAAATAATGCAAGAATATTGTGGGGTTTTTGATCTTGACATAGATGAAGAATGTAACAAAACAATCCTGCTTCTGTATTAAACAACAAATCTGTTAGGATGTGGCTGAAGGGAATTAGGAAAAAAATTAGTGCTACAAATATTTCTCTAAGGCTGTAAGCCAATTGAGAAAATAACAGAACAGTTAGTCATGGATTATAGTTTATGTTAAAGCATAAGTTAAAAAAAAAAGCATACTGTAGTAGTAGTACGTGTTTTGCACTAGTCTATATATATTTTTTGTAACTAATTTCACAGCTAATATATGATATAATGTTTACAATAAGACTGTAACAGATGTTGGAGTTAGTTTTGTGGAGTTTGTAGAATGTAAAGCTATAGAGCAGCAGAAAGCAGGAATGCAATGTTGAGCACTGTGTGCAGCCTGACACCATCTTTACTTGAAATTCCAGCAAGAGCTGTTCAAGATTCTACACAGTATTTTGCTGAATGGTGAAACTCGCGAAGCAGCTCTCAATTACATGGCAGCTATTGTCAATGCCAACATGAAAAAGGCACAAATGCAGGTAAATAAAAGAAATGCTTTTCCTGTAATTAATGGTCCTCGTCTGTGCACAAATAGCACTAGGTGGCTCATGCAGTGGTGGCTCTGGAGTAGAGGACAAAAGAATTTTGAGTGCCTCTACGACAGGCAAGAAGCCCTGTCGTCAGTCTTTATCTCTTTCAATAAGTTTCCAAAATTATTCTCTTTTACCTATTGGATCAGTTTATATCATCTCCTGTCTTAGGACTGTCATGTCACTTCATTGACAAGGATTCTATGTTAGATGTTTAGAGCTTTGTACCTCCCCCCTCCCTCCCCTTCACGGGGGTGTCATTCCAATTGGCTGTGTTTAAAAACCGTATTTCCCATCTGGTAAGTTGCTGAGCTGTGTTTGTGTGGCTTCTATAAAAGGAGTAATGCAGCTATGAGCTGGCGTGCTTCCAGGGAGACAACGGGGATGGTGTTTTGCCATTCTTTAATTAATGCATTGCACTTACTTCCTGGGATAAAATCTGTGCGTGAACCCTTAAAAACTGAAGTTTGCATCATTGTTGTCTTCATGTCCCCTTCTCAAAGCAAACATTTGGATCCATTGGAAGGAAAATATTTCTGTGAAATTTAGGAATTGAAGCTCAGCAGCTATTTGAAACTCTTCTGTTGTCTATATCTGTGGCAAACTATTCTTGAGAGAGGCCCTTTTAATTTCTTAGATCTGCTCCTACTTCTTTTACATGTGTTTGTTTAGTGTTCTTGAGAATGACTACTTGAACCAATGAGAAAGATGGTATCTAAGTTACTAAGTGACCTTCCTGTTACCACGAAGGTCTCCTTATGCTGAAGACCCATGTTATTCATCATTTCTCACTTTTTGTGAACTTGCATACTTCATCTATGTTGAATACTGTTAGAGCAGCAGAAAAGACCCTTTTATTTCTGAGCTTATGTCTTCAACTATTTCCTTTCTTACTCCACAGACAGATGATCGTTTGGTATCTACAGATGGTTTTATGCTCAACTTCCTATGGGTACTACAGCAACTGAGTACGAAGATAAAGCTGGAAACGGTTGATCCCATGTACATATTTCATCCCAGGTGTCGTATCGACCTCCCAACAGATGAGACAAGAGTGAAGGCAACAATGGAGGATGTTGCAGCCTGGATTGCTGAACTTTGTGAGTACTCTGAGGTGTTAAGCGTTTGCTCTGCCCTCTGGTTTTGATACTTGAGGTACATGGAATTACTTGATTCCAGCAAATAATTCCCCTCTTCCTAAATGTTTTTTCTTGATGCTCTCTGCTCTTACTTGTTTTAAAGAAAGTTGTGTTCAAGGTCTCTCCGCCAGTAAGGGAATTAGTCTTTTAATATATTAATCTAAACTCCTTGTTTGTTTGTTTTCTAGACAGGGATCCGTCTCCATTTTCTGAGCCGAAATTCCCAACGGAATGTTTCTTCCTAACCCTGCATGCCCATCATCTCTCCATCTTGCCAAGCTGCCGTCGGTACATACGTAGACTGCGGGCCATCAGGGAACTTAACAGGTTAGTTGTTAATTATCTAATGCATCCAAGAGTCCTGGCATCTTATTGATGTCGTCTTCTCACCATGATGGCAACTCCTACAAACTTAATGGGAATTAGAATGACAATTTGGGTATAACTGCTGCTGAGTACAAATCATCTTAACTATTTATCTGCTGCTTTTGGTTCTTAAGTGTTTGTGCTTACATTGGGGGACTGTGGGTTGAATCGGGGAATTCAAATAATGATGGCATGGAGAATATTGGTTACATGAGGCGGCTGAAATTGGGGAGAAGACCATTCATGACATTACTTAACAGTGGTTATTATACCCTGTGGTGTGGTTGATGGTGTGGGGACATCGGTGCCCCAGGCTCCTTGACATAACTGTCAGAGTGTGTATAAAGTTACATGTCTGATAATCGAGTCATTATAGACTTCAGAAATAAGACATTGTTAGTTAATGCCTGTGCTGTTTCGTATGCCCTGGAAGGTATTTACCTTTTTTCTCCCTGGCTTCTGAAGTGGGATAACTTGTCATACCCTTGGGGAGGAGATGGAGGCTTCAGCAATAAACTCTTAATATTGTTGGTGTACATGTAATTCAGCATGTGGTTTTACCATTTAAAAAATTATAAATAACAGTTACGATGTTGACATGAAGATAGTGCTGTTTTCCATTTCTCTTGGCATAAATTTAAACAGACTTTTATAGTTGTTAAACCTCGAAGAATACTCTGTTAAAATTAGAACAGATTTTTGTATCATCAGTATTTTCCATTGTTTATAATTGCAGTCATTGCATTTTGGTAAATGTTCCTTGGCAGTAACACCACGATTCATTACAGGATTTTTGGACTGCATTTGTAGTGATTTCATTTTTTAGTTTTTAAAGCACATGCAGACCAAGAACCTGGGAAACTGCAGAGAATGGAGCAGGAAGAGTTGGTATATCTTAAAGAAAAGAAGTATTTTCATGTAAGAGAAGTATTGTCATATGGGAGAGCCTGTGGATCGCTTGTAAATAAGCCATACGTTTGGCTTGGAAAAGGAATTGCTGCTTTTTCCTTATTTAGAACTGTTGCGAAGGAGTTGCTTATGCAGCAATCTCCATCTAACGGTGCAGAGTGAAGAGCTCTTGGCTTTTACTGACATCAATAGGACCTTAGTGCTCAGCGTTTTCCACGAATTGCTTAGTTGCTTGCAACACTGAGCAACGTAATTAGATGCTGGTAATAAAGAAATTAGGCTGGATATTTTTCTGCTGCAGGCAGAGATTGATGTGGAAAAGAAGTTGTGTTTAGAGAAGGGATGAAACAGGATGGTATTCATATAGTTGAATACATATCTATTCATATAGTATGTTGAGTTTTGTTCCAATCAGCTGCCCTTCATGAAAAGGATTATGATATGGGAATACATAGAGATTTTAAAATGTAAGTGACAAGTGTAATGTACATTTAAGTTCTCTCTTTCTGGGGCAAAGTGAGAAGGTGGGGTGGGGATGGGAGGTAATATCAAGCACCTTGATTTACTGGTCTTTAGGCTGACAGGGAGACTATAGACTCTTCAGGTGTCATTCTCCTCTGCAAACCTGAACTTCATGGGGAGTGGAGCATGAGAAGGGGAGAAAAAAACTGCAAAAAATCATTTATAATAGTGGGAAGACACACAGGATGCAGACTTATACCTTTCTTGGGAAAGGGAAGGTGTTTCTAGCAAGTCTGGCTCTCAGCCACCTTTTTCTTCCTTAACCAATTCTCTGTTCCATTTTCCTTTCTGATCTGAGAGGACAAATGAGACCTCTGAATATCTCGTTAACTGGACCAGCCTTTCTCTGCGTTAGGGTTCATTTTAATTACATCCTTTTAACCTTCCTTTAAAATGACTGTAGACCTTAGTGTAAACAAAAATAACAAAGGCAAGTGCGCTTTTTTTAAATACAGTGGATATAATCAGTTTGTCAGGAGGAGAGATCCCTTTTGTGTTCCATCCCTTGTTTTTTCCACTGGTCTGATTTCTGACAGGGTGTGTGTTGGAGCTGTTGCGTGTCACGCCTTTGAACGCACATTGTGCAGATGTTCAGTCTGCCTTTACAAAAGCAATTTACTTTTCTTGTTATGATGATGGGTAATTTCTATGAAAATGATTAGCTTTTTCCCCCACTTCTCAATATTTCCTCTTTATTTAGCAGACAAGTAGGTTAAGTGCCTTGTAGTTGGCAGGACGTATCCCCTCTTTTGTGATAACCAATTATTGCACGTGGTTTTCAGGACTGTTGAAGATCTGAAAAACAATGAAAGTCAATGGAAGGATTCTCCTCTGGCGACCAGGCATCGAGAAATGCTGAAACGTTGCAAGACGCAGCTTAAGGTTTGTAAGTGATTCAGTTCTGGACTAAATGCCGCTGCCAGCCTGCCTGTCTGGTTTCCTTTGTGTCCTGATGTGTAAACGCAGCTTCCCACCGATGCTTGACAATGGTGGGTTTGAATCTGTGAACGATGAGATCTTGTTGAAACATTTTTGACTGCACTAGATGGTGGTCATGGTACAATATAATGTTAATGGTGAATTTAAAATTTAAAGTAACACCAAGATTACCTTAGCCAGTATTCCTTAGCAAGAAGATAATACTATTTTTATTGGAAAGGGAACAGCAAAGGGATTGTGATTTGTTTGGGGTAATTGGGCGTGCACAGTCCACACCCCGGGTGGAGATGGAACTCTCAAGTCCCACGTAGAATTCTCACCAAGCTGTGTATGTTGGAGTCCTCTCTTCTGAAGGTCTGTCCTGCTTAAGTCTTCCTAGTATAAATTGACACAATTTTTCTGAACTGTGTCTCCAAAATGACTTAATACATTTTCCCACTTCGATTATTCCTCTGTTATTCCTTTCATTGTTCCCATAGAGCTTGTAAAAGCCTCCTCTGTCCTTCCAGCTCTGAATTACGTGCATGTTTTTCTTGATACATTGGGGCATAAGTGCCCTGTTTTCTTCAAATGAGAGCATATTTTAAGAAGGCACCACTGTATAATTGTCAATTCGTAGATCTATTGATAGTTTGAATAGGCTTGACTTTGCTTTTATGTTGTCTCGCCCTGGATTAGTTTTTGTGTGTATATTCTGCAGAAACTGGTGAGGTGCAAGGCTTGTGCAGATGCTGGCTTGCTGGATGAAAACTTTCTCAGGAGATGTCTGAATTTCTACGGCATGGTGATTCAGCTGATGCTTCGCATCCTTGACCCTGCCTATCCCAAGTGAGTGTCAGGATACTCTGTGTAAACTCTATCCAAGATTTTTCAGACCATGTTAGATTGGTTACTGAATTCAGCGGTTCTAGAGTTTTAATTGTGATGGGGTTTTTTTTAACAGTGTCTGCATTCTAATGTGATCATTACTATGTCAGTGACATACATTCTTGCATGGAGTATATGTTTTAATTATAGTTTAACGTTCAGTTTGGGGGTGGGGAGGGAGCAACTCTTGGGTTTTTTTTAGTACACTCGAAGTACTGACATGGATTTTTATTTTTTTATTTTTTTTTTAAATCAGTTTCAGAACTCTTGTCAAGTGTTCTCATAGAAGAATTCCATGAGACCTTGTGACACTTTGGATTTAACCATGCTATTTTACTGTCTTGTTTGTTGTCTATCTTATTCTACAGCATAAAATTGCCTTTAACTCCTGAAGTTCCGAAGGTATTTGCAGCATTGCCGGAGTTTTACGTGGAAGATGTTGCTGAATTCTTATTTTTTATTGTACAGTAAGTAAAGTTTTATCTAAAAGAAATTTGTACTACCATTTACCCCTGTAACAGGTGGTGTGCATGTAAATTTTGGGTGCGAAAGTAGTTTCCCGGCTATTTTTTAGTTAATGCTCTATTCTTCAATAACAGCCACAAGATTGTCAGGCATTGCTGCAGATGTAATGCCTTGATGAGCTCCAGTCTCCCTTCTAACCTAATTTTTCTTGGAGGAAAGTTGAAGGTTTTTTTGGTTCTCTCCCCCCAAGAATTTTCTTTATGGTTTGGAATTTGCCAAGTCCTTTTGACCTCATGATATGTTAAAGCATCACTAGAATAATACTTTTTAAAAGTCATAACTTAAGAAGTAGAAAATTCCTTCATTTGTAAATCTGCTGGGCTTAAATACATTTGTATAGTTTTAGGAGCTTAGATGGGCACGAATACTTTTCAGATTTAATCCTGGAGTTCCAAACTGGTCACTTTCTTCCTGAAAATGTGCCTTCAAATTCAGACTGTTTGTTTTTGCCTTCCTGAGATGCTGTTACAGTGGTACTTCATAGCCAATTGACAAAAGAATATGATAGTGTTAAAATTCAGGCTAAAATTCAGCTTCCAGTAGTGAACAGCTGGTAAGACCTTTGAGAGTAAAAATTGGTTTCTGTAAAGAACGATGGGAAATGATGATAAAATGACTGAACTTTTCCTGCTGCTAATGAGTGATCTGAACTTAATTGATGTATATGATAAATCTGTAGACAATACAGGGTGGAGGTTTTTCATTCTGTTTTCCTTATCTCTTTTCAGATATGCTCCTCAGGTGCTTTATGAGCCCTGTACTCAGGACATAGTGATGTTCCTTGTTGTGATGCTGTGCAACCAGAACTACATCCGAAACCCTTATTTAGTAGCCAAGCTGGTGGAGGTGATGTTCATGACAAATCCAGCTGTTCAGCCCCGGACGCAAAAGTTCTTTGAAATGATTGAGAATCATCCTCTCTCCACTAAATTGTTAGTCCCCTCCTTGATGAAGTTTTACACAGGTAAGTTCTTTGTCTGTACTTCACTGAGTGTACAGTAAGCAATGAGTATTAGAAGGCAAAAGGCTGAGTTAGTTGTAACCTTTAAAAACAAAACAAACACACACCCCAGGTAGATCTTGGGTCTTGCAAAGATGAGGCTTTGTTGCTCAGGGATCAGGGAAATAACATTAGATGGAACCTTCAGAACTCTAGTTCTTTCACAAGCTGCTGAGCACTAGCACTGTAGATTGATGTGGGGATTGGTTTTGTGGTGTTTGGGTTCTAAACTGGAAGGTTTTTGTTCATTTCATAGACAGTATTTGGATTTTAAAACTTCTGACTGTGGTTTTGGTACTGCTGTAGATTTGGATGCTCCAAAAGGGCTTTGCACCCATAGAAACAACTATTTTTGCAGTGCTCCCGGAGTTTTCTTATTGAAATTTCAGACTGTGGGACGAAGAGCAGAGTGGAGTTGAACAGAACAGGAAGTTTTGTTTTCTGAGGGTTTTTCTTAGGAAACTTGGATCTGGATTAGAAAATGGACAATGTTTCTTTTAATGGGGACCAAGATGGAGATTTCTGAATGAGAATTGAATTTAATCTCTTAAAGCTTGGTGCTTGAAGGTCATAATTGGAGACAGTGGGGGAGAGAGGAAGCGTGTGCAGGTGAGTCCTGGTGGCAAGAGTTTTGATTTCAGTTCTGGGATCTGTTTTCTTTTCCAGATGTTGAACATACTGGAGCCACTAGTGAATTCTATGACAAGTTTACGATCCGCTACCACATCAGCACCATTTTCAAAAGCCTCTGGCAGAACATAGCCCACCATGGTACATTTATGGAAGAGTTCAAGTGAGTAAGAAATTGTGTATGATGCTGCTTACTGTCATGCAAGGGCCCGAGGAGTCGTTGCTGTTGGGAATGGGTGATGCTGCTTTCCATTGTATCTTAAATGGCAACCCCTTCCAGTAGAACTGGAGTGTTTCTGAACTGAGCTCTGGACACCACAATCAGCTTGGCGTGGGGAATGGGATCGTTGTTCGAAATATATGGTGCAGGAGGAGTGTTGCTGGGGTTGCAGTCTGGTCTGCACACCCGTCTGCTCTGCCGCCATAACTGTGTTTCAATGTTTTCAGCTCTGGGAAGCAGTTTGTTCGCTACATCAACATGCTGATAAATGACACAACTTTCTTGCTGGATGAGAGTCTGGAGTCCCTAAAACGTATCCATGAAGTGCAAGAGGAGATGAAGAATAAAGAACAATGGGACCTGCTGCCCAGGGTGAACAGAGCTGTTTTTCAAAGTGCCCTTTACTTATTTTTAATTTTTTAATACAAGACGTTTAAAAGAACTTTTTAATAAGGGGCAGCACCAAAGAGCTGCTCGTGAGAAGCAGTTCTCGATGCTTTTTCTTGCTGCCAATATGGCCGTGGTCACTCTGGATGACATTCTGCAAAAAACATCATTCTGCATAGTTACGTTGTGGCTGGCAAAGAGTGGCTGGTGTGAAGTGAAAATAGTATAAAATTTTAAATTACTGTGCACTTAATTCTAAGTGGAGAAATTGAGACTTTAACCTTCTTGAAGGAGGTTTTGGAAGATGCACGCCAGTTGAATTGACTTCAAGGAATAGAAGCTTTTTTGTTAATGCATTGATCCTGGGTAGATTCGATGCTGACAATTAGAGTCCTATACGTCAGTCATTACCTAGGATGGTGCATACATTAGAGAGAACCTCACTTGGCTCTCAGATCCCAAGCTGGTTTTGAAGTATTGGCATTTGGATGGAAAGGAAGCATAACCCTGTAACTGTGAGGAGCAGTTACAGGATGGGAACAGACTCAATAACCGTGGAGTCTCGTGACACCGTTTGCATTCATTTTTAGTGTTGCAGAATTCTGGAAAATTGGTGTGGACTTGTATTTAGTATTAGGTAGTAAAAGTGAGCTCTACCTTAAATTAAATAATGTATCGCATTGGGATTTGAATCATGGTCTCTCCTTTTGTCTACCTAGACCATGTTAGCATTATGGCTGTTCAGGTGTTGATTTGGGATGATGTAGGAAATTCTATGGACTTGTAACCACGGAATGTTTATTTTCTAGGATCAGCAACAGGCTCGGCAATCGCAGCTGGCTCAGGATGAGCGCGTGTCTCGTTCATATCTTGCCCTGGCAACAGAAACTGTTGATATGTTCCATATCCTTACCAAGCAGGTTCAAAAGCCTTTTCTCAGACCTGTAAGTCCTGCTGAGATTTAACTTGGTTTCTGGATTCTCTGACATCTCTACAGTTGGATAATAACCTGGAAATGTTTGGTAGCCTTTCATTTCCATTCTCCTCCCCTTTCTGCAGCTCATTGAAATTTAATTGCTGTTGAAGTTATTTGATGTTAAGAGCATTACCTGAGTCACTGAGATGGTGTGATCCTTCTAGAGAGAAGCTGTTTGCATGTTTTTTCCTTTAATGGAAAGTACGCCTAAAGAAAAGACGCTTCCTGCAAGCCTACAAAATGATAATTTTATTAATTAGTTAATTCCTGATCTTGCTGTGTGCAAATCTAGTGATAATCTTCTTTATCACTGCCTTCATGCTGTGACCAGTGTTTTACTTTGGCCTTGTAGGAACTTGGACCGCGATTGGCCGCTATGTTGAACTTTAACTTACAGCAACTCTGTGGCCCCAAGTGCCGTGACCTGAAAGTCGAAAACCCTGAGAAATATGGGTTTGAACCAAAGAAGCTGTTGGACCAACTGACTGACATTTACCTACAGCTGGATTGTGCTCGCTTTGCTAAAGCAATTGCTGATGATCAGGTGAGCTCCAAAATGAGGAGAGGGGGGAAAGGGCAGAAGCACTGTGGATAAACAGGACTTTGCAGAATACTCTAGAAGAGTTTTATCTTACAAACTGGGCGGCAGCGTAAAAGTATCATATGTGCTTCCAGTTTGTTTTCTTTCAGCAGATCATCTCTGCTTGTGTTCGGTCTGTTCTTTGTAGATGGTTACGTTTTTAAAGTGTTTTGCAAACCTTTAGACGCACAGAAAAATGTCAAGCATTTCACACACATAGGAAATTTCCTGAGCATTGTTCTCTTATTAGCTACAGCCTCACGGTAAACTAGCAGAAATACTTTGTCCTAATTTTGCAAGTGGGAAAACTGAAATATACCAAGAGTTTTGACTCCCTCCTCCCTTCCTGGGCAAGAACATGTGAAACAGGCAGAGTTGGGGCTGAGAATAAGAGCCTCATTTAACAATCCAAAGTTCACTTTCTAGATTAACAGCTTCCAAATAGTATTCCCTTTCATATTATCACATGGCTGTGTAATAAACTGACAAAACACAAGGCACGTGACACACCTTTGAACTCCTCAGAATGTTAATCCTTAAGGTAGATAAGCTATCGCTCACCTCTGTTCCTGTAAAGTTGTTGAACTGCTGAATGGCATCTGTCCACCCCTTTGTCTTATAATACAAACTTCTCGAAATCTAGAGGGAAAAAATGCTCTCGATGGCTACTTGAAATTCTAGTGGAAGCTGTTTCCAACACATGAAGCTGTATTTGCATGTCTAGTGAAGCAGAGCTATCAGAGTAACTCATCATCTTTTTTTTCTGTAATTATTTAAGCTCTGATAATTGCAAATAATATCAGTAACACTTCTCAAACAGACCTTATGTGTTTGCATGTCTATAATGAGCATGCAGTGTAATTTTTATGCTGTTCAGTGTGTATGAAAGTGAGAGTGTTACCCATCTTCATTCATCGACACTGGCTGCAGCAAAATGCACAGCAATGACGTAGGGATTAAAAAGAAAGCAGCCTGCTGGTGTGGGAACTGGAATAAAGCTTAATTAACAAAGTAGCCCTTCATAAAAAGTTGGGGGGGGAGTGACTAGAGTCTTGGAAACTGTCAATGACAGGAAAGAAACACCAAGGAAATGCACAGTTGGTTAATGGCTACTGGTATTAGGATTAAAAAAAAAACCAAAACAAAACAAACAAAAAGTTGCTTGATCATGGCAGGGTTTCTCTAAAGCATTTTGATACATCTCCCGTTTGCAAATCCTAGCACGTATTAGCAGGAATCTGAAAAGGCTTATAAAGCCCTGGGCGTATTGCCATAGTTCTGTTCTCCTTTGTGGACTAGAAAGGAGTTTGGGTGGGCACTGTGTGCCCGAAGCCGTGAATGGTATTTCTTGGTGCGATATAGTATAGATGAAAGAAGTAGGGCTGTGTTGAACATTTTAAAATCCTCAAGGAAAATAGAAATCTGTGAGACTTAGTGTGTTGTCATTTAATTCAGCCTTGCACTGCAGTGTAAATAACAATTTTTATTAAAAGCCTTATCAAAACAGGGCATTGTGAACTTCTTTAGAACGTAAGCAGCTTTCCAAAGTCCTTGCCTAACTTTTTTTTCCTCTCCATGAAAGCAACGCTTGCTTCAGTTG
Source organism: Tringa tobata (assembly GCA_033628505.1). Lineage (NCBI taxonomy): Eukaryota > Metazoa > Chordata > Aves > Charadriiformes > Scolopacidae > Tringa > Tringa tobata. Next base: position 1,160,305 of record JAHREE010000205.1, read on the forward strand.
AAACTCTGGGATATGCACTGGGTCTCTCTGGATGCTGTGCTGTGTGGCTGCATGGTCCTTACTGCACCAGTTGGCAAGTGTCCAGCCAGTTTTAGCTCCCTCGGAGCTGCTGTACTATTTTTTGCAACATCACGGGTTGGGGTTTTTTTTGTTGGTTTTTTGTTTGGTTTTTTTTTTGGTTGCTTTAGGAGCAAGAATCACTTCTTTCCCAGTACTGCCTTGCACATTGTCAGAGAAGTTAAGAAATCCCAGAAAGGGTTTTTTTTCATTTTATGCTATATTTTCAGCCAAGACTTGAGAGAACAAGAACACAGTCAGGAGTGGCAAGACAGATGTTTTGTCTAAGGAACAACCCTAATAATTATAGTCAGCCTCTCCAAGTGTCATATTCATTTTGATTAGGTGATGTTGCCTTTTTTTTCTTCTTTTTTTGGGGGGTCCTGAACAGTTCCACAGTAGTGCTGACCAGTAAAAAACCACAAATCTATCCCAAAGTTGACATTTTGGTGCTAGGTGAGATGTTATCTGACTGACATAATGCTGAGGTTTCATTGATCCTTTCTCCTGCAGTTTAATAAACGCATTAAAAGATCTTTAGAATTTTTACGGTGTGTCAGGATAGTACAGCTCAGCAAAGTTGTCTCTTTATGCTTTGCTTGTAGAGGTCCTACAGTAAAGAGCTCTTTGAGGAGGTTATCTCAAAGATGAGAAAGGCTGGGATCAAGTCGACCATAGCAATAGAGAAATTCAAACTGCTGGCGGAGAAAGTGGAGGAAATTGTTGCCAAGAACGCCCGGGCAGAAATTGATTACAGCGATGCTCCCGATGAATTCAGAGGCAAGTTGAGTTTTCTACATACTGACTTGTTAGGAGAACTTTAAATAAGAGTAAATACAAATAGAATCTATGCATCATGTATGAAGCCTTGGATCCTGCTCTATTTCAATTAAATAGTCAAGTAAATAGGGAGAGCAAAGAGTTTCTTTGTTTGTTTTTTCCCTGGGATTGTACTGTATTTTTGTGTGCAGATAAAATTTGTAGCTATTGTCATCAATGTAACGAGGAAACACTTGTGCCCTCAGATCCGCTGATGGACACTCTGATGACTGACCCCGTGAGGTTGCCATCTGGAACTATCATGGACAGGTCAATCATCCTGCGGCATCTGCTCAACTCTTCCACTGACCCTTTCAATCGCCAGACGCTGACGGAAAATATGCTGGAACCAGGTATCTGTTAAAGCATTAGCAATGGAACTGTTGACTGGGGGAAGCAATTTGTGTGCAGTTTGTTCAGAAAATAGTGTAGAGATAACAGTTCTTTCATCTCAACAGCGCAGAAAAGTTCATTACTTCTGTTTTCCCTTTTTCTGAGGAAAAACCCACACCCTTGCCTT
>JAHREE010000205.1:1171673-1192714 GCA_033628505.1 Tringa tobata
GGGGGGGGGGGGGGGAATGGGGAGTGTTTGCGGGACAGGGTGTCCCGGAGCTGTCAGGGCAGCGGCACAAGGGCGTGGGGCCCGCCGCGGCCTTTCCGCGCCCGCATCTGCCCGATGCATAGACTTGTCCCCGGGGACGCTTCCTTCCCCTTTCCCCCAGGCGCTCCGAGCCACGACAGTGCGGCCGCTTCCCCTCCTTTTCCTCCTCTGAATCCCGTCCGCTGTGACGGTGGCGAATATTGCCGCGTTTCGTCGTCCTTTTTTTTTTTTTCTTTTTTTTTTTTTCTCCTCATTTCTAGCTCGGATGAGGCGGAGACGGTGATTGCGTGTTCGGGAGGGAGGCATAGCCCCCCAGCCAGATGGAAGATGCAAGAATGTAGAAGGATAGTGGTTTTGAGGGTGTTTTTTTGTGGACCCGTAGGTAGTGGATCTGTCCCTGGATTCAGTACAACACAATTACCGAGGCAGCCATATTGGGATGATGATCTGACAATCCTCTGAGCTAAGTCAGGAGGCAGGCGGCAGGAGACAGGATGACAGGCCTGGTAGTTTTGGGGTCATGGGCAGAATATGGGTATTAAACTGAGATTGGAAAACTAGAATTCACCAAAAAGCAGATGGTGAGTTTTTATCTCTTCTCTGAAGTGTAAAATACATTCGTACCAAATTTTAAAGTATATTTGTCTTTGCTTCCAGCTCCTCCCTAGCCCAGTTCTTTTTGTTGTTGCACAATCCAGTACATTGGCATGTTGATAAATAGCCATATGTTTATACGACTGGATTTTCCGTACATTGGCATGTTCTGTGCCCTTGTTTTATCTGGCACCTTCACTTAGTACAAAGATAGCAATTGGTAGCGTGTGAGTTCAGCTGATATATCAGACTGTCATCACTACCTGATCCTTAGTGGAGGACCTAAATTTGGATTCGCTGTGGTCTTCTTGTTCATAACCCCCTGCTGCCCTGAACAGCTGTTTTGCGAACTTTCCATCTCTTAATCTCTATCCTTGTTCATTTTCTTTCTTTAGAGCTGTTGTACTGATTAAGTTACGAGCAATTTTTTGTTTAAAAGTTAGCACATTCTTTATACTTATGCAAATATGACACAATGTTAAATAAATTTGATACTTCTTCAATTCTGGTCTGTAGTGGTTTTTAAATTTTTTCAAAATTCTATTTAAATTTTATTTGACTGTAGAGATATGGATGCTGAACATTGTTTGTGTAATCACGTTGAACATGTTGCAAACTTCTCTGAATATGTAAATAATAATTTGACTCTAAATCCCTGCTCTGCCTGTAACTTGATTTCAAAAGATAGCAACATGTTCAGTGTTTTGACATTGCATACAAACTGGTTTGCCAGAACTTTCAAATACATCCAAGGATCCAAGTCTTAATGAACAGCTTGTTTCATTAAACATTTGTGTGAAAGTCCAAATCTAGTTACAAGTGCTGAGAGATGTTGGTGATTGACCAACATCTCTGGGTTGTCAGCTTAAATAACTGAAAACAGATGAGGTATTTAGATGATTTGTTTAATGACACACTTTAATATTAAGACCTCACCGTGTGACTTACAGGGTGGATATCTTTTAATAATAGTTTAAAACAAGTGTAAAATTAATATGTAGGATTTACTTTTGTGCTGATGGAGCTCAATAAACAACTCAAATATTATCTACCACCTGTTTTAGAGCCATTGGTGTATCGTGTCAAAGACTCAAGCATGCAGGTCCCTTCTTTACTCGGTTCCTGATTGGATTCATACAGACAGAATGTTAAAAGATACACAGCTATTAGACTTTTTCCAAGATGTTAGGAGAATGATTCATTCTAGCATGGCTGGCAGCCTTGTAAGCCTGTAATGAACATAGAAAAGACAGCTTCTTTTAAAAAAAAAATTGTTCTAAATCTGTACCACAGACTCTATTGCACATTTTGTTTTGTTCTGTTGCAAGTTACTTGTCCTATTACGACTCTGTAGGCAGTGTTTTGTAGTAGTAAGCGATACTACTGGGAAATGTGAACCCCGAAAAACCAGTTGCAATTTGTTATCTGTGATGCTGTGCAACTTAGTATCGCTTTGCCTTTTCCTTCTGTATGATGAAGGCAATACTGCCGTCATAAACTGTTACAACCAGTTAAAGTTGCTACTAAGTGGAAAAGAACCCTCAAAACCCCAGCAACCTAAAGTTGAGGGAAGCTTGGAAAAATATATAGTTTTTAGTTAATTTTCTTCTTAATGAAAATTAAATCTTGCATAGAGAGATGGTGTTGAAACCATCTGAAATCCATGTGCAACTACAAGTAGGCATTTTGCTTCTATTCTGAAAAGTAGTAGAGTTGAGAATGAATGAATTGCACAGCATTTAATTTTCTGTGAGCATAAAAGTTAGGGCTGGGAAAAGTTGGTAATTGAAAAAGTCTAGTAGTTAAATTTTTATGCTGTTGTAGGTGATTTTGTGACCTGTTCTGTAAGAATTTCTTCTCGGCTGTGTTTCAATCAAGGCTATCATTTACCTAGTACATATGGAGTCTCTGGCGGGGCGCTTTTCATGCTTTCTTATTGTGAATATGATGTTCAGAGGTACTCAAGAGTTATTTTTTTTTTAAAAGTAGATGATTCTTTCACTCCAGCTTATGTTTCCAGTTTCCTATATATACTAGTTATCTGTAGAAATTAATGTAGTGCTCTGAGAGGCATTTCTATGAAACCATGAGAAAAAAATCTTTGTATGTGGGACTCTCAGTAAGAAGGGAAAATAAGTTCCCTACATTTCATAAGTAATATTATAAGAACACGTTGGTTGTATTTTTGATTTGTTTGGGTTTTTTTTTCTTTTCTTTTTTTTTTTTTCCTAAAATCCTCTTCACTAATGGCCTTATGTTTATTCATTCGCCCTTGTGGGAAGTTGACAAAATTATGGTTTTCACATTAATATGGATAGACAGGGAAAAGAAAGATGAGAACCTTTAATCTGATGTCAGGTAGAGTTTCAGTGATGTGTTACACCCTATGAAAATTCCACCTACGCGTCTTTTTCTGCAGTCTGACACAGTAAACCGTGTCACTATGAACTTGATAATAGCAGAGATTTTGCACTTGGTAGATTTCTTAAATCACATTTCAGAAATGGAATGCTTAGTGGTTGCGTACAGTAACATTCCTGTTTTCTAGCAGTGATATTAAGGGTCAGTTGAATAATACTGCTGGGTTGTCTCAGGATTAGTATTGTCTCTTAGCTCTCGTGTGAGGGCACAGGTACTTACACAGGTCATGTTAAGGAGGGAGAGCAAAAATTCCACCCAGTAGATACTCGGGAATAAGGTTATAATGAAGCTCCATTTTTGATACACTTTGTTACACGAAAAAGTAGGCACTTCTGAGCAAAAGTGAATAAAGTTGTCTTCTACAACAACCCAGAATCTCCATTAAACTTTGAAGATCATGTGAATTTTTTCACGTTACTTCTTTGCTCTATTCTATGTTTAAGTTTTTAGTGAAACTTCTTAAAATTCTGTACTAACCTAAAGCTGACTGTGTGGTTGATTCATGAGTCATTATTCTACCAGTTTGCTGTACCACTGACATTGAAATTCAGGTGGCTTGTTTCTAAAGACTTTCTTATTCTTCTAGTCTGGTGAGATACCTCAGGTACCTGCTAAAATAAGGAATGCTTTAAATTACTTCTTCTACTTGGTGGAGTAATTTAATTTCTGCCTCCACCATGTGATGACATTAATGAAGTAATGCAGTTTTATTAAAAACTTGTTGTGCTGTGTGAAGATGTCTCATAACTTGAATTAAGCATGTATTTTTACCAGCTGCGGAACTTACTTTAGAGCTGAAATGCTTCTGCTTTAGATCTGCCAGTAAGCTTTGTGCTTTTGTGGCTTTGTGATTACAACCCTCAAATGAGCATTTCATTGAACGTGTGGTTTATAGATAACCAGAAAATAAGATGCTGAGATTTCTGGGCCGTGCATGGTGACTTGTGCAGGGTAGAGTTCTGCCCGTGGTAACTCAGTTTCAAGCCAGAAATGTCTGCATTGAATCAGACCAACGATTCACCTGGCCCTGAATCCTGTCTTCAGCAGTGGCCATAGCAGGCATTTAGAATATAAAGATAAATCAACCATGTAATCATGTTTTCTCGGTATAGTCTCCCAGGTTCTGAGAGTCTGTGCCATGGAGGTTTCCTAGCCAAGGGTGGAAGCTTCTTACTAGACCTTGATGGCTTTTTCTTTGAATCTATATTACTGCTTTTTGCGTCTGTTTAACTTCAGTACTGACGGTGTCCTGTGGCAATAAGTTAAAATGCTTAATTGTAGACTGACTGAAAAACTTTCTTTTAATGGAAAAAGCTGGTCAAAGAGAATCCAATTGAACCAGTCTTTATTAAGCCTACATTTCAATACTGTCTCAGACATACCTTGAAGTTTGGATTATGGCTAACATGGGTAGTTTCCTGCCAACTCAAGTGCTCCATCATTTGGATGCAGTAGAATCTTAACAAGTATTTTGATAATAAAGATAAATTTACTGGTGAACATTTGCTGAAGATAGATAGTAACATTTACCCTGAAGGCAATAGTTTTTGATTCCTCTTCTTCCTTATAGTGTCCCCTTTAATCACTAGATATACAAGTAGTTAATGAGGTTTTTTTTCCTTTGGGAAGAGGACTTACCCAGGTCTGCAAAGGGTTCTTTAAGGTTGTTCGGTATGTACTTTTCTCTGGAATGCTGAATATTGAAAGTCAGTGGGACATAGCCCATGACACTTGTGTTAGTTTTAATATGGCAGGAGGGGTTGACAGCTACAGAACCTACATATATAGTACATGGAAGCGACATACATGCTGAAATCTAAGTAGCTCTATTTTTACTGCTAGAATTGTCTTTGTAAGGTTGAGCCTAACACATGTTGCAACCAGATCTTCATTTTGGTGTTGGCATCCCTACTTTCTGGGAAGAAAACCAAGTAATGAAAACAAATATGTACACTTCAAAATAGCTGCTTCAGATGACAAAAACTTTTGACTGGGAAGACTGTGTACAGGTGCTGTTAAGTGTATTTCCAGTTCCGTCTTTGCAGTGACAGCTTTTAGAGGGAAAGAGTGATTGTGGAGCAGAAATTGGAGTTATCAAACAACTTTCAACCTCCCTAATTTTATCAACATTTTGAATGCAATAGCTGTAAATAACTGAATTTTTTTTTTCTTTAGAAAACACCAACAAGAAGGATAAATTGAAACACTGTTGACCCTCTTTCACTTTCAATTTCTTGACTGCACTACAAGCAACCAGAATGTCGGGGGCTTCAGTGAAGGTGGCTGTTCGGGTCCGGCCCTTCAATTCCCGAGAAACCAGCAAAGAATCCAAATGTATCATCCAGATGCAAGGCAATTCAACCAGTAAGTTTATTTTAATCTTGTAAAGGAGTCTTTCTCTCTCCACTCCCTTCCTGCTTAATCCACTTTTTTTTTTTTTTTCTCTCAGACTTCACTGAGTACTGTGTGCATTGTATCATCTAGAATTGTTCTTTTAGGGACTATTCTCTTCCGAGGCTGTTATTACAAACTAGATTGACTCTGAATTTGACTAGGAAATCTGCAACATGAGTATTTTGATTTTGATGGGGTTGTTTGTGGTGTTTGCTTGTGGTGAGTTGAGAATTCTACAGAAAGATTGAATACTAAAGTGAAAACCTTTTTGTTAACTTCCGTGTGGGGGAATATTATGCAGCGTGTGCTTATTCTGCAGTCTGTGTCTTTGCTTAGCAGCATAATTTGAGTGAGAAAGCTAAGGGGAAAAGGGTGTCAAATTTTATGCTTTTGAGATTAGGTGTCTAAACAATGGCAAAATAGGAGATTACAATAATTTTATTTTTTAAATAATTATTGTGGGTCTAATTTGAAGAATTTGAAGAAGACTCTTCTATGCAAAAGGAAGAGTCTCTCTTCCTGGCATGCCATTTTTTGTTTTGTTTTGTTTTTTTTTTTTTTTTATTTTCTAATTTCATGCTTTTTAAGCTCAAGGCAATATTGATACCATTTGCTGCAGTGTTGTTGGCCATGTGTAGACTAATGGCTCTACCTATAAACTGCTGCTTTTGTAGCAGTTTTTCATGATTAGGTAATGCAGTAAAGTCGTCTTGTCTCTAGCTGTAGGAAGTAACACTCCAAGAGCTCCGAGTTCCTTTGCTGTCTGATTACGTATTTCCTCATCCTTGTTAACACAAAGGAGGTTGTATACAGGCTCCTCCTTTTTGTTAGCTGAGGTTGTACTTCAGCCTGCTTCTGCAATGGAATTTGTCCTAATTGTGGTCGCTTAAATTATGTACAGTGTTTCTGGTTTAATTGGAAGAGAGGCATCATATATAAGAGATCTTGCTTTTCAGTGTGCTAAGTTCTTATCTTCAGACCTTTTGTGGAATATTGCCTGAAGAAACTTGTGTTTTTTGGTTGGATTTCAAAATTTACATTTAAAATAGAGGGAGGGAAGTTTAAAAGTAATCTTATGTAGAAGCAGGTGCTTGTATCCCAGCATTGCCTGCTAACTTCCAGACCAAACCAGTGTAGGTGGTGGAAGAATTATAAACTCCATTAGATGGCCTTTCTTACGGAACTGTCACCACGCTCTGAACTACAGCAGCACCACTGGCTACCTCTGTAATGGGTTTTCTTGCTGCTGTCGTGACACGGCAACAACAATTTTAGACACTTAAGATTGTTGAACTCTAGGAGCCGGTGGAAACAGCATGTTTGTGGTACAACAATGAGTGTGACCACTGAATCTCTGGCAATCTGTCTGTTGAAGTTTGAAATGTGGTATAGACAAAAGACACTGGTTCTGGTTCTGAGCACTAGAGCTGCACTACAAAGACATTTGTTTTCAAGAAACTGCATCAGCTTTCAAAAGGAGAACCATACTTCCTGATTTATCTAGTTGGAAATTTCTTTACAGCTTTTGCTATATTTTTTTCCTCTGGAAGTGTTCTAATCTGTAGCCTTCTGTTTGAGTCCTATGGCTCTGATACAAAACGGGTGACATGACAGATGGTCAGGTTTAAGTCATCAGGGGCCATTACAGACTGTAGGAAAGGAATCAGTTGCAATAGTTACACATTCTTACAATCTATGGGCTATTTTTTTTTTTTTTCTGTATTTCCCTCTTAGAGGAGAAATGCAGAAGAAAGCAGTAGGCAGGGGAGTAATTTTACTCATTGAACAAAAGAGGATCATATAATAAAAGATAAGAGTAAGGCATTGTTTGATGGGGGGAAAAAACTTGAGCAGAAACCTTTTCTCCAAATAATCTTCCTAACAAAGTTGTCTGATGCACATAACTTCAAGCTGAAATTCTTCTGGTATGCTTTTAGGCTACATTTTAGATTTGGGGGCATAAGTACTGTTGCTATTTCTGCCAAGGATTCTTTCTTTTTCATGATCCCTCAGTCTTTGCAGCCTCACAGTTACATTATTTAACTCCTTATTATTAAGGTCTGGACTTGTTGGCTCAAAGCTGACTACAGAAGAGACATTAATGGATCTGACTCTCATATCTCATCTCTCTAGCAATTTCAAAATAAAGGGAATTCAGTTGTAATTCTTGCCTATGGAGTTCCTGCTTCATACCTGCAAATGTGCTAATGAAATAATCAAGGCTTAGATATTTTGCCTGTAAGAAGGTTATTTTTTTTGTTTGTGCACTAATCAAGTTGACAGGAGGCAAATCTGAGAGGCTGGTGATATGTTGGGTAGTGACTATTTTAAGCCTCCTAGACAATTAAAGTTCCCTTATCTTGGAATTAAAGCCTAATGGACTATTGTGGTGAACAGGATTGATGGGACAGTGTGAAGTCTGATAGCTAACAAGGGATTTTGACTGTTGCCTGAACTTTGATTCTTTATATATTTATTGGCCAATGTTTTCTATGAACCTTTTGTGGGTCCTGAATTTAAACTTTGACAGAGTCTGAGTTTTGTAAAAGTATTGGCTGATGTAGGTAGAGACCATGTTATAGTGAAACTGAGGGGAAGTGGTTAGGGTTATTAAGGAAAACAGTCTGAAGTTGTAGATAATAAAGTGTATCACTGGTGTACTCTATTTCTGTTTTTTTTAATGAATTTATGAAAAAAATGAGTGTTTTCTGACATCCATAATGAAGTATATTCTTGAAGTTGGAATGCCACTGGGGTTGTTGCCTGACCTGCTGCTTTTGTTTGTCAGTTTTTGTGTGAATTTGGCAGTTTACAACTTTTGGGAGTGCCTATCATTGAGGGTGGGCTTGCCAGCAAAACTGAAAATCCTCCTGGGCTAGAAAACTTATTCTCAATTTTGTTACATAGTTTAACTTTGCATTAGAAGCAAAACAAGTGTAATTTTGTTGTAGACTTGAAGTCTCCAACAGAATTAACTTGTTACTTTATCTGGCTTTTATGTAATTTCCTTGTAGAAGGTCAAGGCCTTTAAACAAGATCCATAGCATATCTCCATCTTTATCATTTCTCAGCATTTAAAAAATGTAGCTGAATACAGTTCTATATATGTCTTAGTCTCAGAATAAGAGAGTTCTTACAAAGGTCTTTAACCCACAATGTCAAAAGCACTTACTATGAGTAATTAGGACTTCTGTTTTTCTGTTGGAAGGATGCAAACTACAGGAATTTTGAAATCAGTCCTTGAAACATATTGTTTGTCTCTTTTTGTTTGTTTGTTTTTGGTCTAGTATACTAAGATGACAAGACTAAATTATTTTTTTCCCTGTATCGCTGCAGAGTTATTGATCTCCAGTAATACAATATCTTGCGCTTAAAGAATTGTCAGTCTTTGTTTTTAAAATATCTATTCCAAAAATGAAATCCTGCAGTCCAGCTGAAGTCACATGTGCTGACTGCATTAAGGGGCTGGGATTTTGGCAGAAGGCTTGTGCTGCTCAGATCGTATCTAATTGCAGATGGTATCCATTTGAACGATACTGGCAAAAGTTCTCCCATGAAAATGGAAGCAGTGGAGATAGGAGAACAGAAGATAATAGAGGGATTCTTAAAGACAGGAGAAGTTACAAGCTGCAAAATCCTACTAGTGAAGTTAATTTGGGAACACAAAATGCTTTCCAAAGAAGAGGTATAGTCACCACCAAATTACTAATTAAAAACCCCTACCAAAACAGTAACTAAGTAGGATTAATTTAAGAACAGACCATTGTTGTTGTTTATCACTATCAGTTAGATACAACCTTAAGAAACATAAGATTTGTTTTCAAAAGCACATGCTATACAAGTGGATTCACTTGACCTAAATGCTTTAAAATCATTTGGAGTTATGTTCTGAAGAGCAGGTCACTATGGTCCGTGGTCCAGAGGTCACTGGTGGATCTGAGTGAGTGCCCACAGGAGTGTCTCCTGTGCCGCTACCCGCTCAGCACTGGGCACCACGTGGCTGTGCTGGCAGCGCTGCCTGTAGCACAGTCAGCTGTGCCAGCCTTCCTGGTGAGAAAAGGGAGAAGTTAGTGAGCTCTGAGGACTTTTCATATTGATAATTAATTCCCTAGGGTGATCCCTCTGTTAGCAGTTCTTACTCTGTTAGCTTGACCCTGCCTAATATATTGTTTCCATGTTCTGCTTATTACAGAATATTCTCAAGTGAAACTTGGCATCAGTGGACTGTTAAGTTGCTTTTTTGGTGGTTTATTGATAAAATCCCATCTAATACTGAAACTTAAGAGATAACGCTTTTGTTTTTTCCTCTGAGATAACTTTGTCAGTCTTTAAATAAATTTGAAAATTTATTTTCTTTACATTATTGGATAGGTGGTTTATCGTGCTCTAGGTCAAACTCGCAACCAGCTTTTTGAAATGAATAATTCAAGAATATGTCATGGGTGTCAACATATCCTGATTGAATATGTTTTGTCTTTAACTCCTGCTTTTTCACTGGTTTGTTTGGAATGATTTACACTGATGCATCTTACCCACAATATATTAATTACTTACTGTCTGTCCCCTCCATAAATTACTGTTTTTGTGGTAGTGGGAAACAGGTTCTTCTGTGTAATACATGGGCTGAAAGGTGGGCTATAGATCTAACAGTAGTTTCTGTGTCAGTAGTTCTTGTACTCGTTCTTGGATTAGGTTTTCAGATGTAACAAATATAGACCATGTTGGCAGCTGCTGCCTTGGATTATTGAAATTGAAAAGCCAAGTTATTCTGTGCCTAGAGACTTCCCTAGTGTTGCCTTGTTCTGGTGTGTGTTTTTGTTGTTGTTTGTTGGCTGTGGGTTTGGTTGGGTTTTTTTGGTGGAATTTATTTGATAATCCTGTCTGTAAATAAATAATGCATAAATAAAAACAAATGCAAATGAAGCAGAGGTTTAAGCTAGCAGCTACAAGACAGCATTTAGATACTCATCACTAGCAGAGAGTCCAGCTAGCTTCCTGTTTTAAAAAGCTAAATAATTATATAGAAAACAGAATTAATGAAGCAGGGAAACACGGAAGTATCCTACTTGGGATTTGTCCTCTGCAATTGATGTTACATTAATTGTGCACTAGATGAATGAAAATAGGGTTTAGCATCTTGTGGGTGCCAGTGACAGAGTAAAACAAAGTTCCCAAAGTATAATTCGTCTGAGATTGTTGTATATTCTGATTTGCCATCAGCCCTATTCATGTAGAAGTGTACCTGCACAGTCTGGGTTATCTTGAAGGATATCAGTGCAACTGGATCCTCAGGTTAGGACTGAAAATTACCTATTTGGATTCTAACTCAGTAACAGTCTTGGTGGTTTGGTAATGTCAGAAGGTTCTTTTTGGACCGCTTAAGGTGTTGGATCTTTAATGAAAAAAGGCACAGGGGAGCGGTCCCGTTGTCCGGGAACAATAGTCACAGCTGCTGCTGTAGACATATGGCAGCCGGGTTCTCCAGCAGGAATCCCTGGCATCCAGAAAACTTCATAAGGCATTCTGGAGTTAATTTGTAGAGTCTGGGGGGGGAGCATGAGGTGGGGAATATTTTTCTTTTAATGGTTGGTTGTTTCATTATTTTTTTTTTTCCCTAAAGCCACTAAACATCTGGTCTAAACTTAAGTATTTAAATAAAAAAAATGAATAGAGAAACATCTAATTTGAGTTTCCTTTCTGTTTGGGTTTTTTCTTCTTCTTTTTTTTTTTTTCTTTTAAGCTGTGTCCTGCTTTATGCAGTTCTTCTGGAGCAAAATAAAAATGGGTGGGAAAGCAGAACTTCAGGCTTTTGATTTATGATGTGTTTGTCTAAATTAGTGATATTTGAAATACAATACTAAAATTGCTGAGATTTGAAAAAGAAATCAGAACTATTCCAAGGTTCATAGAGCAAGATTACCTCATCAGTAATTCAGTCAGTACTTTATTGGTATACGTTGATGGGGATATTGTTAAATTTTGCCTTTTTCATTGTTACATAGCTCTAAAAAGTAGTAACCTCTTTGAAAAAAAGTTTAATTGTAAAGAGGGGACAACTATGGTTCGCTGATCTTTTTCGTTCTGATTTAATTCTTACCTGTTTTCTGAATGAAAAGACACACTGAATGGAAAAGAAACCCTGTTTGTGAGTTTGGGTTTTGTAGTTTCGCTGAGGAACTTCTATTATGGAAATAACCTTTGGTCTAAATTACTGATGAGAAAAGTCCTTAAAAGAAACTGGCTTTCATTTAGACTAGCACTGAGTACGTGCAGATAGTAAAATAATGGGGATTTACATAGCATATGCCACATAGGTAGAAAAGGCAAGCAAAGGCGTTCGTTGTAGTGTCTGACCTAATAACTTTTCTTTTATTTACATTTCTATTGCTGCGTCATTTTCAATGGAAGTGCAGAATAGGTGGGAGGATTCCTTTTCATAGATAGATTTCAGTCTTGACTCTCAATCTGTCTTCTGAAAATGAATAATTTTAGATATGGCAAAAAAATAAGCATACCCTATTTCTGATGACTTATGCCTGACAAAAAGCATTGGTTCTAAAAGCATGTTTTGTGTAGTGTTTTTTTTCTATGTACAGCTTGTTTTTCTTTTTTTCTTTCTCTTTTTTTTTTTTTTAAGTGTTTCCAATTTTTTATGCTTGCATCATGCACAATGGGGTTGTCTTGGGAAAATAAACAGCAGTGGAGGAAATTCACTTAACCCCTACCCTGATTTTCTCATCTGTAAATCCTCACAACTGTGGTAAAAACTAAGTGAATGCTTGTCCAATATGTTAATATTACATTGCATTTATGGTAGATGTGTTATCAAAACAGGCTATTTTATGGGAAGATAAATTATGTGTCATGTGAAGGATGCATGAATTGTCTTGCAGTTGAGGCTGAATTGGGAACTAATAGGAGAAGAGAAAAAGTACTGGAAATTTTTTTAGGTGCTTGGTTTTCCTTCTAAAGCTTTTCTCATGATTGTATAAAAATAACTTGAAGTGTTTAATTCTGCACATGGTTACAAAAAAAAAATCTGTTTTGGAAGATGACTTTGGGAAGGTGGGAGAAGATGAAAATTTAATGATTTTAAAATGTTAGAGGTACAAATAATGAGCATGGAGCGAGACTGTGGGATGGCTAGAATGTTCCAAACAATGTTAAATGTAGTTGAACTACATTTAAAAAAAAGTCATGGAATTTGTACAGAACTATAGTAGAGAGAGATAATGTTACTGATGAACTCCAAAGAGTTTTCTGTCAGTGGTGACTAAAACGTGAAATCCTGCCCCTTTGGAACTAGTGCCCCCTGACACAGAATTTAGGGCTTTAGAGATGATTCTTTTTATCAAAAGCTTAAATAATGTGCCATCTTCCAGTATGTAAGTAGAAGGAAAGAAAATGCAAGTTGGCAACTACTGTAAGGATTGGATATTTTCACTATATGAATCTTTTAAGATACTGAGGCTGGCAGAACTGACTCCCCAGGATTCCAGTGCTATGTGATGTCCTCTTAATGCAGCGCTGGTGTGTGTCTGAAGGTCAGAATGGCCTTTGGAAAAGACCATCGGCTCTTGGAGACGGAGTCATGTAAAAGCTGGGGGTGAAGTGAGAGACTGTTTTATGCCTTGAAGCAGAAAACATGCAAGGAAAGAGTTCACCTCAACTCCCAAGCACTCAGCCAGGTACATACACAGACCTGATACACATCTTGTGCCATAGGATGTTTTCAGGTAATGGGTTGACCATGGAAGTTTTGGAAAGGCCTTGGTTGAGCGTTTCAGCAAGGTAGAACACTTTGGTTCGACTGGCTCCCGCTTGGTGCAGAGCCTTCTGGCGTGCCCTTCTCCCCGAACACCAGCTGGAGAGATGGTATTTATAGCACTTGGATCTGTAGGAGCAGCTGAGGATGAGCGCGGCTTTCTAGCAGCTTCTGGGAGCAAGCATTTGCCTTGCTCTGGTGCTATTGAGCCTAACGCCCTCCCCCATCCAACCTTTCTCCCAGTACAGGGTTGAAATTCCACAGTAGGGAGAGAATCCGGTTGAATTCCAAATGAGCTGTTCTTAGCTTCTACTTGGTTTCCTTCCCTTTTAATGATTTGAAAAATGCAAACAATGCTTTGAAAAGCAAGCGCTGCTTTACAAGCTGGAAGTGTCCATTTCCCTTCATTTATCTCTTATAATAACAACCCTGAAACTCTGTCTTATAAAAACAGTATAGCCATATATCTGATTGCAACGTATGCCTAGGAAAGAAGCCTGTATTAAACGTGTCTTTGGGGTGTTATTCACGTTCCAGCGAATAAAGAATGCCTGCTCCACCCTGCTCTCAGTAACGAACATGTTCTCATTGTTGTCATTCCAGTCTACAGATGGCGCAGATATATTTTCCAGACCCGTGCATTTTAAGAGACTGTGTATATTTAATGTTAATTTGGTCTTGTGGAGTCAATTCTGAAAGCCCCAGATCTTTTATATTGGTTAAATTGATTATTCAGCCATAATAAAATAAAACTAATGCTTATATTGATTCAAATAGAGTTTAAAGAAGGCACAGAAATGAATTATTTGGTATTTATTTCCCTGAATGTTACTCTTTCCAAAGTTCTGTCTAGACTAGTGTGTTTTTTTGAAAATTTCTGCCTATTCCTTTACCACTGATTGATGAGTACAAAAGCAAAGACAGGACAGTGATTTTTTTGTTTTTGCTAGCTGTTATCTCCTAATATGTGTTGGCGTTTGGTAGGAATGTGTGCTCTGTGTAGGTTACTGCTGCCACTGGGGGAATTATTGAGGCTGGTGTGGCACTTCTTCCATGAGATAAAACCTGATTTTATTTCATATGTAGAAATTAAAGAGGCTTTGTGCCTTCAGCATTGACCCGTGGCAATGGGAATGGAAAATGGGAAGACAGAAAGCAGGCTGTATTGCAGGGTGGTGGAAATTCAGCTCCTTCAGTTCCATACCTGACTTTCACCATTATTGGGTTTTATTTCAGATTAGCAATTGGTAGAGGGGTTTTTTGTGGTTTTTTTCTTTTTCTTTTTTTTTTTTTCTTATAAATTTTAATCTATGAGTCTGTCTCTTCCCAAGCACAGACTGTATATCAGCTAATCCCAGGATTTAGCCCAAGTTAATTCTGTCTGCTGGTGTTTATCTGAAGGGCAAACTGCAGTTAGCCTGTTCTTCACTGGAGCACCCTACAGTGACTAATGTGTGGCATGTCTGATGGCAGAACGCCCTGTGCTGTGACTCCGCTCACTAACAGAGGTGGAGCTGTTGAATCTAGTGAGTTGGCTTTAAATGCAGTGAGGGATAAGAGAATAATTACAATTCTTACCTCTTGTGTGCTTTGTGCTCTTTTTATTTCAAGAGCTTATTGGAAAGAATTGCTGTTACCCCCAGAGACTGAACTGCATGTCATTTCCAACCTGTGAAATTTGTGATGTGCTGAGGAGCAGTGCTGACTGCGATGAAAACAGATTAGGCTTGAACTGCAAATTCAGTCCCGTTATAATCTGACATGAGATTTAAGTGGTTAAAAAGTAGTTTTGGTCATTCTTTGTGCCTGCAATAATATTTATGTGGCTGAGTAGATGGGAATGGAATGAGGGGGCTGATCTTGGCTAAACTTGCTTGCTTTTTTTTTTTTCCGTCTTTCTTTCTTTTTTCTCTGTAGGTTTCCCACTGTCCGTTTACTTGGTTAGTTTTAATGGAGAATGGAAGTGTAAATCCAGAAATAAAGGCTTGAAGTTGGAATGTGTTTGTGTGTGTGTGTTTAGGAAGGGGTGAGAAGACAGAGAGCACTGCTTCCAGTTTAAAGTATCACAGAAGACTATAACTCTGCATCAGCTCTCTGTTGTGCTCCACAGTCTGGTTATAATTGTAAAATAAAGTGTGTATTTGAGGTGTGCTTTTTGAATTTCAACCTCAACAACTCAGGATTGGATTGTAATAAAAATGAGATGTCAAAAATGACAATAGGAATTCAAAATAATACATATTATAAAATACATGGGTACTGTTTCAATAATGAAGTGATCTTTCAAAGTTTGCTAACAGTTCTTGCTAAAATGAAAAACTAGCAATGATTTTGATCTTATAGATTTGAAAGGTTGAAAGTGTATGTTATTTTTGTGCTAGCTGATAAAGCAGATGGTGGATGGTTTGGAAAATGTTAATTAAGGAAGAAGTAGGATGGACTGTGGAAGTACCTTATGCCAAGAAAAGAAATTGTCTGTTTAAGTAAGAGCATGTTAAAATTCATATGTGTTGCGGAGATTGGGTTGTTACTGTTGATACCGCACATCTAAAATTATAATTCCTTAATTGATTGTGCTCCCACTTTCGCCTTATCTTTTATTAGGCTGTACTGCTCCTGTGATATACTTATCCTATACAAGGACTGATTCGTTAAAATATGTGCATCTTATGTAATGATACAAAATTTGAGGTTATTTGCTGTTAATAAACTTGTTTTAAAACTGTCGGTTTCATTACCTTTTGGTCAGTGATATAAAACTCATGTTTGTAGTTACAGGTATCAAAAAAACCAACCAAAGTAACACGGATAAACAGGTAGAAAGAACTGTTTAAATTATTTGAGCTTCAGAGAATTATATGGAGTACTCCTGCTTAGAGGCACCTCGGATGGCGTGAAGTGGCTCTATATGGTTTACTGTATCAGTGTAAGGAGAAAAAAGATTTACAAATGCAATCTGTGTCTCTAAGTTGGGATGGCAGAGGGTATTAAATAAGCTGCTTCAAATGAAATGGTAATGCTGCATAGCTATTCACACAGTGTACTTTTATTTGAATTTTATATCAATTTATGACATGTAATTACTTCTACTTATTCTGTTTGCTTACCAAGGTAGAAAACTGATGTAAATATTATGTCTTAAGGTGAATGAAGCATACTATGCAAATTTTCTGGAAATTCATAATTCAAATTAAAAATAGAAAAGGAATAATGTGGGCATTTATCTCCCCCAACCAAATCAACAATCTGTAGAGTATATTTTCAAAACATGATTATTTCCATGCCTTTTTCTCAGCCTTCCGTTCCAAATGGAGATGCTGGACATGAATCCAAACTGTGGTTGTTGCTTTGATGCGGGAAGAGTTTATAGGCGCTGCAGAAGGAAAATACTATCTTCAGCTTGTTTTATCCATTCTGTTTTCTGTTTGGTGCAAAAAGCTTAACTCGTGGAAAGCTGAAAGAATCCACATGAGCTAAGAAGTTGGCTCATGGTGAAGCAAGGGGCCTGAAAAAGGGATTGAGTGTCTCAGAAACTGGCCGCTTAGGCTGACTCCAATGCTCAAAGTTGCTCCGGTGCTGTGCTGATGGTAACTAATTATAGCTGCAGCACAAAGCCTTAGTGTCGGTTTGCAAACAGAAGAGTTAATTGCCACACTGGACCTTTGAAATAGCAAATAAACAAATTTATTCTGTAAGATAAAAAGGCCATTAATGTGTTCCTGCTGTGATCGTCTGCTTTATTGCCTTTCTCATTTCCTGAGGCTCTGTAATTAAACCATTAGCTTGCTTACCATGCCGTGAGTTGGCTGTGGTGAGAGGAGATAGATGATGACCTATTTCATGATTCACTAATACAATTCATCTTGGCCTTGCATGGTTTAAAAAAACAAACAAAATAACCGAAAAGCTTTTAGTGTTCTTGTGGGTACTGGAGATACTGGAAACAGTACTCTTACTTTTTAAATTCTGTTTGTTTCCTTGTTCAGCTGAAAACAGAGCTTGCTGAGTAACATGGTACATAAAATCAATGTTGCCCACTCAGTCTCATTTCTGCATGATCATGCTTGTTTTTTGCAATTTGGCATATGAATTTTTAGGATAAAGCTTACCTGTACTATAAGAAGTCTTTTAATTTCTTCAGGAAAATCCATTAGGTTCCTTTTAAAAGTAGCTAGATTTCAGGGATTTGTTTGTCCCTTCGAAGAAGATGCTTGGTGCCATAGATACCTTCAAGTCAGGTCAGTTACTTCAGCTTGAATTCTTGGTTTTTGAGCTGCCTCATCATCTTCTTTCAGGTCTCTTATCTCACATTATTGCGTATCTGATCATTGGTTGAAACTCAGACTACATCAGACAGGACTGATGCTTGTAGCTACCCACTTGGTGCTCAGGATTCCAACTGAAGAGGGTTTCAGTCTGATCGAAATCCGTTGAGATCGTAATCTTATATTTTCTCAACCAGCTCTGCTGGGTTCATTTGTAGACAGACTGAGAACTCTGTTAAACCAGTGATTCGGTAAATGGAGGCTGTAGAGTCTGTGTAAGAAACAGGAATGGGAATAAACAGACTTTGGGCTTGGACTAGGAGCTGAGTGAAAAGGCTTTTTGACTGGATGGCAGTGGTGAGGGACAGCATGCGGAGTTCCTGGCAGCCAGGAGGTTTTCTCTGACCCCTTTCTGTTGCAGTGGAAGGTTTTGGCCAGGCAGCTGCATTCCCAACCGCTGACAGAGCTGCCTTCTTGCACGTTAATCTCCCTTTCCTGATATGCTTCTCAAGATATGCTTTGGAAAAACACACATCTGAGAAAAGAGTTCTCAAAATAGTGAGCTGGACGTGGAACTTAGGAGGAGCTGAGGAGAGCCTAAGAAAATAATAATAATAAAAAATGGCTTGAAAACAGAAAAAGGACAGAGTGGAACCACTTGTATAAATCATGGAGCCTGAACTTCATGCTTCACAAATGTGGTGGATGAAATTTAAGCTTGAAACAAGTGGGGTGAAGCTGTAATGTCAAGCTTGTAGTGCCTTTCCAGACACTACGCCTGTTGCATAGCTAGAGATCTTGTCTTTCATGGGTGGTCAACGTGCCTTTATGCACAGCGAGCTGAGTGGAAAAACTAGCTATTCCTCTCATTAAAAGTCTGGCTTCTTTGCTTGCTTTTTTGGAAGTGGCGGACATTTCCTAGAGATTTTTAGTTTTTTTAAAAACAAATAATGGGAAGTGTGTGTTTTCCCATCAAACCTAGTTTTGAATAATACTGGAATTTGTGCTGCTCACTCCGTTTTCTGTTTCTGATGCAGTAGAATCCCAGAAGGCAATTTAACTCTTGATTCCTTGGAAAGACCAAGTGCAGCTTTGCCTTGGCAGCCAGGAGAAATGTCCCTTTTGTTTATAAACAACAGTATAAAAATGGAAATGAAAAAGACTGATGAATACTTGCTTATTTCACTGTTGATTCTAAGAGGAGACAAATCAATCATGCCATGAGATAAACAAGTGAGATCAAAGCTCTCTTTTATGATTGCATTTGCACCTTAACGTAAAACTGCACCGATGTGACATTCAGGTAACTAATGTCTGGTTTTAGATTGTGGGTAAAAACATGATTCTTGGTCAGCAAAGCTGAAGCAAGGTTCCTGCTTGTCTTTATTCACTTCATAGTTTGCCAGACTGGGAATTTCCCATTTCCAGGACAATGTTGTAAATGTAACGTACCAGAAAAAGTGGTTGCTCCTCTCTTTCTCCAGCCATGACTCCTCTCACAAGAGGAGTATCAAGAGTCTGGGTTAAAATAATTTGCTGTTGAGATTAAGCAACAGAATGTATATTGTCAGGAAAGGTGCCGGCAATAAAATTTCTTCATGTATCTGCTTAGAATTGTGTTATTCAGTACACAGGAGTAGGTTCAGTTTCATAGGAATGGGTTCTATTTATTGCTGCTTTTTTATGCTTTTAATGGTTAGATTGCTTTTCCTTGAATTTATAGCCCAAAGTAATTGACAAAAATAATGTTGTTCACCCCCAAAAGTTGGATTGATGTGGAGATTGGTTTGTATTTGTACGGTGCTTTTGGGGTAGGAGCTTCTTGGTACAAGGCACTAGTTCTTCCTTATTTTTCAGAATTTTGATGTTAAATATTAAATGAGAAATGAGTTGTTGTTGAATTGTAGCAGTCTAGATTACACTGAAAAGAGAGAACTCAATTAAGTTTGGGGCAGGGGAGCTGTCTTCTGGGATTTGTTAGTTGTTCACTTTAACTTTAGAACTGGTTTAATAGCGCGTGCTGTAGATGTACTGCTGTTTGGTCAAAACCAGTAAAGGGAAACTAAAGCCATATGATTGCTTAGGTTACCAGTTTGTTATGTGTTGATGCCCGTGTTGCTATCCAAAGCCACAAACATTTTTGCCATTTGATCCTGTACTGGTGCAAGGCATATTATTCATTAGCTTTGCATGTCTGTCAGCTTGTATAAGGCAAGAATGTCAGCACAAGGTGCATCCAAGTGAAATGGAGTTGGCCCCAAGAAATAGAGTAGCAACTGTTGCTATTTGCAATCCAGGCAGTGATCTTTTCTCCACATTGTGATTTTGGACAACAGCCCTGCTCAGGGACACAGCATCTGGTAGAGGAGTGATTTAATTTTAATGGAGATTCTGTAACCACATTTTCAGGGATTTCAGCACAACATGATGTTAAGTTCATGTTTAAAATGGTAAGAGATGTGGGAGTTATGATTTTTATTTATCACAGAAGGAAAGGGAGAAGCCCCTGTCTCCCAAAGCACAGCCTAAGTGGAATGAATACGTGAGAAATAAGCATCCTTTGTTTAGGATGAATGGTATCAGGATGTAAATCATCTCCAGGAAGACTGTCACCACCTTTGTATAGCTTCTTTCTTTGTAGATTTTGTTTGCACATTCCATAATTAATGGATCACTGCCAAAGGTAGATTGCTGCTTTAGGTGCAGATGGGTATGTGTAAATCTAAGGTGGTTTATTTAATTTTGCTACCCTCAAGAGTATGCCTTTTCAGAATTCTTACTTACACAGATGGTGTTGAAAACAGCTGCTGGAAGGAATAGATTTAAGTATTTCCAGCACTGCAGTAGTGAAAAGAAGAAAGCATTAGCTCTTTACTTCTGCAGCAAGTGCTGTGCTTCTAAATTATCCTCCATGGAATACAGAAAATACAGATGTTCTGTATGCCATTAAAATGACAGCTGAATCCATTGTATATTACTCCCCTCCAGGCAGAGGTTACAGGAAGGCTGTTTTGTGGCTGGGAAAGAAAAAAAACAAAACAAAAACAAAAAAAAGCCCCCCCCCCCCCCAAATCAAACCAAACAACCTAAACAGTATCTGGAACATCTTTCATTAATTTTGTGGGGAATGTGCATGTGTGGGTCAAATATTGAAAAAATTAGAGGACCTGAGAAGAGGAAAATAGCATAAAATTTCCAGATGTACTGATATGAAGAGAAAATGTGGCATTTTTTTAGTTGTTTTTTTTTTTTTCCAAAGTGTGGAGTTTTTTTTTCTGGTATTTGTAAAGTGCTCAATGACCTAGCTTACCTGAAGATTTTTATATATAAATTCCTTAGGAAGAAAGGATTGCAAGAACTGAAAAGGCAATTAGAGATCAGCTTTTTGAATGAGACTTCTAAAGGCCATAACATAGGAACTGTACACAAGCATTTTTTTTATTCTAACTCTTTGTGTGTGTGTGTATGAAATTCATCATAGGGTCATATATTGTACGGAAGTTCCAAATACAACAAGTGCACAGGTTGGCTGGAGGTCACTGTGGGATTCAGTGGCTATATAC
>JAHREE010000205.1:1192720-1265421 GCA_033628505.1 Tringa tobata
AAAAACAAAACAAAAACAAAAAAAAGCCCCCCCCCCCCCCAAATCAAACCAAACAACCTAAACAGTATCTGGAACATCTTTCATTAATTTTGTGGGGAATGTGCATGTGTGGGTCAAATATTGAAAAAATTAGAGGACCTGAGAAGAGGAAAATAGCATAAAATTTCCAGATGTACTGATATGAAGAGAAAATGTGGCATTTTTTTAGTTGGTTTTTTTTTTTTTCAAAGTGTGGAGTTTTTTTTCTGGTATTTGTAAAGTGCTCAATGACCTAGCTTACCTGAAGATTCTTATATATAAATTCCTTGGGAAGAAAGGATTGCAAGAACTGAAAAGGCAATTAGAGATCAGCTTTTTGAATGAGACTTCTAAAAGCCATAACATAGGAACTGTACACAAGCATTTTTTTTATTCTAACTCTTTGTGTGTGTGTGTATGAAATTCATCATAGGGTCATATATTGTACGGAAGTTCCCAATACAACAAGTGCACAGGTTGGCTGGAGGTCACTGTGGGATTCAGTGGCTATATACAGTAAGAACACTTATCAGTAATTTGGTTGGTTCAAATAATACCAGTCCTATTAAGAATCTGTCTGTAGGCTTTGTGTGTGTAAAAGAACATTGAAATAAACTATGTGGATAATCCCTGAAATGTCTGTAGATCCCAACTTTTTTCATATCCTCCTCAATACCCTGAAAATACTGAGCTGATTAAAGCAAATCCTTCTGCAGTGAGCCCTTGTACCGTGTAACGCGTATTTCGAAATAGGCTTGAGTTGTGCTGCCGTGAAATCACCAGGGATTCTTGAACTGTGTTTTCGGTCTTCCTTCTTGCTAATGTCCCTCAGCTTCTAAAAGCCAAGGGACCAGGATGACCTACTTCTGGCTTTCTGTCCCACAGAAGAATTTTCTTCAGCAGCAGCATTCCTTCTAGGAATTTTTTTTCCTTGACTTATTTCAAATGAGGTCTACAGAAATACCATGTTAGGAAGCTGTGAGCCTATTACTTCAATCTTATTACTCGTGTGCAGTGTGGCAACTCTGTGGATACTCAGATTCATGGATTGAATGTCAGCAAGCTCATTAATTATGCTCCTAAATGTAAGCTAGCTAAGAGTTTGAATTTTATTTCCTGTAGGTATTATCAACCCAAAGAATCCTAAGGAAGCACCAAAGTCCTTCAGCTTTGACTACTCTTATTGGTCCCACACATCGGTAAGTTCTTTGATTTCTTAAAATACTCTCCAGCAATGTTCTTTTCTAAACATTCTAAGGATGCTTTTAGAGCAGTTTTGCTCTTAGACAAGTGATAGCTGCTCAAGGACAGATGCGTCTGGGTTCCTGTCGCGGTTTGGGCCAGTGAAATGAATGACAGATGCTCTCCCCAACCTCTCCCTTCAGGCAGAGAAGGATGAGATAGAAGAAGACTTACGAGTTTAAAAGAAACTAAACTACTTTAATGAAAATATTAATACTAAAATCTAATAAGAAAATAATGAAATATATTCCCTTGGATTAAATAAGTTCCCTTGGCATATCTGGAAAAGACACAGTAGTGATCCATGTGTCCAATAGCTGCAAAAGCAATAAACTCTCATCTGGCTGCTCTGCCCCACCCTCTTGTGAATTGGTGCTGAGCTCTCACTGACTTCCAGTAATTGTTCCACAGAAGAACTGTGTTGTTCTGCCATCTACCCCTCCCCTGCCTTATTTTCTCAAAAGATATAGGTGAAAAAAAAAAGGGGTAATGCATTTTTCTGAAGTTAATTTTAGTAACTTGGCTGGTGAAAATAAGGCTGAATATTTCTGAACAAATGTGTGGCCAACAAGATTGTTTTGATGATGTTTTTGTAGCTGGCAGTCCTTTATTCATTTGTACTGACTCTTTGAACTCTGCTTCTGATTTTTCTCCCCTCTGATTTTTCCTCTCCTCCCAAATACCCTGAATCTTGTTCGTGAGTGATCTTTTGCAAAACTTTTCCAGTAGTGAAATGAAGTTCACAACACAGAGTTGGCTGGTTTCTTCATGGAGGCTGTTTCCTCAGCAGCAAGGCAGTGGCCCTGCAAGGGCTGTCATTGCTGTTCTTCTCCAGCTGGTGCTGCCTTGGGAAAAAGCTGTGTGTTTAAAAAAAAAAAAAAGTGCTATATTTGCCTGTTCCAAAGGGATTGCTCCAGAAAATAGAAGTAGAATAAAAGCCCTGCTGATTTTTGAAATGTTACTTGAATGATAGGATAAGACTCTATTTATTCTGTCTTCATATCTTTTCAGCCTGAAGATCCCTGCTTTGCGTCTCAGAGCCGTGTGTACAATGATATTGGGAAGGAGATGTTGCTGCATGCCTTTGAGGGCTACAACGTATGCATTTTTGCCTATGGACAAACTGGAGCTGGGAAGTCCTACACCATGATGGGCAAGCAGGAGGAGAGCCAAGCAGGCATAATCCCCCAGGTAGAGCAGAACCCAGAAAAGGAATTTGGTTTTTATAGCTTATTCAGACACACGCTTGCTGATACGCTCATTTTATATGGCAATAACAGTTAACAGAGAATCACAGCTTGTTTCTGAAGTGAGAGAAATCCACTTGGGGAAAAGCCGCGTTATTTTCCCTCCGATGTATAGGTGCTGAGAGTGGTCCAAGTTTCTTGGAAGACAGTGCATTCCTCCATTCCCAAAATAGAAATCTGAGGTTGGGTTTCAGTTTTAATAAATAAATATGTGGAACAGCTTGAGCCCTCACTCTGCTGCTGGTTTGCAGTAGACCTTGGCCCCGTGCCACAGGTGTGAAACAGACAACACAGAGCGTTGTTCTCTGTTAATACCCTGGGCATATGTGCTGAAATGGGTTGCAAATGTCCAGGTGATTAGCCTAAAAGAATGTTGAAAGGTCTAATGTGATGAAGGACAGAATTGTTACTTATATATATAAGTATTTTGCTTTTAAGAGAGTAATGTAACGTGACAGTGTAACAGGTGAAATGAACTGAAAATCCATGACAACACTTTTCATGCTGGAACAAGTGCAGAGGAGGGCAATGAAGCTGGTGAAGGGCCTGGAGAATAAATCTTATGAAGAGCGATTGAAGGAGCTGGGACTGTTTAGTTTGAGGAAGAGGAGGCTGAGGGTAGACCTCATCAGTCTCTAAAACTACTTGAAAGGACATTTTAGAAAGGTTGGTGCTGGTCTCTTCTCATAGGTAATTAGCAATAGAACAAGAAGGAATGGCTGCAAGCTGCAACAGGGTAGGTTTAGACTGGACATTAGGAAAAAATTCTTCACAGAAAGAGTCGTCAGACCCTGGAACAGGCTGCCCAGGGAGGTGGTTGAGTCACCATCCCTGAATGTGTTCAAGGGTCATTTAGGTGTGGTGTTGGGGGATATGCTGTAGGGGAGAACTTTGTAGAGTAGGGTTGATGGTTGGACTTGATGATCCCAAGAGTCTTTTCTAACCTGAATGATTCTATGATTCTGTGCTAAAATTTTTTGTTTTAATCTTGATATTCCTATTTGTTTTTCTGAAACCTCAAATATATATAAATTAAACATTGTTCTAAAAAATCCCAACTTAATAATGCTGCTGTAAATTTAATAATGCTC
The DNA here is from genome assembly GCA_033628505.1 of Tringa tobata. Classification (NCBI taxonomy): domain Eukaryota; kingdom Metazoa; phylum Chordata; class Aves; order Charadriiformes; family Scolopacidae; genus Tringa; species Tringa tobata. The sequence continues at coordinate 1,196,319 of JAHREE010000205.1, forward strand.
CCGTTATCTACTACTGTTTTAAAACAAAATCATTTATCTCCAATTTCCCTGGGAGGCCTTCTCATAAAGGTACAAAATGAATTACGTGTTCAGGGAGACCTTGTTGAATGTTCTCTCTCTTGTCACATACGCAGAAGGGAACAGCACAACCAGGTTCCAAGTAATGTAGGCTGTTGAGATTAAATTCTTTCTTGTTGGCAAAATTCCCTGTCTGCCGGTCCCTAGTGTGAAACTTTATGATACTTTAACCACGTATTGACTGAATGCTTCAGAGTATATACTTCAAAGTTGCCTGTATTCTTCATAATCTGTTTATTTTCTGTACAGTTGCATGTAGGTATCTGTTCCAGAAACCTCTTTCTACTCCTATTCCTCTCTCTACCCATGGTTTTTAATCTCCAAATACATAACAGTGGCTTACCCACTGTTCATTTCTTCTTCCTTTATTATCTTAACAGAAATGAGAGACCTAAAATTATTTGTAGACAAGCACCCTTGAAGCAGTAGACTGCTGATAGTTTAAGTATTCTTCATGAAAGGATATGGCTAACAAACTTTGAAATAATTTCTGCCTATTGATTGAAACCTGGATCCTGGAACTTAAACACACTGACTAAAGAGACTATTGTTTTTGTCAAACTAAGAGAGGATTAAGGATTTTAATAATTCCTTTCTAAAATTACTTCCAATTTCAGTTATTATAGGCTTTTTCTAATTTCATAGTACAGAATGATAATATTGGTTAAACCTAGAACAATTGCTGAGATACTGTATAAAATAAGGTTGATTGATAGTGATGTGGAATTGAGATACAGCCTCACTGGGAAGATACTTTATGTGGTTGACGTAGTAGGTTCTTTTTCTTCCCCTGCCCTTACTCTGAAGCCAATTTTATGACATGTCATAGTAGTTACTTGTTACTACTCAGTGAAGACTAATTTCTGACTCGGCTTTAATATCTTTCCAGCTTTGCGAAGAACTGTTTGAGAAAATCAATGACAACAGCAATGAAGAAATGTCATATTCTGTAGAGGTGAGTATGGTGAGGGATCAAAGAATATCTGTGTGCTGGATATCAGACTGAGCTTAGATGCTGTAATCGATAAGTAATTGATGTGGCACTAAGGTGCAGATTTTTTTTATTTAATGTTTTTGAACCTTTTTGTCTTTTCTGTTTCGTGTTTGAGGCAAACGTAAATAAAACCTTTCTGGGACTTCTTTTTTCCCCACCAGAAAATTAACATACCTTTACTTGTGTAGCAATTCTGAAAGAAATGATGGGCTGAAAAACCTAAAGATGCATTTACAGATTATCTTTTTTTGACTACTGGATGGGAGTTTCTTGTCAATTACTGTGGTCATAATTTGTACCCTATTTCTCTACAGGACCTGTTTAGAGTAACTTAGTCATGCAGTCTTACCTGACATCTGTTACTAAGTTTGGCTTACATAAGAAATTATTCAAGCCATGCATACATAAGAAACTTGTCAGTACTTAGTTTTTCTGAATTATTATCCTTACTTAGATTGGTTTGTGTTCAGAAAGTGGTTTTCGTATGCTGTCATACTACGCTCTTTCTTTTTCAGTCTTGTCTCCCTGCCCTGCTCTAAAATAAAATACAAGCAGCAGCTTTGTAGGAACAGTTTTTTCTTTCTTTTACTGTCCAAAAGAATGAAAATCTCCCAAATAAGCAGAGGAGACAGTTAGACAGAAATAGCGATGAATCTGTTGGATATAGAATTCATTTTTCTGAATTGTAGTTATGCAAAAAGAGATCTTAATCTCTAAATTTCTAAACCTGCTCCTTGTATCTAATCTTTCCACAGAAAGAAAGTGAATAACTTACTGTCTCTTCTAACATTTAATATCTTGACTGCTACTGCAGCTGCTAAGTACCTGTTGGACTGAGATAAGCCTAGTGCCATGAGAAACATAAAAATTAAAGAATGCATTTTAAAATAATCTTAGCTTTATAATTTATTTCAGAGGGCACAGGTTTAAGATTACTGTAGTTTGAATAATTGTACTGCTGACTCAGGAACATAGCCGGCTGTGGGTACAGCTGAGACTCAAAAGTTGCTTCTGGATACAAAGAAATGAATTGTTTTCCATTCTTAAGTTTGCTTTGGAAGTTCCTGAGAGAGATTCCTTGTAAGCAGACTCCTTTTACTGTCTGTCTTGTTTGCCTCTTTAGAAAGCTAGTTTTGCTGCTGTGTCATATTAAAGCTGTTAAGATGATTGTGAACTCAAGCGTATAATTTTTCATTAAAACACCAATGTTTTTTGAAATGGTAAGGGATCTATACATGGATGCAAGGCCTGCAGCTTGTGTTGGAGTCTGATGCGTGAGACAAGTGACTCTTCTTCCCTTCTGCCGTTGTCTCAAGCTGTTACATGAGCTGAGACACCCACCTACAGCTTTCCCGTAGTGGACTGGGGGAGTTTCTGTCAGTGGCACCCTGAAATGCTGCAGAGCTGCTTGCAGAGGAAGCTTTAAGAAACACTAAATTGTCTGTGCAAATTCCTGTTTTCAGGTGAGTTACATGGAGATTTACTGTGAGAGAGTCAGAGACTTGTTGAACCCGAAGAACAAAGGGAATTTGCGGGTTCGAGAACATCCTCTGCTTGGACCATACGTGGAAGATCTGTCCAAGCTAGCAGTCACGTCTTACACAGACATTGCAGACCTCATGGATGCTGGGAACAAAGCCAGGTAAGTGATGGTAGCGTGTTACATATTTTTCTCTCTGTAGGGATATATGGCATATAGCAGCAAATCTAAAATATCTTCTGTGATGCAGTAGCACTTTTTAAAAAAACCCTCATGTCACATGAGGATTATTGCTGAAATATACACCGATGAGTGCTATTAAAAGGCTGAAATTGATTTGTGTGCTGAAATAGTGCTGCAAAATGCTGCGTAGATATTTAAATCTGGTAAAGCCTTGAGATAAAGTACATAAATAATTATACTGGCTTTTAGTTCTGCCTTCCTTGTGTGCTGTATCACTATATGGGTATAAATAAACATGTGAACACAATCTCCTCTGTCATTCATTCAAGTGGTCAGGACTGAAGTTGGCTTCTAGCTTTAGGTTCTGGTTCATTAGTAGTTGTTTTCATGTCAGCTGTAGGCTCCATTTAACAATGTGTGGGAAAGACTGACATAAATGCCGCTCGTGTTATCTTGGGTGTTTGAGTGTAAGGTAGATTATTGAGTACACTGATTGAGGAGGCTCTGTTTAAACTGTGATGAAGAGGGGAGTAATTCAGGAGTGGAAAATCAAAGGGTTTGTTAATGGTATTCGGTGTGGCTTGGTCTTGGTTACAGGGCAGAACATCAACTCTGTGGCCTCTTGGTCTCATTCCTCTACAGCTGCATTCAGCCCTGCGGGTGGTTGTACTTGCAGCTCAGAGGCTACTGTTTTCTGAACACGTCTGTATCTCTTCATGTTACAGGACTGTGGCAGCTACCAACATGAATGAAACCAGCAGCCGCTCCCATGCTGTGTTTACAATTGTCTTTACTCAGAAAAAACATGACACAGAAACTGATCTTTCCACAGAGAAGGTATATTCCAGATAAGTGGCTTTCTGACTGTTTGTCACAAATCTTCCCTGCAGTGACTTAACTCTTATCAGCAGTATTATATTTTTTTTTTCCTGTTTTTTTTTTTTTTAAGGGTGAACTTGCTGTATTCCATGACAGATTGCTTTTATTTCTTACAGTATTTTTTTTGAGAGCATCATCTCAGACACTTCTTATCCATAAGACAACAGTGTCAAGCTAATTGCTTGTGAAAGCTTTGAATGTTGTTTTAAGCACACTCCAGTGATTTTTTTTAGACAGTAGAGTTTTCATGCCATGGAATTAATTGAAGTTTTGCTCTTACTCTAGTTCACCACAAACTAATTCTCATTGTTAATGTGTGTTCTCTCTTCAGGTCAGCAAGATTAGCCTTGTGGATCTAGCTGGGAGTGAGCGAGCTGATTCAACTGGTGCCAAAGGAACCCGACTAAAGGTATTGGGCTGTTGATGTGTGGGGAAAGAAAAGGAAGTGGGTGCATAAGCATCATGTGATGTCTTTGCCTGACAAATAATAAGGAAAAGAAAGGATTGCTCTGATAAGTATGGAAAAAATAGTTGCAAAACTGAAGACTTCTCCTCTCGCCCCAAGTCTACAGAGGTTCATGGCTGAACAATTTTAATTACTATATATTGCTGGATTCTGTTTTCTCAGGAAGGAGCAAATATAAACAAGTCTCTCACAACTCTGGGCAAAGTGATTTCAGCATTGGCTGAAGTGGTAAGTATAGCATTTACTTACCTACAACAACCTTTCCATAGCTGGTAAAACTGAGGCAGTAAAAGCTATGGAGGAGAGTGAATCATTCATTGTTCCTGGCCTGGCATTCTCAGCCAAATTCCCTGTGTGTATTTTGGTAGATAAATAGTGTTGATGGTGTTCTGAGAATGTCATACAGGCTGGTAGAAAGTTTATTTGTCAATAGATCAAAGCATTGGCTTATTTAGCTGAGAAGAGGCCTTGCAGAAGCAGCCTGTGTTCATGTAGAAGACACATTCATGTAGCAAGTGTTAAGTTCTGCAGAGCAGTACTTTTATTTTTATTTGAAAGAATAATTTTAGAATAAATTTAGAATTTTAGAAAACTAACTGCAGCTTTGAAAGAAATACCAGTGTAATAATTTGATTATCACTGGCTATTTTTCCAATGGCAAGACTTGTGTTGAGTCAGCGTATGTTGATCCAAACATAATATTGTAGGTTTAGAAAAGTACTTTGTCTTTTATACTCAACTACTTTTTTTTTAAAAAAAAAAAAAAACACAACCAAAACATAAGTAAATTATTGCTGTTCCTTTTAAAAATGAGTTCTCAACAGCCTGGACAGGTTGAATATACTTAAGTGCATTTTAGATTTATTTTTTTTTAAATGACAACTATTCTCATTTATATAAAGCTCTGTTAAAAAGCTGTTGTATCTTCTTCCTCTTTCTTTAATGCTTTCAACTTAGGATAACTGCACAAGCAAGGTAGGATGGTCTGAGTAGTAGTGGATGTTGTATTTTTTTGCCTGAATAGATATGCCTAGATAGCATATGGATATGCTGTCATGGTTCTTTTAATAGTTATGCTATGATTTTTATATCTTAGGTATTAATTTTCCATTTGGTGTCTATTTTTCAGTATTGTGTTCTTTCTTTATAGAGTAAAAAAAAGAAGAAGACAGACTTTATACCATACAGGGATTCTGTACTAACATGGCTTCTTCGAGAAAATCTAGGTATGGCCTATTGATTGATTCTTGCTGAATTTTCTGATGGCTTTTAACTCACTTAAATTTGTATCAAGTATGAGGTGAAATATTTTTAGTAGTCAAATCTGAGTCATACTGTTCCACCTTTTGTTTCAGTTACAATTCTTTTTCCTATGATTTTTCTATGTTCCTTAGTAAAGTAGTATACAGTTGAATTCTATAATTTATTGAAAATGCTGATATTTAGTAGGTAACTAGTGTCTCAGTTGTGCACTGTAGTTTCATCTGAAATCTTGCCGGTTTGTTATAGGTGGTAACTCCAGAACTGCGATGGTTGCTGCTTTGAGTCCAGCAGACATAAACTATGATGAAACTTTGAGCACTTTAAGGTACTTTCTTTTTATCTGAGATGGGTATGGGTAGCTGTTAGCTCTAATGGCCACTTTAATACCTTTGGGTTGTTACACTTTGAGGAAAATCTGTGGGGAAGAAGACTCTGTACTGGCAAGAACTCAATTACCCTGAAAGAGGAAAAACAATGTATTGTATGTGAATAGGGAGCTAGGGATTTACTGCCTACTTTTAGTTTGAAAAAAACAAACTCATCTTCTTGTGTTCATATGTTCTTTTTCAGTGTGGTCCCTACAACTGAGCGTATTAGTCACACTGAGACTTCAAAGCACTTAATAAAGTTAAAAACATGTTGTCTGTTGTACATATTGTTAATCAATCTTGAATAGGACTTGTATTTTTTGCAGCAATATCTTGTATTAAATATGAATTCAAATGCATGGCTGATTATAATCCAGGATTCTCTTCTGACATAGAGCTGCAAGCTAATTGTCTCCTGTATTGCTGCATTCCTATGTTGCATATAAGCACTTATGTGTTCATTGTAAGGTTTCGTTGTTTTGGTCTGGTTGCAGATATGCTGATCGTGCAAAACAAATTAAATGCAATGCTGTTATCAACGAAGATCCCAATGCCAAGCTGGTGCGTGAGCTGAAGGAGGAGGTGACAAGGCTTAAGGATCTCCTTCGTGCCCAAGGGCTGGGAGATATTATTGACAGTAAGTGAATTAAAGAGACCTTAACATCTTCAGGTTGGCCACTCTTGCAGAGGAGGGAGAGCCGGGCCTGTGAGAGAAAGGGGTTTAAAATATGGAAGTTAAATGTAGGTGCTGATATTATTTTTGATCATGGTTTTAGAAGTGATAACCTCTTCTGTCTTTAAGCAACCCATCCTAGGATTGTCCGTAGTGTTGACAGGCCACCTTCAAACTCTCAAGGAAGAACATGGAAGTTGAGTTTCCTGTTACTGTAGAAGTGATTTTGTATAATAGAACTTACATTCAGGAGTTGCCCTGGTGAGGTATGGAGGACTTTTTGTCTGGCTGCCAAGAAAAGGAGAAGAGTTGAGATACAGAAGCTTAATTTCATACTGAGAAAGAAAGCATCTTTTCTTCCTCCTTAAAGGGTTAATGTGATTAGTTGATACCTGGCTTCAATGCCATTCCTGCTGAGAAAAGAAAACAATGACTAGTTCCTGTTAGACAATGCCCTGAGTGACAAACCATTTGTCATCTCAAAATAACAAGCTATGAAACAGCTGCTTGTGAATAAATAATGAATTCTTTTGGGGCAAGATTTTGAGTTAGGTTGGCAGAGCAGTATTGGACTGATTTGCTTTGCCAACAACCTCTTAAAGCACCAGAACACACTTGTGCCTGAATTATTTCCTTATCCTCATTCCAAACAAGGCAAATAAACTACTATTCTAGCTGCTACATTCTTCTGTAATATGAACAGTGAATTCCTAGTGATGGAGATGCCCATAAAAACACAGAGTGTATTCCAGAGGATTAAAAGATTCTTTGACCTTAAAAAAAAAAAAAAAAAGCAAACGTTGCACCAGCTTCTGATTTGTCAGAGCTTATTTGCCTGTGAAGCAGAAGTCCTGGCTTAGACACAGACTGCTTTCAAAGATATGTATCATGTATTTATCTTTTGTTTGCTTGTTTTAAGAGAATGGGGCCAGAAGACAATGAAATGCAGGTGTTTTCATGCTTGGTACAGTCTGTGTTTTTTGGTTCTAAATCAAAACTGAAAAAAAACATGTTACTGAAAATTGTGTTTTGTTTCTTTAAACATCAAGTAGTATTCTATTCCCTCCCTGTGTCACTGGTGAACCTTCAATTTTGATCCTTCTTGTATTTTCCCTCCTGCTTCCTTTCAGTTGATCCAATGGGAGATGAATACTCTGGAAGTGGAGGCAAATGTGTGTATTGTGTGGTTCTCTTTTTAACCTGCTTTCTCTGGGTCAGCTTTTAACTGAGCTTTGCATGCCAGCATTTCTCACAGGGAAATCCCAGACAGAACACTCACTGGGGAACGCAGTGCAGTTTGATGGAAACCAGCTTAACTAGTGCTTCTTAGATTGAGTGCACAGTCAACAAAAAAATGCAAAGTTTAAAATGTAACATCTGTTCATTGCTTTTTTTTTGGCAGAATATAGAAGGGAGAGTAGTGATTCTTAATTCTGTTTCACAACAGCCAGCAGTTTAGATTCAAAACGGAAATTCTTTTTCTCTAATCTTTCTCAAGTTATTCAGTTGAAACAGCTTCTGCTCAACTACCTTCCTCGCCTTTTAACATCTCTTCCACCTAGAAGTATTCGTTTTAAATGCGTCAGTTGTTTAACTCAAGATGAAATGTTATCAGATCCTCCTGGAGACTTAGATTTATTTATTTTGTATAGTCTCTTTTAAAAAATCCAAACAAACTTGGATATCTTATACTGATGAAGGTCTTTTATTTGAGCTCAAATACTTGGTTGCAGATGATTAACTTAATAAGGATAAAAACAGTCAGCAAATAGCATTTTATTTCTGTTCTACTGTTTGCTTCTATGAAAAGGAAATATATAGTCCATTGCAAGAGAAGAGTATTCTATGTAAATTTTGGGTTGGTAGACTTTTTAAACCCTTTCAGTCAGTCGTCTTCACCCCCACTCAAACAATATCAGCTGGAAGAGATCTGTCTGAAATTTCCTAAGACTAAAGCCACTGGTGGTGTAAAGACTCATCCTGGCCTTGTCTGACGTTCTGATGCTGCTTCCAGCGCGTGCATATGTCATCCGTGTGAAAGCTGCAGGCTCCAGGAGAAGCGTGCATGATGTCGAGGGGTTTGGTTCTCTGTGGTTACGGCGATTCTGACAGCTATTGCAAGCGCCACTTCCTTTATCTTCAGGAGTGCATGCGTCTGTGGGCCTTTCGAGACTTCATCCTCCCTGCTCTCTCATGCCTGCTTTCCTCATCCCGATGGCATTCCCTTGCCTTAACCTGCTTTTCTTCTATTAAAATTCCCACCCCTGCTTCCCCGGATTTGCAGATGGTGGTTTTCAAACTGACTTGATGCAATCATCGGTTTCCTGAGGCTGAAACAGCAGGTTCAATGTGGAGTGAACTAGGGCACGAGGCTGACAATAGAAGAATTGTTCAGGGGGGAGAGTAGAGGAGATGTAGGAGGACATGGAAATTTATGCAATGTCTGGGCGAGGATCTCACTTTTGTAAGCATGAAGCCCTTGTTTATAACTTGGGAGGTCTGATTTTACCTGTTTATTTCTGAAGGATACATAAAGTATTTTTTTTTAATAGATTTAAAACCTGTCCAAATTATTAAAACTGAGCTATTTAGTTGTCTGATATTCCATGGGGATTTTTTGTGCGATTATTCTGAGGATATGGTTTACAGACATATCTGAGAAGCTAAATTAGATTAAAATAAATTGCCTTTGGATACTCATTCTTAAATCATTCATGCACCTTTTCCTTGTTTTCTGTCTTTCAAAGAGGCATCTTTCAGGCCTTTAGATTCTAAGGCTACAAAAGCTGCCTCTTTAAATTTTGGTTATTTTTTTGGGCCTTCCTCATCTAAACTAAGACCAAAAAGCTTTAAAGCCTCTTCTGAAGTATGAGAGCCTTATCAGATATTTCACTGAGCAGGTATCTCAGATTTCAATTTTTCAGATAGGAGGGGTCAAGAAGTAACAGAATGGTGGTGTTGGGAACTTGTGTTCTCTCCTCCCTGTCACTGCCTGACAGGAGATTTACATACTCTCCCATGAGAATTTAAGGAGAGGTAGTTCTTTGTCCTTGTGGTCGGGGTGGTTCAGCAGCAGAACCACTGCTGTGATAAAGATTTACTTAATGGTTATTTTAGATTAAAGGTGTCTAGAAGAGAACATTTTGCCAAGTTGGAGGGGTTGGTGTCTATTCAGACTTCAGCCCGAAATGTTACTAAATTCATGAGGAACTGGATCTGCTCCTGGTCTGAGCCCCGTGGCACTGAGTTTAGTGTTCAGTTAGGAATAGGGTGGTTTATTTTTTGGCAAGTGTGTAATTTACTTTTTCAAGCTTTTTGGATCAAAATGGTTTATGATGCAGTCCTTACTAATAATCCTCAGGGTCTGAACTGAGTTACCGTTATGTTATAGATACTGAAAATTTGTTTCAGAACTACCATCTAAAAATTAAAAAACTTGTCTTGTTGCTGCTTAAATGCTTTCCTCTTACACTGGTATTTCCTTCCTTTCCTTTCTCCTCTTCCTTCCCTCTTCCTATATTCCTATTTCCCGTCTTTCCGCCTTCCCTCTGTCTGTGTGTCTCTCTCCCAGATTTGAAAGATTTTCAGAACAATAAGCATAGATACTTGCTAGCCTCCGAGAATCAACGTCCTGGCAATTTTTCCACAGCCTCCATGGGGTCCCTCACGGCATCTCCGTCCTCCTGCTCTCTCAGTAGTCAGGTGGGCTTAAACTCTGTGTCCAGTATACAGGAAAGAATCATGTCAACACCTGGAGGAGAAGAGGCAATCGAACGCCTAAAGGTAGGTATCGCTGCAGACTAAGGAGGCTTTTATTTTGGTCTTTCCCAAGGCTAAATAGCAATAAAGTCAGGAGAACTTTTCCTTCATAATTATATCTAGTGTGCTACTGTTTCTGTAGGAACTTGTCTGAAACCCACTTGCACCTTAAAAATTACATGATGGGCTAGAAACTGGGTTCATGCACAGCCTTTCCTGTAAGGATTATTTAGGTTTAATTGTAGCCTGGAGCTACAACTAAATTATAACTGAAAAATCTCAGTTCTTAAACAAGAACAGGTCCTCTGGTGCAGTGGTAATTATGGAAAATTTGATCATAAGTATAGACTTCAGGAGGCCTGGTCAGCACTAGTTTGGACAAAGTCTGACTAGCAAATGCACTCAGCTTTCAGAAAACCAAATTACCCTAAAGTTGAAAAAAGGAGGAAGAATAATCCTGCCACTGTTGTGTTCGCCCAGCCCCCACAGATTAAAATGTGAAGCACACAGAAAAGCATGCTTTATCCAGACAATAGCGGCCTTGTCCCAATTCTGCATAGAATTGAACCGCATCAAAAGTGCATTACAGCGAAGTATTTCTTAATTTTTATGAAAGCCCCCCCCAACCTCCATGGGTGGATGAGTGGGGAGAGCTGGCTTGAATCTATGCTTCATTCTCATGTCTTGTCCATGAGATGCTGCTACAGGGACTGGAATGGGCTGGAAAACACACTGCATGTCCCTTTCCTATTGGAAACCTGCTGTTGCCATGGAAATAACAGTGTGGTCTCTGCAGTTCCTTGGCATCCAGTTACTGAATGATGTCTGTATATCAGATTTAAAAAAAAAAAATAAATTAAAAATTAGGTGGTTTAAATTAAAGTCTGACTGTGGTTAGATACTAAGTCTTTTCTTCTCAGCTTGCCTTCAGGGCTATTTACCCTTTTAAAAATTAAGGAAGACGACTTAGAGTTTTGAAGTGCTGAGGGTACTTTTTATATCCAAAATTAATTTGAGGTCTAGAACAGAGCACAAATATAATACAACTTGTGTATTATGTAATGAGCTTTGAGAAGAATTGTAAAACAGCTTCTGGGATTTTCACACAGGAATCCGAGAAGATCATTGCAGAGCTGAATGAAACATGGGAAGAGAAGCTGAGGAAAACTGAGGCCATTAGGATGGAAAGGTCAGGAATCGGAAGTGCTGTAGATGTGGATGGTATCTAAAAAATGGTGAAGTGTGGAAAATAGAGAATGTTACTCTATTCAAAAGCAATGGAACAGCAGAATAGTGCTCAGTGATAATTCTGCTGACCTTTGTGTTACATATAGCAGTAGGGGCAATGCTGAGAGAAAGCCATATTCTTTTCAATGTTTCCTACAGTTAAAGCGTTTACCGTCGTAATTAAGGTAATGTCCTAAGCTGCAACATTGGCTTTGCTGTGAAGCAGCGGCGAGTCCTGGTCTCTTTCTTCCCCCTTCCACCATTCTCTTACATTCCAAAAATTCTGTCCCTAAAGTTAAGCAGAAAAGATGAAGTTCTTAGCATCGGAGTATCAAAATTATGAAACAGCTCCAGGTTTTTCAGCTTTGGTTGGAATTGTGTCTTAGAGCCACAAGACAGAAGCTTAATAATTGTCAGAAATGTGGGTGCAACCAAACAGAGCGTTACTTATTAGAGTATTAAAAGCTTACAAAATATGTAAGGAGAACATCTTTGCCTGGAAACAGTGTGACTGAGCAGTCCATAAAATCATGAGAGGTATATGAAGACAGTGGATGGAGATGGATTATCCACTGACAGAGCTGAGGGACTCTCTCGGTAACAGGTGATTTGAAACAAGTAGGAAGTTCTCACAGTACGTGGGTGAGCTGTGGAAGTCTTTACTGCATGATGTTGATGATGGTAGGAGCTGAATTAAAAAAAAATAAATAGACAAAACCTCAAAAAACAACAACAAAACCAGTTTGGATAGCTATTCAAAAGAAATACCCCCATCAATTCTGGAAATTTGTTAGGGAGAAATTGTGAGACTGTGAGAATACTTTGGGGAAAATATCACAAGTGTTTGCTATGTTCTTATTCTTCTGTGTTGATGTCACTGTTGTTGCAAGAATACTGTGTTACATGAACTGTTTGACCCAATACAATCCTTTTTATGTCTTAAGAGGGAGAGAGTACTTTCTATATTAGATCAGGAAGAGACAGTTAAGTCTTTGTAATTTTATGAGTAGTGGTAGCTCTTTTTACCTGAATTAAATATTTAAATTTAAAACAGACTTTAACTTTCTTTAAAGAAGTAATGAATGCAATGTCCTAAAATGTCCTCAACTTGTGATACGTTATTGCACTAAATGCTGTTAGATCTCAGTAAAATTTTGGCTTTGCCACTGTGCAGCCCTATAAACTCCAGGACTAAAGTTTAGAAAGTTGTCCTATTGAGTTATGAGGTGGTGACAGTCCTGGCTGGCTGGTCAGCGGATAGGCTGGTTGGAAGTCTCGAAAGTATTTCATTGCATGGCTTTCATTTGACTTTATTTTGTCTAAGAAGCCGAAAATGTGGTAAATATCTTGCTTTTTCTCTCTCAGGGAGGCTTTGTTGGCAGAAATGGGAGTTGCCATTCGGGAAGATGGAGGAACACTGGGAGTCTTCTCACCTAAAAAGGTAGAGTAATTGATAACTACTGCATCATGTCTCCAAAAGGCTGATCAAGGTGGCAAGAGAGGGTGATGAGGGAGGTACCATTCACACAAGGGCTTGTATTTGTGTAAGATACAGAAGAATGCAAGTGAGGGCAGGACCCTTTAGTATGTTTCTTTCATGATATCTTTTTGGAAGTAGCTGCAGTGTTAGAGTCTGTCAAAACACTCTACGTTTAAGGATTATTTTGCCCCTAATAATGAAGTTGGATGTTGCTTCTCATGCGAGTGACGCAACATAGTACTTAATGTTTTTAGGGAGCTGCGGAAAGAAGTCTCCTGCAGTAGCTTCCTTTGGTTGTGAAAGTAGGAAAGCATGTGCTAGCCTAATACGATGATGAAATAGGAGCAGTGTGAAAAGTTCATGGGAAGACTTCTGATATCAAAAAAATGGTTGAACTTTTTTCTACCTTCCTTTAGAAAAACTTGTGCTGTAAATAAAAGTGTGTGCAGCTCCTTAAGTATCTGTTGATTCAGTAGCAACTCAGAAATGCTGCCTTTTAGATTGTTGTTGCCATTTTCTGCAGTAGCTGTGTGTGACCTTCATGTACTCCACCTATTCTTCTTTGAGATACCCAGAAAAGTTTGTTCAGGTACTCATCCTTGAATTTGTTTGTTAATCCTTTTTCCCTTTGGGAAAGGGGATTGTAATCTAATGAACCACTAAACATTAGGAATGCAGGGGAATGTTTCTTGCAGTACATGTCAATAGTTCTATTTTCTGAAATTTGAAAGAAACAGAACTGTGCAGGAAAAGTGCTATAAATATAAATTGATCAAGTTAGTAAAGAAGCTATCTATGCAGTGAGAGCAGAATTATTGAAGAAGTACAAGGAAAAGAACGTCCATTCTTGTATCTCTAATATTTGAACAAAGAGCACAGTGTAATATTTTAGCCTGAAACTTGCACGTGCAAGCATGTAAAAAAAACTTGATCTAAGGTTAAACCTATCTAGAGGCATTGCCCAGAAATATAGCACAGCAGAATTGGTTAAAATGTATAGTCCTTTGCCTAAAGTAGTGTTAGACTGTTATGCTTGAAGTAGGTAGAACTCTGGTTTACTTCTACTCCGGAAGTGCCCAAGGCTTGTAAAGACACTAATTCATTGAGTGTTCTTTACATTTCTTTCTCTTATGTTATGGATCCTCATCTTTTAGATTTTCCCTCAGAGGCCCACAGCTCTTTTTGATGACTCTTTTGGTGCATTTTCAGCTGATCAGGTTTGTGGATTAAGTAGTTGCTTGGGTAATAGATAGTATTTATTTTTCCCTTGTAGGATTTATTAGGAGAAGTAAAACTCCTGACCCAGTCCCGTCTGCTTCTGTTCCTTGCTATCCCTGCACTCCAGTTTCATTAGTTCTCCTTTTAGTAACTGTGGTTGCTATTGTGAAAAATTAGGAGATGTAGATAGCAAATTTGAAGTTTTTTTATAAAGACTTTACACTTCCGAGATACCAGTATGTATCTAATCATATGTTACTAGGACAGCACTGTGTTTTTACCAGCTGAGCTGTAATTTGAACTCTGTAAGGTAAATTTTGCCCATTTCGTGAATTAAAAGGTATCACATTGTGCAATCATTGCTGGATCTACCAGTTTTGCCTTGAGTGGCAGGAAACTTTTTAAATGGATTGTGGAAATTGAATTGCTCGTGCTATTGTTAAAGATTGGAGCAGGGAAAATCCTTCAGCTCCAGCTTGAGCAATGCTGTACAGGAGAAAGCTGGAGACATAACTGTCTGTGGACAAATATGAGAATGAGAAAAATACTTAGTTTTGCCAACATGATCTTTCCAGTTGTTGAGCTTTATTTCTTAAAAAGCTCTCTGTTGCTTGTGAAAGACCCATTCAGACTTTGATTTAGTGTAGCAAATTAACTCAGGTGCTAAAACATGTATGTGTGGGGTACAGCAGTATTTTCAAAGTGTCCAAATGCTACAAGTCATAGTGGTGTTACAGCACTTAACTGTCTGGGATTTGGTTTCTCTCCAGTTTTCTCTTGATTTAAGAGCTTTATACAGCTCCAAATGTTGATTTGAATGCAGTGAATAGCGATGATGGCGTGGGACGTCTTCAGCTGTGGTTTTAGGTGGCCCTATATTTTTAGGGATGAATCCTCCCTTTCTGTCTTTGTAGTAATGTCTTCCATTGGGCAATTGGCAATCAGACTTCTTCATTCAAAGTCAGATTTCATTGTGAACATCCAGTAATTTTTGAGCTTCTGTAAACTGAGTGCTGTTAACATCTCTCCTAAGTAAACGTTTTTGCAGCTGGATTAAGTGGATGGAAGCGATGTTCCCAAGGAATTTTAGCCAAATTTGTCTCCTTTTGCTAAAAGGGTAATGAAGGGACAAGTGGCTTATGAACAGTTTTGTTTCTTTTTTATCATCTTTCTTCTTTAATTCTGTTTAACCATTTTTGCCTTTTCTTTTGTGCTTGTGCTTACTGCTATCTCACTGGCTAGATTTTCACACCAAGGCCTTGTGACTTGTTTGCTGATTCCAATGGTGTTTTTTCACCAAAGAAGGTTGGTTTAGTAACCGTAGTGGATTTAAATTTAGAAGAACTTTAGATGAAGAGCTTTTTAGCTGTTTGTATCAGAGAATGTTGGTAGTTTTAGATTTTTAGATTTTCTTTTGATGTTAACAGACTTTGCCTAATAAGTACCTGATCTGTATTGCTGAAGAAAAGCCAAAGTTGATCACGCATCAGTTTCAGAATTTTACTGAAGCAACCCTTCCTGCTGTTGGACTTGCCATATCAAAGCTTACAGAGAATTTACAAGGAATCTTTTATTTTTTTTATTATTTTTTTTTCCCCAACTGAAGCCTTTATCCTTCCATTGGTTGATATTTTAGGTAACTAAGCAATCTGAGCTGCATTTCTGCTGGTACTTTGGGATGCCCTTCGGTACTGCAAGAGGTTATGTTTGAAAAAATGTGTTATTGGACAACCTGGATATACACAGCAAAACTGCTGGATTAATACACATACTCCACAGCTGTAGGAAGAAGCCTTAAAGTAGATCCTCAGTTCTTAATTAACTTTTCTTTTTGTTCTTTCAGACTCCTCATCTTGTAAACCTTAATGAAGATCCACTCATGTCTGAATGTCTGCTTTACTACATCAAAGATGGTATTACCAGGTGAGCGTTGGTGCTAATATGCTCTGAAATCTCCTTTGCTTGCTTAAATCCCCATGCTGGAGACAACCTGAGTTTAAATAATAGTTGTGCTTTGAGCTATTCAACTTGCAGCTACAAATGAAGCATGAGATTGTTGTAGGTGGGAAACAGTACAGAAATGCATTTTCTTTTAAGCTGATTTTGTGCTTTAAAAGTAAGATGCAGTCACTCAGCTCTGTACGAAGTTTGTTACTACACCTGTGCAGTAAAAGAAAGCCTGATATCCCTTCTAAGATATAGGAAAACAAAAGTAATAAAACTTACTGAAAATACCTTTGAGATTTTGACGTGTGGAGGATTGAAACCCGTAGCACTTGATAAAAGCAACGGGAAAATGGATGAATGTTCACTTAATTATTTCATATCCATGCCTCTGCACAATTAATGTATTCTGTATTCACATATATGAGATGAAATTTCATTGCCAGATTTGGAATTTAAAATGGATTTTATTCCAAAACTTATCAAGACATCTGGTAGAAGAGAGGTAATTTTTGTTATCTTTGGAGCACTAAGCCATGTTTGGCTGCTTAGTTTGTGTATTCCTGGGGAACAAATGGAGAAGAGCACACAAACAGGTGCTGTTGTATGATACTACTCCAATAGGAAAATACTGAAAAGAATATCAAACTTGTTGAAAATTCAGCACAGAATGACAAATAGAAAAGGTTTGGGCTTAAGAAATTGTTATATGTATTGAGCCTAGCCTAGCTGACATCAGAAATGTGTAGAGTAATAAGTAAAGCAAGAGGTTCATAAAAACTGCTTGTGGCATCACATTATTCAGCAAGAGTCTCCTGAGCTGTTTTGCTCCATTGTTGAAGTGCAGATGGTGATTATTGGCAGGATGATCACTGTGTGCCCACTGAAATGCACCTCTGGAAGCTCCTCTTGCTTTTTTTTTTTTCCTTCTGCATCCCTTTGCTAGAGGGAGAAGGGGGTATACAAGAGGGAAGGAAACACATTAAATCCCGAGGTGTATCTCTTTAAATTATATGTTTTAAGAGAAATAAATCTTCTCCTTTTTTTATGTCAAGCTCTTATTTTCCAATTCATGGTAAATCGGGTAAGTTCTCTGCAGCGCGAGTTAAGCACTAGTTCAAACCTGTAAAATTGAAGGATAGTTTTAATAGTTTAGACTTTTTTCCTGGGTATTTCTGGGCTGTATTGTCCTACACAGAGTTGTAGAAAGTGTCTGATTTGCTCATGAAATATATTCTGTTGGACTCAGGGTTGGTCAAGCTGATGCTGAGCGAAGGCAAGACATTGTATTGAGTGGGGCTCACATCAAAGAAGAGCACTGTATCTTTCGAAGTGAGAGGAACAACAATGGTGAAGGTAAATCCCCCTATTTTTCCTAGCAAAGTATTGCTGAATCTTTTACTCCTCACTTGATAGTTGTCTGGGCAATACTGGGATTTGAAAGTGTCTCTTACCTCAAGAAAACCATCAGCTTTGACTTGCTGTTTTCTTAAGTCTTAGGGGAAGAAAATAAAATTAGTTTAAGCTGTAATAGCTTCAAATTGCAGGCTGCAGTCAGCGTAAAGGCTAAGTTCTAATCCCAGTTAGCTATAGACATGAAAATTCAAACAGAAAAAATGATAATAATTTCCAACTGCAATGTGTTGCATGTCAGTAAGTATTGATTTTCTCTTTATTATCTTATTTATTTATTTAATTTCTTTATTTTTTAAGCAGCATGGCATCAAGGAGTGATTCATTGTACCTTATCTTGGTGTTAGCAGGAAGAGAAGCAGAAAATGAGAGGCCTCTAGGGTTTGCATACTTCTGTTTCTGTACAGTGCTGCCTAAAGTCTCATTCATCAATGTTGTTTTCTTCATAGTTATTGTTACTTTGGAGCCTTGTGAGCGATCAGAAACCTATGTTAATGGCAAGAGGGTTGTGCATCCTGTGCAGCTGCGCTCAGGTAAGAAATGTTAGAAGGCATGGTTTTTTTGTGGACTTTCCATTTAAGAATTGACCATACGTGATATTTAGATCATAGGCAGAGAATGCTGTGTCCTGTTAAAGGACAGCAGTGTTACCTTTTTGGAGTGTAGCCTTTAAACAGAAGTTGATACAATTTTTCTTTTGGCAGCAGTTCATTTTCTTTCATTCTGTGCTGCACCAGCTGTAAGTGTACTTAAATATTCACTGCTGCACGGTGGCTTGTCCTTTTGCTTACCCTGATATTATTCAAATACATTCTTGCCCAAGCCTATTGCCCTTGGCAGTCTCAGTGAAACAGAGCAGACAGACTGCCAGCTGCTGATGGAAAATTCCCAGTTTTCTGGCAAAGCCGAGATATGACCCTCTGCAGGAGTACAACAGCTTCTCTTTGCTCTCATTAGATTTCCCACTCAGTCCCCTACATTCCTTTAGAAAGGCATGTGGGGGAAGAATTAAGGGAGGAGGGAGTGACTTCCCTAAATTATGGGTTTTAACCTATCTCTCTCAAGCTACGGTGCTTTCTCTGTCCTTCCTGTATTTTTCTACTGGTAAAAAACAAGAACAACAACAACAAAAAAACCCACCTTGGAATTATTTGCAGTAAGTGATAAGTGAGTATTTTCATGGAACCAAGTGTACTGACTTCAGCACAAGTCTGGACAATGAAAGAAGAACAGTTTTTGCTGTTCTGTGCCTGCACATGGCTCATATTGAATGCCACTACTTTGTTATTTAGTAATTTCTTGCTTTAAAAAAAAAAGTAGTTTTTTTTCCTTTTCTTCTCCATCTACATAATTGAGTTACTAGAAGAATATAGGCATGGTCTCTAACGTCTTTAAGAGTCTGTATTTTAGTAATATCTTTGTAAGGACAATTTTGGTTATTTAGAGGTCTGTTTACTAGAATGCCTTTTTTAAATTTTAAGTAGATTAATATGTTCTCTGGAAGAGCAAAGGCATTTTTCTGTCTTACATCATGCCTGTGTCTCAGGCTTTATGGACATCTGATTTCTCTAGGATTTAGCTGAAAGATTTAACAGTATTCTATTTTTTCAGCACTTTTTGCCAGTAGCCTAAAAGAAGCTGTAAAATCCTCCCATAAATCCCACTGACTTGGACTCCAATAAAATCAATACATGTAAACCACATTTTTAAAGAAAAGTAAGCCCCATGCAGTCCAGTGTTTGAAGATAGGCTTTTCCAAGCTGAAAATTCTGCTGAAGTGGCTTTTGCCCATGTTTGAGTGCTGTCACTGGAGGAAAGGAATGGGATTTAGTGATGTGTTTTATTTACTGCAGCTGTTGGTCAGTCTCCAAGTTTGTCCTTTAATTTTTGATAAACTCTGCTGGGATATTATATCGGTTGTGTCGGCTTCGCTACAAACCAGACATTCTTTTTTTTCTTGTCACCTAGTTAACTTGAACATACACAGAAATCCTTATGGGGCAATCTTTTCTTATTCTGTCACCCAACAGGATAAGTGGGATGAATCATTCAGTGATGTTTTTCAATGGTTTTGGAATCCTTACCCAAAAGAGTTAACTTCTGTTCCTATTTTTAGGAAATCGTATCATCATGGGTAAAAATCATGTCTTCAGATTCAACCACCCAGAGCAAGCACGAGCAGAAAGAGAGAAAACACCATCGGCTGAGACACCCTCTGAGCCGGTTGACTGGACCTTTGCTCAGAGGGAGCTTCTGGAGAAGCAGGGCATTGACATGAAGCAGGAGATGGAGAAAAGGTAACAAAATAACTCAAAATTTCCACTTGCAACAGGGAGGAGTCAGCTGTAGGTTATTTGGGTGGTGTCAGTGCAAAACCCAACCCTAGGTTCTGCCATGTAGCATCTCTGCTACCTATTATGAACATTCAGAAAGCTTCCTCGGTATTTTACGTCAGTGTTTCAGTGCTTTAGCTCCTTTAAAAATCATGTGTAAAGCACCTGCCGCTAACCCCATAGACCTTTTGGTGAAGGACTGAACTGCAACTTACATGAAACTTCACTTCTATAGTACTATAATAGACAAATAACAGTTCTTTTTAAGTGGAATGATGTTTGCTTTTGTTACTGTAATTCAGTGGGCTGTGTGTAGAGTAGCACCAACATGAAAATAACAACTTCTTTGACTACTTCTGTTGTTTTGTTCATCTTCAGATTACAAGAAATGGAGATTTTGTATAAGAAAGAGAAGGAGGAAGCTGATCTCTTGTTGGAGCAGCAAAGGCTGGTATGTGTCCTTCCTTCAGATTAACTATACCTTTGGCAAACAGTAATTCCTGTCCTTGCTTATCTGAAAGTTTAGAAAACCTGCTTGGGTTGTCTGCACAATGCAGTTCTCCCTTTGCTTTCAAATACTTGGTGTCTACAGTGAATTATTATCAGTGTGAGTGAGATCCTTCATGTTAATTCAGAAATTCTAATTGACAATGAAGAGGCTCTAATCAGTTCTTGCTGGGACACGTTAGGTTTCTTGCAACTTAGCCTTAAAAAAGGGCATTTCTATGCTCTGTGGTTTTTTGAAGTTCCTTTTTAGTAGTCTAAAACACCTACTTCTTGGGATGTTTGCCTTAATTTTTGTCTTGGATCACCAGAACATACTAATTTTGTGCTGCCAAAGAGATTCCTAGAACATTGATACACTAGGTTTATTTTTTTGAATGATGTCTGAAAATGTTGCTGCATTGTGCATGTTTTAACCCTTCTCCCTCCCCCTGCATGGAGTTCCTTGTAAGGGTCTTAATGGTACACATACCCATGGTGGGGTTACAATTAGAGAGCAGTGTGCGAAGGGAATGCTAACTCCTTCAGAACAACGGGAATTCCACTATTCCACCTATTTCTTAAATAGGAAGTCCAATAAATTAAGTCTGATATAGGGAGACTTCAGCCTTACAACAAATACCTCCTTAAGTGCATTACAAATAGAAATGTCTTCAAGCACCCTGTGAATTTTAAAAACAAGACCAAGCCCAGGAATGAAATCTAGATTTCCATAAGAAACCTGAGTCTCCTGATTCTGCTTTAGCTACATTGGCTTGTCCTTTAGCCAGAATGCAAATGGAGTTGTGTCTCAATTCTAATAAGTTTCAAGTTCATGATTCATTTGTTTGTAGGATTAGTTTGAGACCACTAAAAACTGCGGGTTAAAAGGATACTGGGTTTTAAACTGTAAAGCTCTTCCCCTTCTCCCAAAACCAGAATGAAGCAAAATACTGTGGCTTCCATAGGTAGAAGCTACATCATTTTTTAAAATTTATATTATACACTTAAAGACTTCTGCACCTCTAATTATTTCATCACAAGGGACTAATTTCTTGGATGGAGAGGAGTGGCTGCAGACTTTAAGTCAAAGCAACATTTAATTCAGAAAGGAAGTTAAATGTGACTAATGGCATGTCTCATCTCGGCAATTTTATAGTTTAAATTTGTGTAGCTGGAAGTAGTACAGCAAAAATCAGCTCAATATGAAAATAAAAGTACTTTGAGTGTAATGTAATTTTCGGCTACGTGTCAAAGGAGATGCAAGTAATGGAATTCCCTCCCTTAAATTTTAGCTGACAGGCACAAGCTATTGTATGAATTAAAGATGTGAGAATTGGCTGTCTGGGGAGCTACTTCAAATAAGGTTGCATTTATAAAAGTGTGGTGAAGGGAATTTGTTTCCCCATATACTTAAGATTAAGGGAAAGTTTTTTAGATAGTGGGTTGTTTAATACTGTAATAGAGCTGCTAATTTCTTCAAGCTTGTTTTGGTTTTGCTGGTTTCAATTAGTGGACAAAGGTGGAAGATGATCCTACAGGCATTACCCATGTAATTCCTGAAGGACACCTTTCCTAGTAGTAAGGCATATCAAATGAGATCATGGTCTGTTAAGCAGTATCCTGCTTATCCCAAAACTTAATAAGAGTATTTCAGATGACAGCAAAATTTCTTGACGCATCTCGTCATTTGTGTGTCACCGTATGCAGAGTCTGGAATGGACAGGGGTACTGCATTCATACAACAGTAGCTGAATAATGATTGGGAAATCTGGGAATGCGTTTCAGCTTGTGTACCTTAAAAATATTTGCATTGCTGCGATATCCAGCTGCAATATCAGGTTCTCTAATTTACTGCTATGCAAGACTGATACCGAAATATAAATATTCTTCTTGCTCTAAATTGGAGTATAATGTTGGCTATAAGAAGCTGGCTGATCCTTTTACCAGATTGTTTTGGTTTTGTGCTGAGATTCCAACCAATTTGGGTATTTTTTTAGATGTGTTATACAAAAAAGATAAATAGCTCTTATCCCCCCAAATTTACAACTAATATATATAATTTGCCTTGCTAGTAGTACTAGGGAATAGAAGTCATTCTCTGTTTTACAAATTGAATGTCAAAATGTGTTTCATAGAACTAAAATTATTTTCTTGGTTTCTGGGTCATTACGCCTTTGCAGTGACCACTTGCTTTTAGAACATGGGTACATACGTCTGTTAATTGGTCTGGTTAACCTGAGCGCACACAGGGCAATGACCATGTAGTGTCTCTTAATCAGCTTTTTCTACGCAAGACATGCTTTACCCATAAGTAGTAATATGGTCATTTTGTAACCTATAAGAATAATCCTGTGGAACTTTTGACTTAATGTTTGAGTAGTTTGTGTTTTGCCTTTCTGGACGTAACCTTGAATGTGTAGATTGTACAGTGTCTTCCTCCAGGGCATCTTTTGTTTCCACTGCAATATGCAGTTTCTTAGATGCTGCTTCCTTGGGACACAAATTTTGTCGGCTGTAAATTCACAAAGAGTTTCTGTTGTGTTTCTAAACTAGTGTTTTGCTTATATTTGACCTAAATTCGGAGAAGTTGATTCTCTAGTGCTATTCGTAAATATTAAAAAGACATAAGGTCACAAGAAGCTCAAATAACGTTAAGCGTAGGCTATGGAGCTTGCTGACCATAGGGCAGAACGGGATTTCTTTCACTCCCTCTCATCATTCCCGAAACAAATTATGTTGTATTCCCCATTCTTCGTGGTCTTCTACCCGAAGTCTTAAGTCTGGGAACCTGTGGTTCTGAGTCAATGACCTGGGTTTCCTTTGGCTGTTTTTATTCCTGATTTCTCATGTATTGTAATTCTCTACGTGAAAAATAGGGATGTTAGATAGAGGTTCATTAGAGACCAACTGCTGTGTTTTATTGAAGATGTTTGGATCACAAGAATACGTAGGACTCTGTGTTTGGTAAAGAGATGTCTTAACTTAGTAAGCCTTTAAAGAAAAGTACTCTGACTTTAATTCCTGGTTGCAGTAAGCAATGATGGATATTCTTAACTTCTGGTGGCAGAATGCCTGAACAGACATTCCTAGCATATGGAAACCTGAAGCACTGCTTATTAAAATCATTTAGCAGAAGGTGGAAAACTTGTAATGAAGAAGCAAAACACGCATAACTCTTAGCAAGTGTGTGGAAGCTCCAGGCTCTAGGGTTTGAGAAGAGGATAAATCAAGGATATCAAATAGAGAATTCGTATTAGAACAATTTAAAAGAAAAAGTTATTACTGCTACATTCTTCTGAAACTCATACTTCGGACAGACAAGACTGTTAATGTTCTTTTCCTTTAAACTAAGCACCAAGGTGACAAATGGGGAAAAAAAAAAAGACAACAAACCACAACCCACCTCTGAAACTTTGATTCTGGATATCTTTTAGCTTGTAGCAAGTCTTGGAGTATGAACCACTGTCTTCACCTGTCATAGTGGCACTTACAGTCCTTTTAACATTGAACCTTTCGGCTGCTTCTGTTTCATTTTTTCTTATCGTCTAACACTTCTCTGGCTGCTGTTGTAGTGAAGTGGATTCTAAACTTGAGCATCCCTGCAACCACGTGCAACGTTACTAACCAGTGTTAACCCAACTTACTCTGGCTGCTCGTGACATCTTCTATGATGGCTGTTGTGTTCACCTACCTGGGGAGGATTTGCTGAAAGAAGCAACAGCAGTCACCAAGGCAAATGTGTGTGGCGGGGATTTGCATGTCTTTGTAGCATGTGTGAAGTGCAGTTTACACTTGTTTTTTAATTTTTTTTTTTTAATCAGGAACTTGGTTTTACTTGATCTATTTAAAGATTTTGGAAGGAATTGGGAGGGAAGAGTTTAGATTACCTGCTATTTTGAGATGACAAGATTTTTAAATATAATGTTAGTCTTGATTAAATGAAGAGCTCCAACTTTGACAGTCCATGACTCTTGAAGATACATTTTAATGTCCTAACACTCAGTCTTCAGGGACTTCCTTATCACTTGTTCTATTTTGATTTTTGATTTAGTTTTCTTTGCCTGCTACTTCTTGTTTAGCTTTTCCATTTTCTTACAATTTTAATTTTGGTTATTTTGGGGCCACTTCTTGATTTTTGTTTTTCCAAAGGATGCAGACTCTGATAGTGGGGATGATTCGGACAAGAGATCGTGTGAGGAGAGTTGGAGACTGATCACTTCCCTGAGAGAGAAGCTGCCCCCCAGCAAGCTCCAAACCATTGTAAAAAAGTGTGGCCTCCCCAGCAGTGGGAAGAAACGCGAGCCAATTAAAATGTACCAGATACCCCAACGTCGACGCCTTAGCAAAGACTCCAAATGGGTTACCATCTCAGACTTAAAGATTCAGGCTGTGAAAGAGATATGCTATGAGGTAGCGCTCAATGACTTCAGGCACACTAGGCAGGAGATTGAGGCTCTGGCCATTGTTAAAATGAAAGAGCTTTGTGCCATGTATGGGAAAAAAGATCCAAATGAGCGTGAATCGTGGCGAGCTGTTGCTCGTGATGTCTGGGATACGGTAGGAGTTGGAGATGAAAAAATTGAAGATGTCATGGCCAACGGTAAAGGAATCACTGATGTGGATGACCTTAAGGTGCATATAGACAAATTGGAAGATATTTTGCAAGAAGTGAAGAAGCAGAACAATATGAAGGATGAAGAGATAAAAGTTCTTAGAAATAAGATGCTCAAAATGGAGAAGGTTTTACCTCTCATAGGTTCTCCAGATAAAGCTCAGTCAACCGTAGCTAACTCTAAGTCTCCAAACTCTGCCGGTGTGGTGGATGTGGATAAGAAGCCCACAGATGAGTTAAAAAGAAGTGAGAATGATGATCTTGCTAAAGAGGAGCGTGTTTCTCAGTTAATGGCAGGTGATCCAGCTTTCAGACGCGGGCGATTACGTTGGATGAGGCAAGAACAGATTCGATTTAAAAATCTGCAGCAGCAGGAAATAGCAAAACAGCTTCGTCGACAAAATATGCCTCACCGGTTTATTCCACCTGAAAACCGCAAGCCCCGCTTCCCTTTCAAAAGCAATCCCAAACACAGGAACTCATGGAGTCCAGGCACCCATATCATTATCACAGAGGATGAAGTTATTGAGGTTAGAATTCCAAAGGAAGACGATAAGAACAAAGATGAAAACAAAGAGAAAGAAAGTAAAGCTGCTTCTAAAGACCCTCAGCAGCTGTGGAATCTTTATGGCCCCCAGAGGAATCAAGATAATATCCAAATTAACAGGCAGCAGTTAAACACACAGCCACAGCCAAGCAGCCAGCAGCAGCCGTCGCCTCAGTTGCGCTGGAGAAGCAATTCTCTCAATAATGGCTCTCAGAAAAGCTTGCGGCGTCAGACATCGGGCTCATCTGAATCGTTGCACTCCTTCAGCGGGCAGCAGAATCCTGACCTCCAAACTTTCCAGCAAAAACGCCACATCCACCAGCACCGACAGCCTTACTGCAATCACAGCAACGGAGGCAGTGCAGAAGGCAATACAGCTAACTCCCACCCAAAACAGACTGACCGGCTTAACCACTATAACCAGTTTGTGACGCCCCCCCGGATGAGGCGCCAGTTCTCAGCACCTAACCTCAAAGCGGGCAGAGAAACTACAGTATGATTAGTTGGCCGAGAGTAGTCTGGGGGAGGAGGGAAGCAGGGGCAATTCTGGCTTAGTATTAAGAAACGGCCAGAATTGGCTTTGCCGTAAGTCTTGGGTTTTGTTTGGCCAGGTAGAACTTGAGTAATTTGATATAAAACCACAAGGTACTGGCCCTTCAGCCCGTTCTGTTTGCATGTGACTTTTGTTGCAGTTTTAACAACATTGATTGGAAGAACATTCTGAAAAATTGTAAGAACTTTTTTCATAGAGTAGAAGACTTGGAGGGAGGGATAAGGTGAGGAGAACTTCCCTGCTAGCTCATTTACCAGGGTTTTTTTGTGTGTCTTGAAGTATTTTTCTAATGCTGAAAATAATGTCTGGAACTTACAAAGTGCTACCTTCCTCCTGTGTTTTATGTAGACAATCAAAAGAGGAATTTAGTTTATAGCATTGAATGTTTCTTGTGACCTTTTTCTTAGCAATAAGGAACTGACCATCTGTTTTTAAATTGATCTGGCTCTTCAGAACGATATTTTCCACTCGTAACTGAAATTATTAATAGCAATAATAATCTATAAACCAAAAGGTGTTGGCTGACAAGATATGTGGCTTTTTTTGTAGAAAAATTCAGAAGAGCTATTGGGTCACAACAGTCCTGCTCCTTGAGTAGGAGATGTCTTTTCTCCTTCTGCTTAAGTTCGTAATTATTGGTATGAAATTGCTGTGACAGTTAAACCTGCCTGAATGGAATTTTATGTCAGAATATATATATATTGCTAAAGCAATACTTTGGAAATAAGCTTTTTCTAATTCCCATTATATCTCTAAATATAATCATTTTTAATTATTATACAGAGATTGTGGAAAGGAACTAGGATTTTTTCAACACTGGTGCAGGAAGAAGCCTTAAAAAGCTAATTATTTTTATTTTATGTTTTCAGCTCTCTCGGGCATGAGTCTGAGAATAGATCTTGAAATAGTTATTCTTATGAAGATTTATAGATCACTACTTTGAATAGGCTGAATTCTCCTCAAAGACAGGAGAATTGAACCGTTTCATCTGAATGTGATACCTCATGATAGTGCCTCTGGTCTTGGATTAAACCCCTTTTTCAAGACTTGTTTAATAAAGGAGAAGGTCACTTTTAGGAGAAAAAAAAGATTAGTTTTTCTTCTCCCCACACTCAAAATGCAAGTGAAAATTTTATCTGAAGAGGTTTGCACTTACAGGTGATTTGCTGTAAAACAAATGCTTGCAATCCCTACTTCAGATTTTTTTTTCAAATAAATTACAGAAAACCTGTTTTTTAAGGAATAGGCTTTATGAACTTGGGGATTTATCTCAATTGGAGACTTCCAATTTTAATTATACACTTTCTGAGTTTCTTAAAGCGCAAGATAAAATTGTGCATAGTTCTGAAAATCTGCGGATTTAAGTATAAGCCAATCTAAAGTTTTTCAGGACTTATTTTGCTTTTAAATGTAACTTGAATACAAATTTAAAAACAAAATAGGCTACTGTGCCACATTTGGTAAGATAGGTCCACTTTGCAGTGTATCTGTAGAGTTAAACGATTTGTGCTGTTTTGCACAAAGTTCCTTAATTTACTTGAGGTTGGTTATTTTTGGATAAAATATAAGCCCTCCAGGTCACTGTTACTTCTGCGTGTTTCAGCATAGCTGTAGAGGAGTAGGAAGTGCCTCAAGCTTATTTTCCATCTCGGTTTTGTTTCCTGTACTATTTTCCCTTCCCCCCCAACCCCTGCCCCAGCAACTGTGCAAGGTGTAGGAGCTGGCTGCAACACTCATTAAGTGGCAGCCTTACACCTCATATGCACCATCTACATATCAATTAATTAACTGTCAACTCTTCAGTCTCTGCACACTGATGGGATACTGGCCCTCTGATGTAGGAACTACAAACTCAGTCCTTGAACTGTCTTGAAAGAATGAGCTGGTCCCATCACTTGGGACATTTTTTTTTTTTTTTTTTAATGGCAGGTTTAATTTTGTGTCCAAATATGGCTTTGTATCTTGCATTTGTCTCATGCTTTGGCCTACTTGAATGAAGGAAATAAAGCATCTTGTCCAAAAATGTCTTGATTCTTAAAGAAAAGAAGCCTTGTAGATGAGCGATACTTTTCTTTTGAGCTTGAGTCAGATTTGCAAAACGAATTTTGGGCTGCAAATAATATTTTGCTGTTGCCTTTATTTTAGAATCTTGTTTTAGCAGTGCATTGCACTTTGGTTTTGTGCACTTGGAGAGTAATGAGTTCTTTCATATCCTCAAAAAGGCTTGGACTCTCTTAAAAATGTATCCTCGGGGAAAATCCTCCCAATTTTGTAGGAATAGGTGAGCCAGGCAGAGTTAGTCTGCATGGGACAGGGCATGAGAGAAGACCAGAGCAATTTTCTCTTGTGTCCCATTTCTGTTGAGGATTGTGGCTCAACACATGTTCAGTCACTGTGTGAAATCCCCCACGTGATTGAACACGGAGGAATTTTGAAGTCCATGCAACTACATGTACTGACGTGAGATTAAAAACTCCCACTACTTGATATTTTATCGCTAGACACTAAAAAGTTTTTGCCAACTTATTTCAGCTTAAAAATCTGAGAAGAAATATCTGTATATGCCTGGGTGGGGGTGATGATGAGGAACAATAAGTTGCCATCAGTCTCTTTACCCCACTGGTAAAACAACCCTCCTTATTTTGTTCTTGTTGTATGTTTTGATAAAAAAGAAAAAGGATAGTCAAGGCCAAAATGGAGTTGTCTGCTCAGAGGAAGCAGCTTTTTTTCCTGGCTTTTAGGAGGATATTATAGAAGTGAAACTTGGAAAACAAAGTCCTATAAAAATAATTATCCACTTGAAGATTTGAATATTAATTACAGCGCAGTGCCTCATCTGGTAAGAGAAGCAATGTGAGAACTTGTGGATCTCCTTGCATTGTTAAGAAATGCGCACACCTCTCACTCCAAAGTCTGTGTTAATAGAGTGATTGAGCAGTAACACAGCTGCTTCCATAGGAGACTGTGTGAAAGGGCTTTCAGGTTGATGGAAATGTGGCATCTGTGATAGCAGTACTGGTTTAATAAGCTTAATTGCCATTGCTGAGTGCTGATGTGCTGCGTGCTTTGACAGCTGGCTTGTATCCACCTGTGCCTTAGTGATGAGTTCTTAAATATCCTCTAGGATTCACTAGGGACACGTGGATTTGGGGGGGGTAGGGGAAAACGCATGCCACTAACGCTCCTCTGATTGACTTCAACATCCTTTCTCAAGCAATCTGAATTTAGGGATCTGTCAAATTAGAGGATGCTATTTTTATCAGTACATTCAGCATAGTTCCAATATCTCCCTCACTGTTTGTCCTTTATCCTTTATATGTTGAAATTTGTTCTTTATCCTTTATATGTTGAAATTTTACTTGGATACTTCCCATTGAACCACTTCAGGAGCTGCGACATGAGAAATCTATGCTGTTGTACCCATTTGTACTGTAAAGAAAGCAGTGAGCTGCCTTTGAATTAAATGGGATTTTCAGATCTGTCCATTGTTTAAGAAAAAACAAGTTTTGGATTGTTTTAAGAGCAAGCATCTGCCTTGTGAAAAGCAGAACTGGTTTGTATTGTAACAAGTGCTCTTTCAATAAACTATGAAATACTCTTGTAAGTGTCAGACTTGTCTCAGTGAAATGGAAATGAAACTTGATTACAGGCTTGTCCTGATTTTATTTTTTTGTCTTGGGGTTGGTATTGTTTCAGCAGAGTTAAAAAGGTTTCTTTAATTGTTCCTCAGTGTGATTCTTGTAAGTCTGTCTACCCTGATTTTTCTGCTGTTGTGTGAAAAGCAGCCTGCACAAATTTATGTCTACTGACACATAGCTTTTTTTTTTTTTTTTTAAAAAAAGGAGCTTTTTATAGCGCAAGGGAATTAGAAGCCATACTCCTCTTCAGGGCTGTCCCATGGTACCATCTTGTGTGCTGATCATCTAAATTCTGGAAGAAAAGACAGAGCTGGCTGTTCTCTATTTATTTGCTCACTGAAGACAAAAGAAGCTGATTTTTTTTTGTGTGTGTGTGCCTCAAATCCAGGAGGGAGTGTACGTTACAGCACCTTTGCAGACATCACGTAGATCCAAAGAATCTGAGTTATGGCACAGTGTTCTGCTGAAAAAGCTGGTCCAGTCTGGTCTTAAAAAGCTTGGCCTAGTCTCAGTGTATGATTACCTTTTTTTTTTTCTGTTTTCAGAAAATCTATGATTGTTGTGGTTTTAGATATTTCCATGCCCCTGGGCAAAAGAAACTTTGCGTTCCCTTTCTCCACATTGGTGGAGCTAATGATTTCAACCAGTTTGAAGCTGTAGAACAGTATGCAGTGGGTTCCAGGGAGTCTGGGGCATGGACCTTCAGGGCAGCTTCAAGGTGCAGGTTTTTTTCTTTTCTAGCAGCTGAGGCACCTTTACATCGGTACTAACAATTACGTGTGTATTATCACTAATCGGATCTGAAAATGTTTACCTGGAGATCTGACCAATCTCTCAGTAGAGCGAACCAAGCCCTTTTGCAGGGCAGTCAGTGCATCTTCTGCGTCAACCAACCTGAAAGTCATCCTTCAGCTGTTGCTCAGCACCAATTATTTTTAAATACTGCTGTAGTATCAAGTTCCAGGAGGCAACCTTAGTCCTGTTTTTCTGCTTAGGGGAATGGTACCTATTTCTGTTTTTCATTATGGGAAAAAAAATGTCAGTTCTTTTACTTAGTTTTCAAAGTAATGTTTATTAGCGTGGAGTTAATAAAAAATGTCTGCTTATATTAAGCCTTTATTTATCTAGATATTTAAATGTACAGAAGATACACATACTTGGCTCACAAGTCTGAACATAGAGAAGACAAGAAGCAGGTCTTTTTCTTTGAATGTGTTTAATGTGCCTGGGTTTGTTCATGCTGGAAGCAGAATTTTCAGTGGAATGCCCCTGATTTTTGACCGTTGCTTCTGCAGCTTTTCAGTTTCTCCAAAGAATCTGATCAAAGATTCTACTTAAACGCTACTTGAAGAGCTTTTCATTTCTTTATTTTTACAATCTAGCCACTCACAATGATGTTCTCAGGTTATCTACTTCAGACTACAGGAAAATAAATTATTTTGCCCTTCCTTGCAACATAGAGGAGCTTCTTCCTATCAGTTCGCATCTGACCAGTTTTATCTTGGTTTCCAAAGTAAAAGCATAATCTACATGGATGAGGGGGAAAAAAGCTCAGAGAGTTCCTTTATGTTAATTAATTTTTCAGAGTAAGCTGTGTATTTCAGATCTGTAGGTAAGCCTGAAACTTCTCACCGAGTTTAGAATAGTTTTTTGATGACTTATTAGAAATTTTAGAAGGAATATCAAAAGAAAGGATGTACTTTTTTGGTCTGTAGTTCTTTTGCTGCTGGGTTAAGGTTTCCTTGTGCTGTAAGTATGGAGCCATCTTAGAGTGAATGGAGCAAAGACAAACAAAGAAGAGGGAGTGTTTTAGCCAAATAAAAGTTCAAGAGAAAATTAGAAAATTAAAACAGCCCTCATACAAAGACCATATATCTTTTAATAGTTCAGTTTTCTCTCCCTAAGGGTCATGGGTATTGAATTCATGGTATTGAAAATTCTGCAATTTCTAAGAGCGCAGCTACTGTTTTTTTAATGCGACCTCCAGGAAATACAATTTACAAAATTAAAGTAAAATATCCTTTAGGTTTATCTCCTTTCCAAATACCGTCTAAAGGTCTTTCTGACTGAACTTGGGTTAAATTTCATGTAATCACATTGTGGCAGTGCTAAGAACTATACTTGCTGTATGATAACAAAGTAATGCAGCTGTTTAGGTGGGATGCTTAAATAGGATGGGAGGAAAGTGTAAAGCTTTCGTTCTATAGCTGTTAGATTTAGAATGCATTACTGCAAACAGGGCATTGGAGAAGAATTTTAGGATTTGGAACTGGAAGAGAGAAAGTTGGAATACAAGATGAGTGGCTTCCAGAATCCTCCTTAAGAACTCTGGAATGCTTTTAGTGAATTGTTGTAATTCTTGTATAAAAATCTTGAGAAGCCAGTTTAATGTGTGTATTATATGCCAAAGGATTATCTGCAAAAAATAAAATCCAGTCGGGAGGTAGGATCTGAGACCAGGAACACAGTGACTGTGTCTGTTCTAAATATCTTGAATTTGTATTTGTTTTACCAGCAAATAATAAAAGGCTCATTAAGTATTATTAGCATTTATTTCAAAGCATGATTATGCTGAACAAGAGGAAAATGCTCTTACACCAGAAGGTATTGTTGAAGTGCTTCTTGTGGGGAAACCTCTGCACAGACTTCTCTGCCCACGTACCAGGGTGTTGGTATTTCTGTCATCTTCTGAAATTAAATACACATGTGAGAGAGTGATACTTGCAACCCAAGAGGAAAATCTAATTGAAAACACAGTGTCTTTTTTTTTCCCCCCAAACAATTTTTTTTTGTATCAAAAGGCAAATCAGTGATGCTGTTAATCTCTTCTGTTTGAGAAAATGAAGGTGAATAACCCTCCCATTTAAAATTTATTTCTGTACTTTTCTCTATTTCTACCTCTTTCTTACCTACCTGAAAGCAGGAAGCAGGTTTCCCAAAAAATCCCCTTTTTCCGTCTTGAGCAAAAAAAGAAAAAGCTAAACTTTTCCCTCTTACGGATCCTATGAGCATGTATATCTGATGATTTTGAAAAGCAACACTAATATCTTAAAGGTCCCTCCCAACCCAAACTATTCTATGAATTGTTTCGGCCTCTGTCTTCTCTCTTTTCAAGGACAGATTGTACTAAACCAATAGATGTTGGTATGTGACCCCTGAGCATTAATGGAAACAGCCTTATTTATTTGTTCTCTGTGTCTGTCATTCCATCTGAGGTGTTAGTCTCTCTGAACTGTTCTCCTTGCTTCTGTCTGTCCTCCTACACAGTATCTCCTCTCTCCCCGCAGGACTATGAGAGTAAGCTGCAAGCCTTGCAGAAGCAGGTAGAGACACGGTCCCTGGCAGCTGAAACAACAGAGGAGGAGGAAGAGGAAGAAGAAGGTGAGTTTTGAAGCTAAAACCAAGGTGGATATAGCTGAGCCTGAAGGAGCAGCTATAATATCTCTTGAAATAGATAGACAACTCACTTTGGAAAGCTGTGAAACACTTCATAACTTCTCAATCTCTAATCTTCACAGCATAAAGATGCAAAATACCTACTCGTAGAATAAGTGCTACATAAACAATAGATATACATCCCCAAATTCATTTGACACACAAACTAGATGAGTTTAACTACAAGCTTTGATTTGGTGCTTGAATTTGAAGGAATCTCTCTCTTCTTGGCACTAACAGAGTTCAAATGTCTTACACCAAAATAATACTGTTGCCTTTGTTTCCTTGTTTTGATTTTGAAATGTCATTTTTCTCCTTGGTAGGAATTCTTAGAATTCATGCTGTGACATGTCTGTGTAACTCCATTTCTGGACAGTAGATAGAGTTTATTATTCCCATAATACTTGCATTCATTCCACTGTTTCAGCATTTGGCTTTAATAATTGTTAACTAGTTTAAAATAATAGGAGTGGTATTTATTTTGTTTTCTCTGTTCCAAATCTTGATCATTATCTCTTCATTGCTAGTGGTGAGGAAGTTTGAATCCAGTTTTTCCTCCCTGAATAATAAAAAGGCAGGTTTTTGTTTTCTGTTCCTCTCTTCCAGAAAAGGTGTTGAGAACTTAATGCCGCAGTCAGCGGTAGTGTTAGATACTGCATGTGATGGTTTAGAGAAGCTGCTGCAGTGTTTTATTTCTCTGTTTCTTTGTTCTTCCCAGTGCCCTGGACACGACATGAGTATGAACTCGCACAGTGGGCTTTCAGGAAGTGGAAATTTCACCAGTTTACTTCACTGAGGGACCAGCTCTGGGGAAATGCAGTATATCTAAAAGAAGCCAATGCAATCAGTGTAGAATTAAAGAAAAAGGTAGGGACATGCAGGGTAGCTTTTTGAATTTTCTGACTGTACAGTCCTGTTTCAAACACTCAGAGTTACTTGTAGTCTTTAAAGTTATACATCTCTTTACTTTATGCTTTCACCTTTGAAAGGGTTCAGAAAATCACAAGTCTCTGATTCAGAATAACCTGTGTAAATATGGTTGATATATTCTCCTTTTCTTCATTTCCCTTATGCTGTTCCTGTCAATATTATAAACACATGCACACGGACATTTCTCCAGGGCCCTGTCTCTTCGTTTTTGCTTTTAACTTCATACAGTAATTCATCTTTTAAGGAGAAGTGGGTGCTGCAGGATGTGCTAGGTTTATAGTTTTCCAGACCTCTCGTAGCTGTGACAATAAAGGCAAGATATCTGTACTCAGCTGAAAAATACACTTTAGGCCAACTTGAGACCAAAAAAAAAAAGTGACGTAAAACAAACCCTGAATCTGTTTACAGAGATGAAAGTCAAACCGGCTTCCTATATTGCCTTAGGTTAGGTCTCTGTCCACTTTGTGATACTGATCTTATGACTCCTCAGAACTAAAGTAATTTTCCTTTTTTCCATGCAGGTGCAGTTTCAGTTTGTCCTGCTGACAGACACCCTCTACTCGCCACTGCCACCAGAGCTTTTGCCCCCTGAGTTGGAGAAGACCCGGGACAACAGGCCTTTCCCCCGTACAGTGGTAGCTGTGGAAGTCCAGGATCTGAAGAATGGAGCAACGCATTACTGGTCCTTAGAAAAACTCAAGTATGTAAATATAACAGACAACAAACTTCCTTATATCCAAGAAGCTTCACTTCACTGAAATGTTTCACCCCTTGGGGTTCGTTCCCAGTTGTACTTGTTTTTAATGTGTGTTCTCCCAAATGCCAACTTTCCAGACAGTGTGATATGTTTTAAATACTAGCTTTCTAGACTCTTTAAACAGGTGCATTTCTTCTCCAACGTCTTACTTCATCTCCACATTGAATTTTTTAACTTGAGTTTAGATTTTATTTTTTTAAATCTAGTAAGTCTCATCAATGCTCATCTCTGCATTAATTCTTTTCATGTTCCTTTTACTGCAAAAGTTTCCTTACCACCTACTTTTATATAACGTAGCAGTACAGGACATAATTTATAATAAAAAGTTTAAATAAAGAAGATTCTATTTCTATGGCAGGTACACAAATTCTAACTGCAATCTGAATTATTTTAGTCATATTCTTGCAATTAGGCAAAAGACATTTGTCTTTTCCCCATTCTCTAAATACTGACTGAAGAACTTTTTTTTCCCACTAATAACTTCCAGACAAAGGACCTTGTGGTGCAAAACACTTGTTTTCTTCAATAAAATAAATGAATAATTGAACATCTATAATGGAATCAGTTCATTTTTGAATCAAAATGCCATCATTTCTGGAATGGATGCAAAAAACTTCCTAAATTACTCAGCAATGTCTGACACAAAAAAAAAAAGCAAAAAATTATGCCAGAATTAGATGCGAAAGAAGAATATTTAGAAGTTTGAATGAAATCCAAGGTTTACATAAGCTTCTGCAGTGACCTCGCCTTGTGCTCAGTGGGCTTAGCCTGCAGAGTTTCTCCCAGAATCCCTACCGTGCCAGGGAATTAGTACGGTACCGAAGTCAGTGGTACAGACTCCCTGTTCTTCATTCTCCTGTTCTTGTGTGTAATTTGGTACAGGTGAAGCTGGCGCACCTCACTTTGTGTTCCCTGCTTTTTATTTGCTCTCTATTAATTTTTTTTTAACCCCGCTTTCTTCTTTGCAGACAGAGGTTGGACCTGATGCGTGAGATGTATGACAGAGCTGGGGAGATGGCATCCAATACACAGGATGAGGGTGAAAGCACGATGACAGGCAGCGACCCCTTTTACGATCGCTTTCATTGGTTCAAGCTTGTTGGAAGGTACGTGGCAATAATCTCAGCTGCTGGTACACTGGTAACTCCTGCCAGTTCTGGATGAACTTTGACTTTGAAAGTGGTTATAAACTGTTTGGCCAGTAGTGTTAGTTGTGTGCTGTCTTTCAGGGTTTTCTGATAGACTTAAAATATAGCGAAGAGCAGAAAATGCTCTTTAGAATGTTGCTGGTTCTGGTGTAACCTTGTAGAATCTGATTTGAGTGAACCCTTAGTAATTTATAAGTTTATTAAAAAAAAATAATAATGTAGGTAGCCAAGTTCTATCTAAAGTCACTGAAGCAGAGCTGTGAGAATACGAAGAACATTTGGAACTGCGAGGACAAGTAGCCCAGGGCCTTACATATGTAGTTCAAATAGTTTGGTTACACCCTATGGGAATACCTAACGTCTGATGGGATTCTTTAATATTTCCTGATGTCCGCTGCACCTTTACAGTATTTTTATTTACAAAATTGCTTTGTGTTGGAAATAAGACCTGTAGCTCTCTTAAATGGATGTGCTCTCAAGATCTGTATGTTCGGCCATGTTTATATTAATTTTTCATTTGCTTTCTGCTCAGTTCAAGGATGCTCTTTTTCCTGACTTTGTTAGCAGTCCCTTCCCTTATGTTTCACTGCAGTCCACATGGTTTGAAGCCTTTGCTTGTTGTTCAGGTGGTCTCTGTGCTGATGGCAACAGAGGGCTGTTAAATGAAGCATTCTTCTTTCCCCTCACTCTGTTAATTGGTATTCCGTTAACTGATATCTAGCTCCCCCATTTTCCATGGCTGCGTGAATGAGCGTCTTGCTGATCGCACGCCCTCCCCCACTTTCTCCACGGCTGACTCCGACATCACTGAACTGGCTGATGAACAGCAGGATGAGATGGAGGACTTTGATGATGAGGCCTTTGTGGATGATACTGGCTCCGACGTTGGAACTGAGGAGGGATCAGACCTCTTCAATGATGGGCGCGACCCGTTTTACGACCGATCCCCTTGGTTCATTTTAGTGGGAAGGTTGGTGAGGTTACTCTGAGAATGGCCAAAAGGGACCAGCTCTTCCTATAGGCTGCAGTGGCTTTGCCTCATGCTGCACTGAATAGCTGTCAAGCCAGCCAAAATACCTATATGCATAAATTGGAATTGCCAGAGAATGAGTGTAATTTAACATTAAGTTTTAAGTTCCCATGTCAGAAGCCATGAAGACCTAAACAGTAATTGAGAAAATAACCCTTAGATGTGACAATGTGAGTAAATATATTTCTATTTCTAGATAACTGTCACAACATAGGATGAGTGTGGGTTTGCTTATGCACAATATTTAAGCATTATTTATAAGAGTGCTCTGTTTAGCCATTGCAAGATCACTAAGATAGCATCATAGCATGTAATTTTCTCCCAGAAAAGAGAATCTCAGAGTATGGTGGAAAGTCTTTAAGTCCAATCCATTTTTTGAAAACTCATCTAACATCCTCTGTGACTGAAGAGAAAAGTTGACTTGAGGAGAAAGAAGAATGTCCCTTTCTGGATGAGGAAAAGAGTGTTCTTTGAGATGATTTGTCTTCTCAGATTGTGCGTGACTTTCGGTAGCAAGTAGGGAAAGGTAGTGAAAGGGCATCATCATTAAAATTCACCGGCTGGTGGTGTTTACCAGCACTTTCCTCACACACTATTGATTGAATTTCTGAAACAAGTTTAATGTATTTTAGTTTGCCAAGATACGATTAAGGCATCATCAGACCCCAGTCTGTGGTGTGGACCGTAAGGACAGCAAGTTGCATTAAAAAATGTAGTACTTTGCACTGTTTCTTCACAGATAGTCTCGTGCTCAAACATGTAACTCATGACAATAAGCAGGAGGATTTTATATAGTGACTTTGTTCCCCTCTCTTCTGCTCCCACTCCCCCAGTTATCCTTTTTTTTGCATATTTGATCACTCTGAGCCAGTCTGCTTGTATGGGAGGGGGTCACCGTAGGCCTTGTGCAAAAGAGGGGGTCAGACTGTGGCCGGCGGAAGGGAGGAACAAAAGAGAAGGGACCAGAACTTGGCTCTCCTTTTCCATGACTAAGCAGGGAAGGATTCATGGTCAGGAAGATGGGATCTTTCTATAGATTCCTTAAATGCAGGAAACTTGATTGCACTGTTTGGGAAAATGAGGGACTGAGTTTGTTGGTCTTTTATTAAGCCTTTAGATCAGTTTAGCTGTATTGTCTAACCTCGTTCTTTGTCTTTAGTGGACCTATTTGCAGACTGTGATGAAACTTGGAACTTCCTCGATCCAGTCTTTGAAACAAAAATTGCAGTTACTAAAGATGCAAGAAACCACATTAGTTCTCTTTGATCTCTGTGAGTTCGTGCTCACGTGTGTGCCGTGTCTGATAATGTGGTTTATAAAATTCAGTTCTTTCAGGTTAATCTGATTCCCCCAGAGTCATTCTGGGAGAGCCACCTTAACTGGCTTGGCAGTGGTTGTCCCTGGTTAAAGCATCCGTGTGCAGTCTGCGATGGCAAGGGCTGCTTTCTTGTACCCGTGCTGGCAAACTCAGTGTATTCTCCTGTTGTGCCTGTTCTTTCACAGTGGGACCTTCAGTGCTTGGGAAAAAGTTGAGCTATTCATCTTCATTTCACAAACTCTTCAGGAAGCACGACACAAGCTGAGCAAATAGAGTGTATAATGAAAACAGTTGTGCTTCCTGGCAATTACACAACTTGCTTCCCGTTTCCATGTATTAAAAAGAATACTGAGCTCTGTCTGTAGCCAGACGTGGAGCTGCAGCAGTTAAGGGTACACGAGAGCTGCGCGTATTGAGGAGCTCTACTTGGATTGTAAAGTGTATTGAGGAGTGAAACTTAGTTTGTATTATCTCCCAGCAGAGAGCTGAATGACTTTATCCCAGTCGTTGGTTTCCATTCTGTTCTGTTTCTATTCCTGTTCTGTTCTATTGTGCTGAATCTGTCAGCAGAAAGCTGTTGGACTGTTCAGCGCCGCTGAGTAGAAACTGTTTGCATTCCCCAGTCTCTTCCAGCTTGGGTATTCCACTTTGGTGGAACTCAGTGGGACTCACAAGTATCAGAGGGTGCATCCATCTACATAGATATTGTCTTGAGCACAAGGTAGTGTTCAATATATAACAAACCCAAAATTCTTTAACGCTTTTAGCTGTGGACTGGTTTATACGGTTGTGGAATGCGTAGGACAAAACTAAAATAATATTTTTTGAGGGGATCATCAGCAATAACAAGTCCAGGTCATGAAGGAGAGGAGGAGAAGCTGATCAGGTAGTTACCCAACTCCTTGGGCATCACAGTATTTTTTTTTCTTTCTCTGTGCTGTAACTGTCTTTTATTTATACTATATCTATTAAAGAAAAGGAAAAAAAGAGCTGGTCCCTTTAGCCATCTCTTCTGGCATGCTGGGTTGTCTTTAAGGCTGATTCTACAGAATGGTGTGACACACCAAGCATTTGCTGTGTTTTTAAGGGTGGTGGGAGAGGACTATGGGATATTTTATTTAAATCTCAAATTGATGTGTTTGTTTAAAAAGTACCCATCATCATTCTGAGTTCTGTTGGTTTTGTTTTGACTTTTTTTTAAAAAACAACTTGTGTTTGTTAAATTTCATTTCTCATTTTGTTGTGAGTATGCCATTTTACCTCACCAATCTTTCTGCTAATCCAGCTCCCCCCTCTTTCAGTCTGCTGGGCTAAGGTGCAGGGGGACACTTGCGATTGGGCTCTTTGGGGAGTGGGAGTCCTCCCAGATGCAGGGAGAGGAGGAGGAGGAGGAGAACCTTAACATTTCATCCACTCCTGACTTGGTGGTGTGTTGTGATGAAGCAGATGGAATGGTGCTGGAAGGCAGCATTGCTGCAAAACCAGCTCTTTTCTGCCTACAGCAAATGTGCTGTTGCTCTGCATCCTACAGAAGAGATCCAGCATTTCTGTCACCAAACAGGAAGCTTAAAACTTTTTGCATTATGTGCTTTTCTTTCTCTAAGTTAAAATTATTCCAGTGAGTGAGGTGACTGGATGGAAGGAAGTTAAGGAAGATAAATACTTTTTCTTTGGGATTGGCACTTTACTGAGGTGACAAAATTGTAGTTGCTACTAAACCTGAATGCTTTGGCTGTCATACATTGAACAGCAGCTTCAGAACTTCAGCCATGCTAATGAAAATTTACTTTTATTTTTCATGCAATTAATGCTTTCACTTTCCACTAGTTTGAATTGAAGTAGGAAGGCTTCTGTAATGACTGCCTCTATTAGTTACTCAAACTGTCTCTTGCTTTGTACATCTCAATTCAAGGCTATTTAGATTCCTGGTGGGGGAAAAATGTCTGTTCTCCTTAGTTTAAAATGTGGTTTTCAAACTGAGTATGTTTTTTGTGTTGAGCATATAACTACATACCTTCCTGAACTCCATCCCTCGTCCGGTCCAAGTGAATGATTCCAGTTTGTTAGTGTGGGGGACTGTTTTCCTGTGTGGTGGGATGCTGCTTTCTCAAATGAGCATCACCTGAAATTTCAAAGCTAAAAATGAAAATGTTTTCTTAGAGAAGAAAAAAAACCACAACACAACTTCCCATTTTGTTACTTTAAATTTAGTCTCTTCTCCCTTCCCCGGTGTTATCAGTGCTTACCTCACTTTGGAGCAGACTGAAAAGGAATTAGATCCTAATCTTAGTCAAGTGTTATGTTGCAGTTGTTTTTCTGTTGTATGGTTTTCTTCAGTTTTTGTTTTGGTACTTTTATAGCCTTATTAATCATTCTCTTCTTTATTGCATTTTGTCACCACTTTGGTTTTTCGTAGCATTTTTTTTTGTGTGTGTGTGTGTCTTTGGTTCTCAACTGACTCCTGTTTGACTCCCTTGTTGTTTCAAGAGAATTCATTTGTTCTGGGAACAGGCCCGTGAACTCACGGAGAAACACTTCCCTTCCCTAACCTTGGTCCTTAGCTGGGGCACAGGGAGCTGAGGTCAGACCAGCCTCGCTGTGTTCACAGAACAAACTCTGCAGCTGATGGCTCCAGACAGAGGCAGTGAATGTCTTTATTTCTCTCTGTCCTCTTTTGTCATGCAGGACTTTCCCTAGGAATATTAAACAATAACAGTTATAAATTTAAGGAATTCACTTTTATAATAAAGACTAATAAAAACGACTGCAAGAATGGAATCCAGTTAAACAAATAACTGGTATTTAGTATAATTTAATATGCATAAATTGATAATAATTCCATACATAATTAGTCACTTTATATCTAATCACTGGTAAAACTATTGGTTAAACTTCTATGTCATCTCAGAATTCTTATGA
This sequence comes from Tringa tobata, assembly GCA_033628505.1. Lineage (NCBI taxonomy): Eukaryota > Metazoa > Chordata > Aves > Charadriiformes > Scolopacidae > Tringa > Tringa tobata. The sequence continues at coordinate 1,237,450 of JAHREE010000205.1, forward strand.
ACTTTGAAACAGTTCACTCAATAATTAAAGCCCTCCATTTTTTACCCCTTGTTGAGAGCCATTCTTACCTGACTTGTCAGGCATCTCAACATTTGAAGTTTTGCTCAAGTTAATCACAAGTGTCTGGTGTTCTAAGAACTTTTGCAACTCGTTGCAGAAAAGTAAAAGAATAACATTAGTGTAACCTTTAATTAAAAATCTGTACAATAAAACTTGTGAACTTTACTGTTCCAAAATAGACCCTGCTTGTATGTAACTTTAAAAGTTAGTGTATGGCAGGATCATCCAGTACTGGGCCTTAATGCTGCTTTTCCTATTGTAAACTGTAATTTCTACACAATTACTCTCGAGTACTGTTGTGGTGAGTCATTGTTTGTGGGTTTTTTGTTTGTTGTTTTAATTTCTTTTTTTAAGAAACAAATATATTACTCCTAAATATATTTAGCTATGAAGACTATCAGTCTTCCACTATCTGTACACTCAGTGAATCTTCCAAGAAACCTAAGAGATGACTTCTGGTTTATTGGGGATTTCTGATTACTCTGTATGCAGTGTTATCAAATGTGTGTAGAAGAGAGAAAACATTCGGTCAATCTGTTTTGAAGAGTGTTTTCATATGTTCAGTATGATATTTGAGGCACAGTAGATCAATTCCCTTTTCATTTCTCACTACAAACTATATTTATGGAGTGGAAAACTCAACAATTCTTTGTAATCAGTAGTTCCATAGTAGACTTCTACCATCTTTCTAACAGTTCCATTTACAACTGTAGTGCCTCTAAAATTACCTTTTAGAAAGCCATCATCTTAAATTGTCTCCTTCATGTGTTTTGTGACTCACTAATACAAGCCCTGTGTCTCCGATATACTCTGATTTAGAGCATTTTGTAGCTTCCCGTAGCTTTGACACTGCCGAGGAGCCCTGTGTGGACAATATGGATACACGGCCACAGCGCAGGTCTAATAGAAGGACTAAAGTAGACTGTCTGAAGATTTGAATGTCCCGTTACCCAACCAATTACTGCAGTCTGGGTTTGCAGATGATTGCCTAATGCTGTTTGTGTTTTCTTTCCTTCCAGAGCGTTTGTGTACCTGAGCAATCTGCTGTACCCGGTACCTCTCATTCACAGAGTAGCTGTTGTTAGTGAGAAAGGAGAAGTGCGAGGATTTCTGCGAGTAGCAGTGCAAGCTATAGCAGGTGAGACACCCCAGGAGCTTTGTATTGCAACTCTCTGGTACACTACGAATAGCTGCAGCTTTAAAAAGCAGGCAAACAAATCAAATCTGAGTGTTGATTTGTTTTAGTGTTTTTAGTGTTGCAAAGAACACTTGGTTTTTTTATTGTTAACTTGCTTTTGAAATTTTTTCATTGCTGTGAATCATATGGACCAAGCATGAATAAATCTTGAAATAATACTGCTGATCAGAAGCTTTTAGAATGCTGGTGTTGACCACTGAAGTTTATACCTGGTAACTAATGCTACGGTGCTTTTTAAGACAGTGGAAGGGCTAACTAGTGTCAGACTAAAAACTAAAATTAAAGCAAAGGGTTTTTTTCTGCTCCCAGTATAAAGAGTGGACAAGGGTTTATGCAAGTTTGGTAGTTGTGATGACTTGCAGAAAAGTTAAATGTACCACATGTTTGCTCTTCTCAAAGAGTCCTTTTAAATAATGCCCAGAAACGTGCTTCTCTGTTCTCTGGCTGAATAGCATGTGAAGAAGTTCCTGAACTGATGCTTTTCAGCATATTATAAACAGAAATCAGCAGCAGTTTTCCATTTAATTGCTTCACTAAAACGTGTTGAGACTTAGAAGCTGCTTTAACATACTGTTTAATCACCAAGAATTATCAGATTTTCAGAAGAGAAGGGTAGATGTACGGGGATGGTGACTGCTTCAGCCAGTTTTGAACTGGTATTGTTTGTGTGCCAGAGCTTAACTGCTGTCCGTTAGTCAGCTGCTAATACTTTACACTATTCCAGCGTGGGGTGAGCTAGTTGAGTTCTGCTGTTGGTAGTTAGCCATGTCTTATCCATACTGGTGAGAGCGGAGATACTTCCCGTCATTTGTCCTTTCTAGCAGTGGCTGACTGCCAGCCTCTCTTTATTGTTTAGGTAGGGTAACCCTGGAAGCTCCGCTCTCCATGGGAACGTATAATGAAATCTCAGAGCCTGAAGATGTGTAAGAATCACTCTGGCAGGGACTAAAACAGCAAGTGAAAATAAAATCTATTTTAATGTGTACAAAAGTCTCATTTCTAGCTTGCTTTGGTCTCCTTAGCATTGACCAAATATTTCCAAGTAAATATTCTATTTATCCATCCAAATAAATAGAATACCATGACTAATAGAAATTGAACTGGACACATCTCTTGAAAAAGGGCCATGGCATTATTTGGTCCCTGTGCAAAGTTTGGGAGCACATTCTGCATGTTGGGATTTCTCCTGCAAACATGCATTTATTGTGGAAAAAATACCTGGCACTTAACCAGGCCTCATTGTTGTTCCCCCACAAAGAGGAGGAGGTTAAATGGACAGATTGTATGGACAGAACCGCCTTTCAGACTTACAGTGGGTACTAGTGGGACTGCTTTAGTTTATGGCTACAGAATTTTAGATGCCAGTTTAAATCAACGTAAGTATACGTTCCCATGTGGGTCCTTGTATGTATGTATGTTAATTCACCTCAGCTATAGTAGTCAGAAGTAAATAAATAATCAGAACAAATACTGGAGTTGTTTTGCATTCAAAATTCTCTAAAGTGTATTCGTGATGAAAATTCATAGCTTGCTTTGTTGTTTTTCCACATTTGAGTTCATGATGGATAGATTTCTGCTATTATTTTTTCCAGCACTTATTCTAATCTGTTTCTGGTTCCCACTGTAATCAGAATTTCCATGTAGGTAATTCTGTGGGTTTTTCCTTTTCCTCCTCCTCATTTTTTTTCCCCCTGTTTTTCAGCTGATGAAGAAGCCCCAGATTATGGATCTGGTATTCGACAGTCTGGCACAGCTAAAATTTCATTTGACAATGAATATTTTGATAAGGTAACAACTCTTTGAAAATTGGGTTAGGTTTCTTTGGGTGCATTGGTTTGTGCTTCTAAATAAAGAAAAAGTAATGTGGGGGAAGAAGGGGATGGGAAATCCAGAAGCTATAGAGTCTGTTACATACACCTTCCTTTATTTTTTCAGAATGATTTTTCTTCAGTTGCGATGACTCGGTCTGGGCTGTCATTGGAAGAATTAAGAATTGTGGAAGGACAAGGACAGAATTCAGAGGTTACCACTCCTCCAGAGGAGATCAACAGAACAAATGAGCTAGGTGAGCAAGAAATACATAATAGTTTTGGAGAACTTAAGGGAAATCTGGGACACTTTCAGTCGTGGTAGAAAGGGGTTCTGAGTGTCCTTCAAGAATATGACAAGTAGGGAGCGGTGTAACCGATGGGTTGCATATAATAGATGCTGGAGTTACTCACTTGAAGAACTGTGCAGAAAAAAAACTGTTCCAAGGTATTTGGAGCTTTTGATTATCAGCAAATAATTTGGGCTCAAAAGAAAACCAAAAGAGTGTGATGGGCTTAAACTGATGCCTGAAGGAATATTTTAAGAAAAGAAAGGAGAAAAAAACCCAAAAGAAAAGTGATTTCATGTGGGATGTTTGTGTCTCCCTAAGACTTGAAGTCAGCCACTTTGGATGGAAAGATGACTATGGAAGGATTCACTGAGGAAATTGGTGATCACTTGAAACTGGGCAGTGTGTTTACCTTCCGTGTGACAGTGCTACAGGCCAGCGGCATCCTTCCTGAATATGCAGATATTTTCTGCCAGTTCAAGTAAGAATTTGTCCTTATTTATGTTAGGCAATGAAGTTGATAGAGAGTGCAAATAATAACGGGCAATGGAGGGTTTGACTGAGAGCTTTTCCAGTCAGTGGCAGTGTGGTATAGCATAGAAAAACACCTTGCCAGTTACTGGGATTCCTGTTACCAGCAGTACCTGCTTTGTGTGAGTATGGTGTTAAAGCATAAAGTTTTGCCGAAAGTATCTAGTTATAGATATCTTAGGTTTTTGCTTGATAATAGCTTTTAACGTGAAAAATTTGGTATTAGATTGTACATAAGCTCAATTGAAATGAAAGCTATGTGAACCTGGAGTATCTCGGCAGCTCGCCAGTAAAAATGTTCTTTGGCTTACTTTCTTAAGAAAGAGAATGAAAAATGGGAGTAATAAAGACACAAAGTAAGCACAGGAATTGTAATCCCAAAGACTAGGGTGTTTCTAGCTTTAGGCCATCACTCAATTCCCTGTAAAGTTCTAGCAGAATAAATTTTTGGGTTTCATTTCAGTGTTGGGTTCACAGCACAGCAATCTTCACTGAACTGTTCTGTGGTGGTTTATTTTTGGTTTGTTGCTTGTTTGTTTTAAAGCTTTTTACATCGGCATGATGAAGCTTTCTCAACAGAACCTCTGAAAAACAATGGTCGAGGGACTCCTCTTGGCTTTTATCATGTTCAGAATGTAAGTAAAACTCTCCATGCTTAGTAAATGCCTGGTTTAGCACTGGGAGTTGTGTGTGTCCTTCTTGTTAAACTCCTGAGGTGTATAGGAAAGGGGGACAAAGGGAATTCTTAAGAATAGACAGTAGGAGGAGTGATGAGGTGAATGATGTAATCCCCAATGGAGAACAAAATAGGGAATGATTCTGTGTGGCAGATTTAACTCTTCTGTTTCACCTCTGCTTCCTGCCCTTGAATTCTCTGTTTCCGTTCCAGGATGTTCAATGAAAGCAGTCTAGAATTCAGGAAATAAAATATTTGTGAATAGCAGCGCTCATGATCTCAGATGAACTGAATATGTCTATTTTTATGAACTGTGTAATCCTTTGGTTACATGTACTCCCTCTTCTACTTAAAATGCCTGATGTTGAGGCTTTCATTTTCTCCTTTATTGGAGAGTGAAATTAATGCCTAAACTAAAAAAGGAATGCAGTTGCTTTTACTGTGAGTGATACTAAACTGTATGAAAAATACAGACTCCTAAAATTCAGACTTAGAAGACTTCCTTTTTGTATGTCTCATTTTCTTCCCTTAGATTGCTGTGGAAGTGACGGAATCGTTTGTGGAGTACATCAAAACAAAGCCTATTGTGTTTGAAGTCTTTGGACATTATCAGCAGCATCCTCTGCACCTGCAAGGACAGGATCTCAACAGGTACTGGTCACTATTCTGGCAGAAAGGCTTTGTGGTCGTGCTCAGGTTCGCTCTGCAGTTAAGGCAGTGCTTTTGCATGCTCCTGAAATTATACAGCCACTCCCTCACGAGCTGGATTCCTGACAGGGGTGAGAGCGCTGGCAGAGGCCTGTTTGCCCAGTGTAGTATGTTTTGTTAGTGAGTGATGGAATTGTTCTGCCGTCTCCAACGTGGGAAGGTGCTGTGCCAATACAGCTGCATCCACCCTACAAACGCATTGTACTCAGAACTTCAGTGGTGATCTCCAGTGGTGATCTCGGTGAATTCTGAGATCAGTGCTCCAAGATGCAGCATTTCCTCAGGGCAAGTGGCCTCATGCATAAAGGTGGGATGACAAAAGAAGAGACATGGAAAACAAAAGGCTCTCAACCTTTTGACATACTAGTGGCAAAGTTGCTGAGCATTTGAATTTTTGGTGGGGGGGAAAGGACCTCTAGTCACTGTTGTCATCTTCATAGCTATAGGAAGAGGCTGTTGTCTGAACTCTTGGCCTGGTTCACCCTCCTGCTGGAGGCAGCAGCTGCAAAGAGGAAGCACGTGCTGGTTTTAAGAGGAAATGCCAGCTGTGGCTTGTTCCTTTCCCTTTAGTTATTCTGGGAAATGCCTGTTACCTGCCTAAATTTTCAGTGCAGAATTGGGGGTACAGCAGTTGGAAATCGTAAATTTATTTATTTTTTTTTTTACTGACAGGTAGGATTAATTAAGTTAGACTAGAAAAAGGACACAGGTTGATCTGAGAAGTGTGCTGAGTCCACTTGTTTTCCTGACAGGTGATACCTACCTGTCTTCATGGGATTGCGAGGATAATTTTAGAGGGGAAAAATGGGTGGAAGGACTGTACTGGGGGTGTGTGTGTATACATACATGCATGTGTGTATTAGTAGATGGGTTTTTATGTTTAGCTGCCTCTAGATTAATATCTCCTTTCATTTCTCTGTAGCCCTCCACAGCCTTCCCGAAGATTCTTTCCTCCCCCTATGCCACTCTCAAAGCCAGGTGAGAACAGTTCTGGAATTCTGTACATCACTGTCTGCTACTAAAAAGGAAGGTTGAAGTGTATTCCTAAGGTATTCAGGACACCAAGAAATGTAATGGAGTGAATGTTGCGAAGGGCATTGGATCTGTCTTTGCTGGCCATCTTCCTTTTTATGTGTGCTTTTTAACCTCCTCTTTTAGAAAGGGCTTCTTGGTTCATTAAAGGGTAGAATTACATTCCTGAGGGGCTGACCCTATTCCATGAGATCTGGCCATGGCTCTTTATGTGCTTACTGAGCACTTCATTGGAAATTTGCTTACTCATTAACTGTTTCATCTTTTTGCTCTCTAACATGCCTGTTTAGTGAGTCAGTCTTGTTGAAATGATCCGTGGTTTTCTTTGCTTAATTGTAATAATGCATCCTGAACTCTTGTGGTTGTTTTCCATTTCACCTTTTAATTTCCTCCTTTTCCAGCTTTCTCTCACTTGCATATTTCTACCATCCTTTTTTTTTTTTGTGTGTGTGTCTTCCATTCCGTTTGCAGACCATGAAAGAAAAATTGAGTTGATTAGGTATCTTATGTCTGGCTATGTAAACGTGCATGTGCTGAACACGCTCTCCGAGCATGCCAACGTGCTTGCGTCCTCTGCTGTGGCTGCTTTCCAGGATGGAGCTGACCAGCTGCCACCTTTTCTCTTTCTGCCTATTCCCAGTTGTCAGAGTGAGCGGGCTCCTAAACGAGATGGTTAGTAGCCAAACTTGATCTGTGGTAGATGTAGACGTAGTTCCAGAACATGCCTCAAAATTCCTTTTTTCTTACCTTTATCATGTAGTATTCCTGGAACTAGAAACTGCCATGGTTGTGGTCATGGAAGGATGATGCTGTGCTTAAGTTTAGGGCTATTCTAGAGTGAACCATAGAGAAAATCTATGAACTCCAGTGTGCTGGGTATCACAGATTTTTCTGTGTCACTGGATCTATTTCCTGAAACTTCCTGGACCTCTAATTTTTTTTGTTCTATGCGTAGTTTTATGAGATTGGGATGAAAGATACTGTATATGAAGAAGCAGCTAGCTGTAGGGAAATGTTCTGATGGGTTCTATATAGGTTTCCTTTTTGCTCATCTTTTTTTTGCCACTAACAGTGCTGTTCCTCACTTACATTTTTATTTTGTTTTGTTACCAAAAAAAAAGAGATGATGATACACTGGGTATTAATTACACCCATGCAAGTCCATGAGAACTTCCAGAACCAGCTTTCATGTTTAGTTAAATATGTCTTTCTGTTATTTTTCCTATTCTAGCACTTTTGAGTTTCTCTGCTTAGCAGTAAACTGGAGTGATTTGGTGTGTTTGATGTTCCTCTTGCTATCAACAGCATTGAGTCCAGCTCTAAGGAGTTCATGTGCAGTTATGTGATGTGATGGGTATAAGAGAGTGACTACACTGAGTAATGAATGGGAACAGTAAACGATGACACTGAAGCTTGCAGCCCAGGATGGTGGAGTTGCAGTACTGCAAATAACTGATTCTTGTAAAACCTGTCCCTCTGAGGCAGCTGCTATTTTACCTAGACAAGAAACAGAATTCACTTCTTTTTTTTTCCCAAAAGAGATTACACAGGCGCACCTATAAGGACCTTTTCTTAGCTGTTACACCCTTCCAGTGCATGAAAAGTTAAATCATGGTGGAAGCTGGAGGATACACAGAGGTGTGACAATAGAAGAAGCTAAAGAACACTTGAACAAGGGAAGAATGGGGCTTGAGAGGCTAGAAGGGAGAATAATTATTTGGTGTAATAAAAGCAGTAAGGTTAGTATGTGAAAAGAGAAAAAATGGAAAATCAGTTGCAGAGTTACAAAAATACCTGTCAGAGTACACAGGAACTAAACTTTTTAAATGTTCCCATTTGTAAAAATGAATGAACAGATTAAGAGAAGTCATGTAATGATAGCTAAAAGGTGTGATTAAAGTACATGAGAAGGAATATCAGGTTATTTCTAGAATGTCAATTATCTCACTATTTTTTTTTTTAGCATAGTTTATCCCTACATTTGTATTAAAGGAGTTAAAGAGGATCTGGCCATTAGTAATCACTAATATTAAAACTAAGGAGTCCAGAAACATACTTTGGCAGGATTATGGCTCTGGAATAAGTCTTGTTCAGCCTTTTTACATACACATGCTGTTACCTAAACTGGTGCAGGAGACTGCTGGTTTGTAACACAAAAAAGTGAAGACCGATGTTTTAAATTCTTGATTTTTTTTTTTTTTTTCTTGTGTGGAGAAGGGGAAATGTACTTTATGGGTGAGTGATGGTGCAGATGAACAGACCTAAGCAATTCTGAATCACAAACTATTAAATCAGAAAGTAACTTCTGCACATTTGAGGAAACTCTTTTTTTGGTGGGTCTAGAGAGATTGCATATTTTTACAAGCTTTTTTGCATACACTTTTGTTTCACTATTTAACTGTTGGTTTTGTGGCTGGTTTGTGGTTTTCTTTTAAGTCTAGTAACTTAGGTCTAAAAACCAATGCTTTGAGAAATAATGATTGCTGTAAGCAACATCATTTTCATGGGAAAAGATGTGGTCTGCATATGTATATAGAATGCAAAGGATCACTGAAATGACGTGTTTCTGTGACCCCTAGGGTAAGCTTTACTTGTTCAGTCTTTGTAAACCATTCTTTTTTTTCTTCTTTCTGTTTGATTTTTTTTTGTTTGTTTTTTTGTTTGTTTTTTTAAGTGCCAGCTACAAAGCTAAATACTATGAGCAAACCCAGCTTGGGCCAGAGCGTGAGCAAATATGACCTCCTTGTGTGGTTTGAGATCAGCGAGTTGGAGCCAACAGGAGAGTAAGTCCCATATTAATCTTTCTTGCTTTAAGAACAGTGATTTATGGGAGTTTGATCTTTTACCTTTGTTCTGTTCGGACAAGGCCTGATGTTTAGCAATTGTCATTGGGCAGTGGCCTGGCTTATATCAGCCTGGTGTCTGGCTGGTTTGTAGTGATTGGGTTGTCCCCATTGGAAAGGACTGAACAGACACAACGACATTCTTTCACACTTGAAGGAATCTTTCCACTTTGGAATCCCATGCACACCAGTTGAACAGGTGCTGGGAAAACTTAACCTTACATAGGCCACGAGTTGAGATTCTTTAGCTCACTAGAGACTTCCTGCTCCAGAAGTCATCTAGCAGACCCTATTTTATGTTCACCTCTGCTACAGGGAAGGTTTTCCCCTCACAGGTCTCTTGGGATTATATTTAGAAGTGAATTACAGTTTTGCAGAAGTACTGGAAGAACAGTATAAGATACTTCTATATTTCACTGATACTGTGGTCCCATAAAGAGTCCAGTCTGAGAGTCACTAGAAACACTCTGATTTCTTCAGATATGATATGGAGAGGTGACTGTTGGCAGCAGAATACAGAGTAAAATTGGTGTGTTGGTATATCTTTCCTGCCTGTTGATTGCACTGTCTCACACAGGTATATTCCTGCTATTGTGGACCACACTGGAGGCCTGCCCTGTCAGGGGACGTTCCTGCTTCACCAGGTACTAATGAATGCTGTAGAACAGCAAGTTTCATCTCTGGGGGGTTAGAATGCTAATGACTGCGTTTTGCATCTTTCATGTCTCCTTTTCCCACGCAGCTGTGTAATGATAGCTGTAGGGTCAGTCATCTCTCAGCCTGTACTTAGTCTGCTGGCTTTGGGCTACGAGGAGAAGATGTTTGGCCCCTAGAACATTGCTGTTTCCTTTGCTTATCACTGTGCATCCCACTCATGATAGATGAAAGCCTTTTAAAAAGCGGGAACCTTTGGGACCAGATTTGTGCCTTCAGTGTTCTCCAGCATCTCTGCCAAGGACACCGAAGAATCATATGGACTTAGCTTCCATTGGTGCTTTCTCACTGCGTATGACGATGACAAAATGACCGTGTCTCAGTGCATTTTAAGTGCCTGTAATAATCCTTAATAATAATTTGTCTTTAGCTAGATTCTAGAGATAATCCTAGTTAAATATTGTTTATAGGTTAATGTTCTGTTTTTTCTACTCTCGCATTCTAAGTTCCTTTTCATCGGACCTGTGACCTACATTTTCTTTCTTAAAATGATAAGAAAAGGTCTTACAGCTTAAGAATAATGGTCATATTCCAATAATTCCCTTAAAAAAGAATGAATAAAAATGCTACCCCGTTCTGGACTTGCTATTGTCCTCACCAACACCTGAGGAATTTTTCTTTTTCAGATGTTCTGAAAAACTATTCTATTTTTTTTCTATTCTACAATTTTATCTTCTTCCCAGCTATTACAGAGATTCATTGTATTTTGACTTGTAACAGGTACACATGACAAAGGAAGAGAATATCTGCATGAGTAGTTGCTGTTTTCTAGTAACTTCTTTTGTAGAGGCACTTTTTCTTTTGGTGTATATACACTTTATATGTAACATACAGGTATATAAGCACACATTACCCAAGTATTTGCTTGGTTTTGTGGTCAACTCTGATATATCCCAGGGACCATACATATCTTTGAGAGCATAGCAACAATTTCAGAAGTATTTTAGGCTAAAAAACCTCTGCCTTTGTGGAATGAGAAGGGAGAAGTCTTAATTTCTGTTACATGTGAGAATATAGTGTTCCTCTTAAGATAATTTTAGGGCCCTGAAACGCATAGGTGGTTGTTCACAGTTACAGACCAGTTTAAATGATCTTATTTGCTTCATTTTTGCAGTTTAAGTGAAAAATAGATAATTTTTTGTGTGTGGGGGGGAATATTTCACCAATGTTTTGTTTCCAATTCCCCCCAGGGAATCCAGCGTAGAATTACAGTCACCATTATCCATGAGAAGGGCAGTGAGTTGCACTGGAAAGATGTGCGAGAGCTGGTTGTTGGTGAGTATATTGTTTTGCACATCGCTATGTAAGGAAAGAAAAAGTTCTAATGGTTCTGTCACCTTTGAGTACTGGCTGTGAGAAGAGCATTTTGAAAAAGATTCAGCAGAAAAAATTAAGTTTTGCAACTTCCAATTTATAGCTGCTTGATAATCCCATAGTCTGAAATTATATTTGGGAGAAAACATTTCTTTTGTATTTCAGTTTTAGTTTTAATTGATTCCCCCTCCTACCCTTTTCAGGACGTATAAGAAATAAAGCAGAGGTAGATGAGGCTGCTGTGGATGCTATTCTGTCTTTGAATATTATCTCTGCAAAATACCTGAAGTCTTCTCACAGCTCCAATAGGTAAGTGAATGAAGTGAGCACCAGGACAGGAATCTGAAATTTCTTTGACCTCTGAGATATTGGCAGGAAGTTTGGAAAGCTGAGAATGTTGATAATTATTAAATGTAGAATTCCATGGGCACAGGGCACACAGAGAACAAATGTTATCATAAATTCTTGCAAAAGCTGAAGTTCATTTGTCTGCATGGGGGATTTGTTGTTAATGCATTTCAATTACTTTCCATTTGTAAGCACTACAAAGAGAGGATGGAAAGGAACAGCTTAAGGGAGTCTCAGAATTTAACCCAGAGCTTCTAAACTAACATCAAGGTTTGTTGCTAGAACACAGCATTGAAGTACAAGAGCAATCTCAGGGGATGTATTTATGGATATGTACATACCTACCTACATTATTCCTGAAATAAGCATGTGAGAATTTAATCAAGAGCCATGCTTGGTAAATTAAGCTTCGCAATTTGTGGGTTTTTACAGATGTATCAAATTGACTCCAGTTGTAATAAGGAGGTGTCTGTTCCATGTACCTGCAGTCATTTGGGCAGCAGCAGGGCTCCTGTCCTGAGAGCTTTCTGGCTGCCTGTGTCTCCTCATTAGGGTGCTTTGCTGTGAAGATCAGTCAGACTCCACATTGTTGCAGACACTGAAGGAAAACAAAGGGCAGTGAGGCAGAACGCTGCGTTGCCGGCACGGCCTCTCCCTCCTCTGACATCAGCCAAGTCACTTGACCACACCGTGACTCTGTTTTGCTGGTGCAAAGCAGGAATATCTCTGAAATTTAACTCTGAATGAGTGTTTCCGGAGGGGAGGGGGTTGTTTTGGGGCCCATCTCTGGTGCAGCTGCTGGATGCTGGAGGCAGTGTCCTTCTTGGCGCTAAAATGGCTTCTTCCTTCTCTGTTAAAGGCCTGGACTTTGAAATAGCACTGAGATATTAAAGGTGGATTCAGGACACAGCTCCTACCAGCTGAATGTCTCCCTGCCACCTAGTGTCTGTAAAGGCACACAGTGTCAGGGGTTTTAGCAGTTATTCTTTGCCTCCCGCTGAGAAGTGGGTATTTGACTTGTAGTGTAATTGAATTAATGGATCAGTCTAAGTGGAACGTAAGGGGACTGTTGCTAGTTTCCAGTCTGATACTATTGGATTTGCAGTTGGGGAGCCCTGTACTTTCTGTTCTCTAGCAATTTCAAGAAATTTCTGTATAGCTCTGTCATTTTCTATTAGGTGGGCCACTTGGGTGAACGATGAGTGTGAGTGAAGTGAAGCTATTGACCATCTCTTATGAAAATGCCAAGGTTTAAGTTGTGGGATGAGAGCACAGCAGGGTGGTGGAATAAGGGATGTGTCTTATGTTTGCTCATTGTCTGCAGGCTTGTTTTCTGCTTGGTGTGGCTTGGTTTTTCTTTAAGTCCACTTGTTGTGTTCCTCTCGGCTGTTGCTTTTTTGTTCTGCTTTTGGCTGCACTAACTGAAGCTCTTTCTATGTTTTTACAGGCTCTTTCTTGATAAGGATATGCCTAGGTATTTTCTGTTTGCTTCCTTTGTACATAAAGGTTCTTGAAAATAGAATGCTTTATGTCTCATTTGTATTGCTGCCACTTCCCTATTAGCTGGTACTGAATTCTGTTAGCATGCCTCTTAGCTCCTCCAGAAGTAGTTTACCACCTCCTCCTTTGTGTCAGGTCTTTATTCAGTGGGGGACTTATGAACTTCAACATACCTTCACATGTAAGCAAGAGCTTCCTTCAGTCAGTCTTTCTGATTCTCAAAATGTGCCATCAGAATATAGTCCTTATTTGTAGTCCTTGCTATTTTCTTCCTTTGTTCTGTATCAAGGAACTAAATTTGGAATTTCTTACTGTCTTTGACTCCATAACTTGCCACGTTTGAAGTACCAAGTCAGGGGCTGAATGATTAGGTTACTTGAAATTCCAGCTCAGAATTGCACTGAACAAAAAGCAGTGGCTGCCATGTGACTGGCATTCAACCTCTGTTCTGAGGCTGGATTTGCATCTGAAATTTAACCATGTGGTTGCTACTTCTTCATTTCCCAGTTGGCAGAGAAGCCAGACGTGTAGTAGCTGCTCAGACTGGATTCCTCTTTCTCCTTCCAGACTGGATCCCAGCCAAGCAGGCTGGCTGCGACAGTTTGCACTCTGCTTTGTGTGTTCTGCCTCTTTGAAAAGAGAAGACTTTAAGTGTTCAATGCTGTCAATTCACCGCCTTTCACTGATGCTGGAATCCATTTACAAATCAGTTCTAACTATACATTGGTGCCTTTAACATGTTTCTCCTGTTTTCCATGCTTTGCTTGCTCTGTGCTCCATTTTCCTCCATGTGCTATTGGTTATGCTGAAAGAAGTTTGCTCCCTTCTGTTTTTTTGTCTCCCTCTATAACTATTCTAGCAAGTTCTGGTTTGGACAGGCAAGACTGGGTATATTTAACTTCCTGGCTAGACAAAATCCAGTAGAGTAACTGTCTCGAAGCTATACTTGACTTCAACTTGGTGTTCATCCAAAAATCATCATTTTGCTAAAGGGGGACCCTTAGTTCTGTGCTGATGAACATTTACACCGGCTGTCAATTCACCACCTTTCACTGATGCTGAAATCCATTTACAAATCAGTTACTTCTCTTCTTGAGAAGTTCAAATGGTGCAGAGCTGATTGAGGGGCCAGGAAGACTGGCTTTCCCATCTAGGGATAACCAGGTTTTACTACTTTTTCTTTCAGCCGGATTGTAGATCTGGAGTTTACCAAAAGTTTAAAAAATTGCTCTCGTAACTAAGACATGACAAAAGATTAAAACATCGGGACTCAACACAGATTTGTAAAGGGTTAGAGGACAGCCTGTGTTGTTTGCCTAATCTAACTCAAGTAAGGATTATTACACTACTGTGCTTTTAAATTTACCAATTACTTAGCCTTTAGAATGTGTTTCTCTGGAATTTTTAATAGAAGCAAGACACTTAGAAGTAATTTCTTCGGTATGCTACTTCAAATATACAGTATTTAGCAATATTCTCAGACTGTATTACTTGACTGCACAGTTCATGGTGCCTCAATGACCAATGAAAGGCACCTACATTTGATGCAGGGGCATTCTTGGGAACTCTAGTTGAGATCAGAACTCTTAGTTTCTGTTATGTCTACTCTTAGGCCATTTTGTGTTTCTTTTTGATTTGTTTTGTTTTGGTTTTTGGTTTTTGTTATTTCTTTCTTCCACTCCTCCCCTGCTTTTTGTCATTTGTCTCTGGTTTCATTTTCTGTTTTTCTGAGTTGGCTTTGGGCATTAGTACAGAAGCTCTTTAGAGATAACTTGTTTTAAAAAACCAAACAATATATGTGAACCACTTTCTTGCTTTTATTACCACATCATTTGAACTCAGCATGGAAAACTTCAGGGGCAAGAGGATTTGGGAGGGTAATTATATGGAGGTGATGAAGAATTAATACCTTCTTTTTTCTGTTACCAGTGTAGAAAAGCATGCTGTATTCCTGAATAAGGGTATAGGAGTTCTTTCCAAAGGAACCTACATGAAATCAGTTTCTGCCTGTGAGAAAGGAGAAAGCTCATTTCCCTAAGCCCCTGTTAGAGATGAGAGAGTGTAATGGTGACTCTAGGTCTGAGGATTTAGCTGTCCTGTGCATGATGATGGCTCTCACTTTTGACTTGAACAGATGGTGTTTCCTGCTGGCCAGAGTAGAACTGTGGGAGCCCTCATCTCCTTTCTTTCCATGTACCAAATTGAAGAGACTTCTTACAAAAGTTTGTGTTAGTCAGCAAGGTTTTACTTGAAGCTAGTAGGGACATAGAAGGAAATCTTTATCACTTGAATATAGGACTTATCCCTACCTATCAGTCATTCTGATTTGCTATCAGAAGCTGCTGGTTTTATAAGACTAACTATTAGGGGGATCTCTTCTGCTGCTATATGTTAGTCCTAAAATACATTGTAGAATGAGTGTTGCTTATAAAAAAGAATCTTCCCATGCAGTTCAGAGGTCCAGCAGGGCTGAATTGCACCTGAGGCAATAGAGAGGAATTCTGTCTGTTTAGAAACAGTGTTCTTTAGCATTGACTTTCCTGTAGTGTTAGGATAGCTTTTGTTCTCTGCTGTATTCCCTCTTTTCCTTTTAGATGGGTCTTTTTTGTAACAAGCAATGGTCTCTTATGCCACACTATTTGAGATAGAAGTAACCTATCTCGGGAAAGAAAAGAAGGTTTTTGTTTCAAGTATGTTTTTATCGATGCCACTGAGAGTGAATGATATCAAGGAAGAGATGCTTTGCGCTGACCGATGAGAGGGCTGCAGAGGAACTCTTACTATTGAGCTTTTGCTGTACTTTTTTCCAGGACTTTCTATCGGTTTGAAGCAGTTTGGGATAGCTCCCTGCATAACTCTCTGCTCCTCAACCGAGTGACACCATATGGAGAGAAGATATATATGACCCTTTCTGCTTACCTGGAGGTTAGAGACCTGTTGCCTTCCTTTTTGCTTGTGACTGAAGTGTAATTATTTGAGACAACAGACAATGTATACCCGAGATAAATACTTACTGGGCTAGATAATTTTGAATCCTGAAGCCAGTGAAAGCATTCATTTTCTGCTAAAACTGGTGATCTCCTTACTTTTTGTGCCCCGTTTTGTCTATCTTTATATCTGAAAGTCCACTGAAATCAGTGAACATTGATATGTAAGTACTACTAGTGTTACAAACACTAGCCTAGCTCTTGGCTTTCCATGCAAAACACTGTTGTTTTGTGTAGTACAATTCTTTCACCCACAAGATGCTTCAAGAAATTTGACAGTTCTCTTTCAGAGAAACAAATATGAAAAGCCTTCACCAAAGACCCAAACAAGAACAAATTTCAAAAAGCTGTCCCACTAAAAGAGGGAAGCTGTATAACTTGGCATAGTTGTCTGCAGCCACTCATTCATTACTGTTTTTTCTTTTAGCTTGACCACTGCATCCAGCCTGCTGTTATAACAAAGGATGTTTGTATGGTCTTCTACTCGCGAGATGCCAAGATCTCCCCACCACGATCCCTACGCAATCTCTTTGGCAGTGGCTACTCCAAATCCCCAGATTCGTAAGTTCAGTTACCAATTTTAGTATTGATGTCTTATGTCAGCATACGCTGACGGCTTTTTCTCTTGGAGGACATGGGGAGAATGTAGCTTCGTTTTCTTTATTTCTTCCTTGAAAGTCTACTTCATTAGAGTTCTCCAGTCTGGTTTTGAACTTTCTTTCTTGTATTTATTTCAGTGAAACTCTGGTGGCCTCTCTCTTTACTGACCCCTTTTCCAGCCTTCTGACTGAGCAGTTGGGAAGAGAGATGCATTTTGCAAGGTTGCACGTAGATGACCCTGATCCTGACCTGGACTTTACTGCAGCAGCTGCTCTTGGAGTCTAATGGGGGGTGGGAGGGGAACATGGGGGAAATGTCATTTTTTAGAGATCTTGCAGTCTGTCCTGGCTATTTTATGTCACGATTAGAATTCAGGTGTAGTTCTATGTAGTTCTAACTAACAGCTATACTTAAACTTCTAATTTGGGGACTACTGAACTGAAGCTAGTTACTTTATTTCTGAAGATAACAGGGTTTTTTTTCCCCTCTCTTGTGAACAGCAATCGAGTAACTGGGATCTATGAACTAAGTTTATGCAAAATGGCAGACACGGGAAGCCCAGGTAAGTAGTGACTGGGTGTTCAAGCAATAAAGATGCTGCAAACTGAAATATTGCAGAAAATTTCATAGACAAAAGAGAGTAAACACTTCTATCCTGATGGGAGGCAGTTCCTGTGTTTCATAGGAGCAATGGAACATTGATATTCTATAAAAACTTAGGCGGGCTTTAACTTTTAACTTGGTTCTGCGTTTACCACTGGTGAACCAAGGATTCACTCATATCAGAAAATGTGAAGTTCTCAGTGGATCAGGAAACTGGACATGTACCAGAGTCACAGACTTAGGGGGCATAATACACCACTCGTAACTAACACAGTTGAGACTTGGTTTTGCAGCAATAGAGTTTTGTCTTGGTCTTTTGAAGATATTGCTGATATCTGATGCTAGTTTGATAACTTGGAAGGAATGTAGTTCACGTAGTATCAGTATATTTTTCCTCTGAGATCTAGCAATTGAAGTTCTTGTGCTGAATTAGACTGAACAGGAGTTTGCATTGTATTGTGTCAATAGAAAATATCTGAATGAAGTAAGAAGGCTAGACTAAATCAAATCTCTTTGGGATGTGTAGTTGCTGTTAATGAAATCATTGCCTTCTATATTTCCAGCCAGTTGGCTCTTAGCAGATTGCTAATTGCCGCGTGTTTCTAAAAACATCCCTCTGGCTATGTTTTTAACGTGTCTTATGTTGTTTTTTAATGCTCAGGAATGCAGAGGAGGAGGAGGAAAGTCCTGGATACATCTGTGGCATATGTGAGAGGAGAAGAGAACCTGGCAGGTTGGAGGCCCCGGGGTGACAGCCTCATTCTAGAGCATCAGTGGGAACTGGAGAAACTGGAGCTGCTGCACGAGGTGAGTAAAGAGATCGGGGAAGTGAAAGGAAAAGCACAACTGTACCTCTGAATCTGCCTTCAGTCTGCCTACTGAGAGACCTTCGGAGCTGAACAGGTTTCCTAAATCAGAGTTTTGTTCTCAAAGTCAAGATTTAAGTAAATTCTCCAACAGA
Source organism: Tringa tobata (assembly GCA_033628505.1). Classification (NCBI taxonomy): domain Eukaryota; kingdom Metazoa; phylum Chordata; class Aves; order Charadriiformes; family Scolopacidae; genus Tringa; species Tringa tobata. The sequence goes on from JAHREE010000205.1 coordinate 1,255,623, forward strand.
GAAGGTAGAAAGTGTGTGGCTGGCTGCTGAGTAGAACCTTCAGCTCAGAGTCTCAGTGTATTCAACAAAGGTGGATTCAACTTCTAGTGCTATTGTAAACTCCCCTCCCCTGGGACAATGTTTACTGGTGTGAATCTTAAAAGAATGTATAAGAATTCAGTGCCTGCAGAACAGGCAACATCCTGAAACAGATGATACTGACTGATTTCCTTTCTTACCAGGTGGAAAAAACCAGACATTTCCTTCTGCTTCGTGAAAAGCTCGGTGACAGCATCCCCAAGTCTCTGAGTGACTCACTGTCTCCCAGTCTGAGCAGTGGAACCCTCAGTACCTCCACCAGCATTTCCTCACAAATTTCGACTACAACGTTTGAGAGTGCAGTGACGCCCAGCGAGAGCAGCGGCTACGACTCCGCAGACATAGAGAGCCTGGTGGATCGGGAGAAGGAGCTGGCGACCAAGGTATAACATGAGAAAAGCATCCTGGGTCTAAACTGAGGTGCCAAAGATGATTAAAGATTAATGATGAGCTTTTTAGATAGCACGGTGAATATCCAGTATTGTGTGAGTTTCATTTTAATATGCTCTAGAGTGAAATAATCCATTCTCACCAGCCAGTGCTGGTGGCTGGGTTTGTATGGCTGAACCTCATTCCCTTTCATTAGTGGTAAATGAGACTTTCTAATTTTATCAAGAGAAGTGATTATTCCCTCCTCCTTCTGGGATTTTTTAGAGCAATTTAGATTTTGTTATTCTTTCATGAGTTGCCAAGTGTGTCTTGGCAAATTGCCTTTTGTGTTCAAGTTTCTCTGAAAATCTAAATGTGAAATTCTTTTCTGTGTTTTGTCTGTTCCCCTCCCTTAGTGTCTGCAGCTTCTCACTCACACTTTCAATCGGGAGTTTAACCAGGTGTATAACAGCATCAGTGATTGTAAGGTAAATATTTCATGCAATACAATACACTGTATTTGTAGTACAATAGCAATATATTTGTAGTTTGTGGAATCTGTTGATACTGTGAAGAGACAAAACACTTCATATTAATTTTCTTTATTTTGACTACTGAGTAGGGAAATGGCTAAGTGAAATATCTTCCTATTATCTGAGCCTTCCACATGCTGAGTGCTATTTTTTTAGCCAGGACTGAACACTAACTACAAAAAAAACCCCTTCTTATTTGTCCTTGTAGTTGTCGGATATTTCTCCAATTGGGCGGGACCCATCAGTGTCAAGTTTCAGCAGTGCTACCCTCACACCTTCATCGACCTGCCCTTCACTGGTGGATTCAAGATGCAATTCAATTGATCAGAAGTAAGTAAAGGGTATTAACAGGAAAACATTACTTCTCGGTGCTTCACAAATCTCTTTGCTATGTTTTTTAATTATTTTTTACCCCCTCTTCCTTTCCCCTACTGTCAGATATTTCTCTGTACAGCCCCTTGCCTTATCTTCTCCAGTCACTCTGTACAGTTATTCATCCTCATCCTGTTCTTTTGAAGAGGTTTTTATTTTTCTTTGTGCTGAAAGAACAGTCAGATGCTAGTCGTTCCAGTGAGCAATGCATCTTCAGTGTGTAAAGTCCACACGCGTTTTTTCAGAGGTCTCTTAAAAAGACCTACTAGCAACAACCCAGAATAAACCAATTTGGCCAGTAATCTCTGTTTGTCTTTCTCAGCTGTATCTATAGAAGATATTTTTGATGACATTAGGAATAACTACTTAGCGAATGATGTGTAATTTGTACCTTCCCTGACGAGTGCTGACAAAGTAGTATGTTTTGTGCTAAACAACAGTAAGATGTATGTCACTGATGTGACTGTGTTTGGCAAGAGAAACGAGGGAGAAGTAGTGGGCAAACAACTTATTAGCAGTTATTGTAGGTTTTATTCCACAGATTTCAAGGGAAATGCTATTTAATATTGTACAAAAGGATCCAATGTCATGTAGAATATCTGGACTGGACGATAAAACTTGTGAGATGGGCTGGGCTGTAGATGCACTTCAAATGTCATTGTCATATTCAGTTGGTTAGTTGTGATTCACTTTTCTTTCTTGGCTTTTTTTTTTTATTAAAGGACACCAGAAGCAAATTCTCGTTCCTCCAGTCCCTGTCAAGAGGTGGAACAGTTCCAGCTAATACCTACAGTAGAAACTTCCTATCTTGCCAGAGCTGGAAAGAATGAATTCCTAAACCTCGTTCCTGATATTGAGGAAATCAGACCAGGGTAGGTTTTTTTATTGTCATATGATCATAGCTTCTCACAAGGGCATTCTGAGACTTGTAGCTTCTTTACCCCATTTGAGGAAGGTAAATTAAACAGGTGACAGAAAAACTGCAGAGTCCTGTGTGATGGAGGCAGGATTGATGAGGGTTGTGTTGATGTTTGATCTCTGTAGCATTCATCCCCTGTACCTACTTAATGAACAGGATTTTCAGTGACTTAAATATAATATCTGTTATCATCAAAACCATGGCTGAAGTTCACTGAAGTAGAGAGCTTTGTGGGTCCTTCTTTCTGTCAGACTTTTGCATAGCTCTTGAAGATAAAATTCAACATGCTATAGAAGAACTCTTTCATAATACCATGGCAGACAAAACGTATTAAGGACCAAGTGTCTCATACAGTGTTTTGCAGTTAATAGGGATACTCAGTAGGTGCCTTATTGAGGGGAAAAGTGTTCCTGTTTCTCTGTGGATTTGTTTTGATTGGAATTTTTTTTCCAGCTCTGTGGTCTCAAAGAAAGGATACCTCCACTTCAAGGAGCCACTCTCCAGCTCCTGGGCCAAGCACTTTGTGGTGGTTCGCCGTCCCTATGTTTTTATTTACAACAGTGACAAAGATCCTGTAGAAAGAGGAATCATAAACTTGTCCACAGCTCAGGTGGAATACAGTGAGGATCAACAGGCAATGGTGAAGGTCAGTCTAAGAGCCATTGTTTATTTATTCATAGAGCAGGAACGGTACAGGTAGTAGTGCATCTGACCATCTGTGTCATCTCTGGTCTGAGGAGGATGCATCTGTGTCTTGGAGAATGTCTGGCATCTGATGATTATGCCCAAAAAGTTCCAAGTTTGTTGAGGGTTTCTTATGTATTGGACACAGTTATACAAGAGACTGAAAATGGCTGCTGTTATGCATGGTGTTTGCTTTTATGAGCAGGTGTTGGTACCATCACTCTGTGTGTTTGGCTTTTGTAGCTTTGTTTATGTGGTATTTGGGGGTTGTGTGGTTTGTGTAAAAACAAAACAAAACAAATGCCAAACAAAACCCACAACAACAACAAAAAAACAAACCAAAAAACCAAACCAACACACACAAACATCCTGCAAGGAATCAATTTTACTGTTCCATCTTAGCAGCTCAGGAGTTAAAATTATATTGTGTAGAAGATGTCCCATTTGACTGACTAATATGAATTCCAAATGACCAGGGTAATTAAAATGAAAGACCTTAGGGCTTGTGGTTTTTAGGAATGTGAGGTAGCAAAGTCTGCCTCGGAGAGGAAGGCTGCCTCTGCTTCTGTGCTTGAGACTTCACTATTTTAAATTGTCCTTAATATTCCAGACACCCAACACATTTGGTGTATGCACAAAGCACCGTGGGGTCCTGCTCCAGGCCATCAATGACAAGGACATGAACGACTGGTTATATGCCTTCAACCCACTTCTGGCTGGCACAATACGGTAAGAGGCAGTTCGTGGGCAGACAATGCTGCAAAGCATGCAGATGGTGAGATAGTCATAACCAAATAGTTTGTCACAGAATTTAATCTTGTTCTGAAGAATTTGACAAGATGGGTGAACTGAAGGAGGGAGGAGGGTGGGCAACAACAACAACAAAAGCTCAAACAAGCCCTGTATTCTAGGAAATGCAATGGCTGTTGCTTTGGCGTGTGACATTCTTGACAGATATATCCAGTCTGAACGTGTGTGGTACCCTTCACACAATACTACATTCGGAGATCACAAAATGGTTTTCTTATATTGCTATTTTACAGATTTATAACGCTTCTTACTGCCTCTGTGCAGGCGGGTCTGGACTGCCTTTTCATTCTCTTCATTGTGAGCTACTGCAGAAATTCTCGTTTCCTTCACTTTTTTGAACTTCTCTAGAAGCCCTCCCTGGTCACAGACATCCCCTGCTTGCTGGAGAGATCTTACTGTGCTACAATAGCTCTTCCTTTCAGTTAGTTTTTAATTTATTTTTTTTTTAAGCTATTACTGTCCAGCATCAATTAATTTCCCAGCAGTGCAGTCCTTAAAGATCCCGTCTTCCTTTAAAGGAGCACAGCAGAAGAGTGAGAAATCTTTCTCATTGCAGCCCTTGATACACTTTGCTTTCTAAACATATGGAATAAAGTAGGACCATATGAAAGACTTTAAAAAAAAAAAAAAGGTGGACAAACTGTGGGGAGGGAAGAAAAAGCAACTTCAGAATTCAACAAGTACTTTTTTGCTTCTTTCTCGTGCAGGTCAAAACTGGCTCGAAGACGCACGGGCCAGCTGAAGTACTGAGTCCATGTGATGTTCTCATCTGTTCTCCCTAACTCACCTTCCGATAGATCAAGTGTTACCTCTCATTTTCTCTTTGTGATTCTTGACAGTTTCTCTTGTATGTAATCCTGTGGCTTAACATCCCTTACCCTCCCAGCTCCTTCAGCACATTTTCTAGGTATTCTAACCCTACCTTGTTTCTTTTCACTTGTACTGAGAATCATACTAGTAGCATGTGGCCAAACAAAAAGAGAAAGAAAAAAAAAAATAAAAAAAATTGAGTGATTATGCACGACTCTAAAAAAGAAAAAAAAAAAACAACACACGTTATTTATTTTTTTTCTTATAACAATTGTTTTCCCATCTCAACTGACCTTTTGGTGTCTGTCCCACTGTCCATTGGTGTCTGTCTAGACTGCTCCAGGTTTTTCATTCAATTTGTGACTTGGCAGTAGTCGTTGAGTTCCCTCAGGGCAAAGTTCTAATGCCAGGGAAAGATAAATTCTTCTCTCTAGACATTACCCAGCCAGGAACTGGAATAGCTCCTCAGGCTTTCTGGATCCAGCCTCTAATTTAAACTCTGTTGAAAGCTGATATTGGACAAATCTATCTGGGCAGACTGGATTTTGGACTTGGTGCAAATTTTTAAGTTTCCAGGGTCCAACAGGCTAAGACACGAGCTGGGAAAAGGTAGGGAACAAACCAAGGGGGGCTGGCTGGAATAATTCCCAACACATTCACACTCACTTCTCTGCCTCTGAACTGAGCTGAGGAGACAGGACTTGTGCTGATGTGAGGAATAATCCCTAAAGTTTTAGGTGGTCAGCCTCCTATTTGCCAGATGGAGAGTGTTCAGTGGAAGCGTGTGGTTGTTCCCTGGAGCGCATTCAGGAGATCACCACAGGAGGGCAGTGTCTCCTCTTTCTGCCTTTAGTCCCGAGTTCCTGTAGCAACAGTTCTGACCTCTCCTGGAAGAGATTGAGGGTTGTCGTTGGTGTGTGAGGATAGACTGCTCTAGGGCATCAATCTGAAAGGCCTGCTTTATGCGTGCATCCCTTCTCTGTTATAGTCCGATGACATCCCATCTGCTCACGGGGAAAGTGTCCTTCATCTACAAAATCCGTTCAAGACCTCTAGCACTTGCAGTATTTTCCAGGCAACAGGAGGACACTTTCATTCCCTTTTGGAATAACTGTTGAAGGCCTCCTAATTTCCCTGCTACAGTTTTCATTAGCTAAAAGCCCCTAGTTAGTTTTAACTTCAGAATTAATCCTTCCTGGAGGACGGATAAAGTGGACTCTGGTCCTGGTCAGTGAGGTCTAATAATTGGCTTCATGGAGATGAGCTGGGAGGTGCTAGTTCTTGACCTGCAGTCTAGGATCTCCTTGTGGCCAAATGTTTGGTCCTTGCCCCAGGAAAGGGAAGCAGAATAAATTTCCTGAGATGTGAACTCATCTTTCTTAGGTTTCTCTTCAGGGAGGTTGTTGTGGAGGGGAGATGGTTGTTTCCTTTTACTACGTCCCGGGCTGCTGTGCTGTACTTTGCTGACTTACCTTGGGCAGTGCTAGGGCCAGCTGTGCCCTTGGGAATGTACAGGAATTTCATCCTGGGGTTCTGACCTCTTGATGGAGAGGTAAAAGGGTCTTGTTCCACTATTACAGTAGGCACATCTAGGAACAAACACTCCAGCTCAAGAAGGTTGTTTTTCAGTTCACTCAGCAGCAGGTCATGCCGTGCATTGGGAATTCTGTGGAACAAAAGTCTGTGTGGACTGGCATCAGTTGAGGAATTTTTTAGCTTTATGGGGTTTTCATTCTTCAGTAAAGTGCAATGCATACTGAGACCTCCTAAAAGCGTGGTTGGCAAAGGAGCAGGGAGATGGAGCCTGACTCTTGCTAGAACATATCTTTATATATTTTGAGATAGTACTTAAGCTGAATCATGTGCTCATGCTATCTTCTATGGTCCTCAGATTTATTTCAGAACTGGAAGCCAGAGTGAGGGAGCATCCTGGGGACCCAGGAGCATTATAGGGATGTGGTTTTGTTTGTTTGTTTTTAATTTTCTTCTGGTTTTGTCTTGTTTAATTGTGTGTGACTCTTAATACAGTGATGATATTCCTTTGTTACGCAATGGATGATAATGCACTTCCAGTGTGTGGATGCGTAAGACTGTTAGTGCTGCAAGAGGGCTCCCCGAGCTGGAGCTAAGCCGATCTCAAGAATTAGATTAATTTTAAGCACCAAGTTGTTGCTGCCATCACCACTGTTAATAATGAAAGTGGAACCAGTTTGAGGGGTAGCAATTTAGGTGGTGGCATTTTGTGACACACTGACAGCATTTTAATTTTTTTCTTTTTTTTTTTAAACTAGAAGAAAACTAGTTTGCTAAGTCTTTGCTTTGGATAAGCCAGAAAATGACCTAAGGGGATAGAGGCATTGCATAGAAACATGATTAAGGGATCTTCCTTTAAAAGCAGGAAGAGACAGATGCTTATTTTATACGGAGCTGGAAATGTTACAGCTGCATTGTGTAAATGTTACTCTTTTACCTAAAGACTCCGAGCAGCTTCTGATGACTTGATGTCTGTGTGGATAACAGATCATCAGAAGAGCAAAATTCTATTTTTAAGCATCAGTATCTCTTAAAGCTGCATAATCTGGGACAAAATAGATTCTCGTTGTGTGGAGTTCAAATGGGCATTACTGTTTTTGGGTCTGACATAAAGACACACAGTTACGGTTTTTCACCAGTTATTGAAGCCTGGTTTGAGACATCAGTTTTCCTACTTAAAACTGGACTGAAATAAATTTGAGTTTTATTTAAATTAATAACAAAGCAAAAAAAAAAAAAAAAAGGCGGGTTTCCATTCACTTTAAAGCTTTTTTGGTCTAGTCCAGTGTTAGAAATTTCTTTTTAGAAACGGGACAAGAGGGGAGAAATGTGCCAAAAGCTGCCTTCTCTGGACAGTGAAAGCCCCGCTCTCGGTGACCTGCTGCGTGTGCGGGAGGTCCTGGAGTCAGCCAGCTCCTGGGACTCCGCTGCTGCAGGCGAGGCGTCGTGCCCTGGGCCTGCCAGCCCACTCAGCACCAGCACTGGGAGTACCAGGGGGAGGCATTTCTCGGAAAGAATCAGCGTGAAACTGTGCTGTCGTTTGGGTTTTTTTTATGTCCCTCACTAAAAGGAAGGAGAAAATTATCATTTTTTGACCATTGCAAACCACGTCGTTGCTGTTGGAGCTTCCTGGATATTTTAAAACTAAACTTAACCTCCTATACTGTATTTTAGAAATGCACTTTAAGTACCTTTTTAAAGAAGATTCCTCTATTCTGGGATGCAGAAGGGAAAGGAATACTATTTCCAGACCACTGAGAAGGGGTTTTTTTTTGGTCAGTGTCTAACAGTCCTTATTACTGAATAGCAAGGTACTTCAAAGCAAAGACTTTCCTTTTTGCTGCTTGTTATCTAATTTCCAGGGATTTAATTTTATGTAATGTATTGTATATTTATACATCTGTAATTAATTGCACATTAGATAAGGAAGAGCATTAGCTTTGGAATAACACCCATTGGTACTATACAATCAACTAATACTGCCTATGCATATGCATCTTTCTGTTACTCTTGCACAGCCTTAGTTTGTGTTAGTTTGTACCGCGGCGGGTGTTTTTGTGGAAGATGCAGCTGTGACCCTGCTGCTGGAAGGAAGGATCCTGATGCTGCTCTGGAAGGGTTTGCTGAATGTACTGTACAATGGGTCTCTAACGTGTGTGCGTTGCATCTCTCCGTTGTGGTTAATAACCCCAATATGTGGTCTGAACTGTACTGTATGTAGCAGGAATGTATTAATTTTGTGCTTCCTTGTTTAAAAACATCAGCTGTTCAAGAACAGGATTGACTCTTTTTTTGTTTTTGTTCAGAAGGCCATTTATGCGTTTTAAGTATTTGATATCAAAACTAGTCCAACACTAACCAGATGGTTGTGTCCAATGTTATTTGGAACAGGTTTTAAATTACCGGGATCAGCTGTGTATTCAGAAACTGAGGGTATGGAGGTGTAAGTCTTAAGTCCATTCCTAATGTTGCCAATTTATCAGCCTGATCCCGAGCGGCGCTGAGCTGCCTCTGGCTTGCCTTGGATCCAGGGAGGAGGCGCAGAGGGACTCCTGAATGATCAGCACTTCCCGGGATCAGTTCTTAATTTTCCACTCTGCTTGTTCATACTTCATGTGCAGTTGATTAAGGTTCCTGAATTTGGACATTAGACATGCTGTTGCACTGAAATATACACTTTTTTTTTTTAATTGCGGTCCCCATTTCCATGTTTAATCTCTCTGTACTCAAGATATACAAGGTATATGCTGTATAAGTGGCCTTCTTGAACAAATCTCTTTGCAAACTGATTTCATCCCAGCGAAGGAGTGTATCAGCAACACTGTACATTAATTTCAGGTTTTCATTTTCTTATTTTATTTTGTAAATATATCCGATATTTGGAGCTTGAGTATACAAAATGTAAATATAGTTCATGTATTTGTACTAATTCTGATCCATTTGCTGTATAGCCTTAGGTGTGCAATGCAGATATCTAACTGTGTATGGTAACCTTGCACCACTGAATTGTTAGTGAACGAGGTGAAACAATAAAGGTACAACCAGTGCATTAGCAGATACAACGTGTGCTCCTTTTATTGTCATTGAATTACTGGTATTTTATATTGAAAACATGTCCTGAACAAGCTTATGCTTCTGTGAAAAGAAGCATAAGCTGTTCTGGAAAAGGTGAGAGGCCTTTCTTGTCCTTCCTCATCCTTTTCCCTTTGTTACATGCTGCAGCATTTACAAGTAGTTTTTGGGTGCTTTCAGAAGATTCTTTTGTTTGAGAAATAAAATAAAGGGTGTCACAGTGCTGCAACTTGCTTGTGTGACAGTTAAAAATGATGGAAAGCGTGTAAAATCGAGCTGCGGAACCAAAATACGAGGCACCAGCTCGGTTCAACGTTTCAGGCACCAAATTCTGTATATTTAAAGAAAAGTCAAAACCTGCGGGCTGGCCGGGGGTAGGTATTGCTGTTCCCACAAGCACGGCTGGCCCCGGGGGGGCGCGGGTCGCGACCGTGCGCGGCCCCTTTAAGGAGGGGCAGGCGCCCGAGCCATCAGCCCATGGGCGGGAGGCGGGGCTCGCCGGGAGAGCCAATGGGCGCGTCCGGCCTCGCCTCGCCTCGCCCCGCCCCTGCCCGCGCGGCTGAGGGCCGGCCGGGCGCGCGCTGCAGGCCGAGCCCCGAGAGACGCCGCCGCCGCCGCC
>JAHREE010000205.1:1265673-1279198 GCA_033628505.1 Tringa tobata
TTCTGCGGCGGCTGAGGGATGGCGAAGATAAATAAAGCCGGTTGGCTGACAGGATTTTTGACAAAATTTGCTTTTTGAGCAATCTGGCCTAGCGGAAGGTGCCCCCGTACCCACGGCAGGGGGGTTGGAACTGGATGATCTTTAAAGGTCCCTTCCAACCCGAGCCGTTCTATGAAAATGCGGGAGCAGCTGGGTTTGGAGCGGGAACTGCGAGGCAGGAAGCTGTCCCTGACCCGAGGAACAGAAGTGGGCAGGCTGGGGTTCTCTGCGTGCAAGCTGAATTAGGCAGCCCCAGGCAGAATATCCTGTTTCCCTCCTCTCCTTTTCTCACCCCAAATCCGAGACAGTTTGTGTTGCAGAAACAAAAAAAAAACAACCCAAGGTGTCGTGTTCAGACATGATGTTCTAATGCATCATCTGTTAAATACGGAGCCGTGGTAGAGCTGGATCCATCAGTGACATACTAGAGCTACTCACTGCCTGCCTCCTAGTGCCATGTTCTGGATAGCTTACTTTTCTTACTCATCTGGTTGTGTTTTGGTAGTTGGGAAGAGATCTTGGTGACTTCAAACATGCTTTATGTTGGTCTTTGCTCTGTCTGTTGGACTGACTGGGAGCCACAAGGATCGCTCACTGTGGTGGCCGGCGGAGTCCATTCAGAATGTGCTACAGCTGTTTAGAAAGGGGTGGGCTGGCCAAGGTGACAAGATGAGGACAGCCTGACAGAGGATATGGACATTAGTGCTGGATCACTGCAATGAGGCTTAGCTGGCTTTTTGTTTTTTCCACATTCCAGAGCTGATATTGCTTTGATTGGACTGGCCGTGATGGGTCAAAACCTTATTTTGAACATGAACGACCATGGCTTCGTGGTAAGTGAAGGAAGACATTGTTCAGAAAGGCTGACTCACTAGCACTTGGGATGGGAGCTGAGCATTTTGTGGGTGTTTTTTTTCTTTTTTTTTCTTATGATGGTCTAATGGGTGTTATTTCCTCCTTCTAGTTATAACCTAGGCTGCCCTTTGTCCTGTTTCCAGAGAAAACCAGCAGTGCTTGCCTGTACTCAGCTAGCCACCCAATGTGTTAGTTATGTGTGATTTTTCCCTGAAGTTTCCTTTGGGCTTGGCCATTAACCATAGGTTCCCAAGGTGCTTGCAAAGACATGCTGCAGGTTCAGCCCTGCTCTGTGTATTTAGGGAAGGTGGAAGTGGGAGAGCGTGTGGTGTTGAGTCTTGTGTGTATAATTTGTAGTCTGAGCTAAAGCAAGTGTACTGGTGGCAGCTTTTGTTAACGTGTTTTCTTGCTCTCCCAGGTTTGTGCTTTTAACAGGACGGTTTCCAAAGTGGATGACTTTCTGGCTAATGAGGCCAAGGGAACCAAAGTGATTGGTGCTCACAGCCTGGAAGAGATGGTCTCTAAGTTAAAGAAGCCCCGGCGCATTATCTTGCTGGTGAAGGCTGGAAGTGCCGTGGATGATTTCATCAATAAATTGGTGAGGCAGACATTCTTTCTACCTGTGATTTCGTGCTGTCTTTTGGAGAAGTCTCCTCTGGAAGATCTCAATTGTTCGTAATTAATTAGGTTCTGAACAGATGGAGAAAACCAAAGTGCTGATTTATTTTTGGCAGGTGCCATTGTTGGAGACTGGGGACATCATAATTGATGGTGGGAATTCTGAGTACAGAGATACCACGGTAAGCTTTTTTCTGCCCAAAGTGGATGAATAAAATGCACACAATTCTTTCTTCTGATCATCAGAATAGTCAGTCTATAAGATGCCTTCTCCCATCTGCAAAACTAGATTATGCAGCCTATTAAAAAGAAATTGTTACAGTAGTTAAGGACTTTTCTATAAGAATATTTTTATAGAAGTCGCCCAAATCATCAAAGAATATTTTTATTGACATCTTGAAAATTTCCTGTTACAATCTTAGAGTTTTCAGGGAGATTTAAAAATCTAAGGATATTTGTAGGTTTGTTGTTTTATCTCAATCCTACATGGCCTTGGGAAAATCCATTAAGACAGAACTGCTGGTTTGGCTGTCTTGGTAATGAAAATGGCAGAGTAATTACCTGTTTTTGAAAATAAACCCCAAAAAGCCTGCTTGTGAGCACCTGTAACTTTAGAAGTTACATTAGTGTATCTGGAACTCTTATATGTTGCATTCAAATTGTTACTTCTGAACCTTAGAAGGGGTGCTGGTATGAGTCTTTCTTTGGCATCCTGATCTCGGATAAGTGGGTTGGCAACGCCGGAGTCAAAAACAGGTACTACATGAGGATTAATAGCTGGGGGAGCTTGCAGCTCCCCTTATGGATCTCAGCTTGTGCTTCTCTCCCACTCAGAGGGAATTAGTTTCCCTTAGGGCTGTCCATGCTTGCACTTTCACTCTGTAATGAACTCGGCTACTCCACCTTGGGCTTAATCTGCCTCCCCCACACCTTTGCACACAGCGTGTATCACCTGACACTTAATTCTGAGCCTTTTCCAGCCTCAGTACTGCTCTTTTTTATCCAGTGCTTATAAGGACTTTGTTTTCTTAGTGTATCTCTTTTGTAAGGATCTGTGTCAAAGCAACAGGGAGTTTCCTAATGTTCACTCTGGTGTTTTTAAAGGCTTTCTCTAAGGTTGTATTCTAGCATGTCCAAAGCAGAATTGAAAACCTAATTTTAGGTCTGAGTTGCTAACCTTTGTTTGCAAGGCTCTGGCACTGAAAGAAATTAAATAATGTTGTTCTGCTCTTTGTTCCAGAGACGTTGTAAAGAACTAAAGGAAAAGGGCATCTTATTTGTCGGAAGCGGCGTTAGTGGTGGAGAGGAGGGTGCCAGATATGGTCCTTCACTCATGCCAGGAGGAGCCAAAGAAGCCTGGTAAGCATGAGCTGCTTTATTCTTCTCCAGAATGCTCTGTAACAATTGTCTCCTATTCACGTTGAGAGCTGAGGGAGGGAAGGAGAAGGGCGTGGGTGTGGAGAGAACAAGATAATGTTGCCATCTCACTTCCTCAAGGCTCAAGATTTCTCAACTCAGCTGGGGTCATGGGGCAGCACTGAGCTTTCATGACAGGTGAAACAAAGGCAGTTTTTTCTTCCAGGAATTTCCAGGCAAAAGTAGTACCTACAGAAATCTGAAGGGAGAAATGTGTGCCAGAGGAGAAAAGAATCTTGCTTAAATTTTGAACAAGTATCGTTCTTGATTATGATTTTTCTTTCGGGGCCCTATGCACTTGTAAAGCTGTTAACCATGAAACAGGCAGCAGCAAACATCCCCGCAAGTGACAGGCATTATAAAAGGAGGCTTCAATACATGTTTGTACTCGCTATTGAATATATTCATTTTTCTGCAAGTTTCTGCCATGCTGTTTTGTATTCATGTTAGTGTAAAGGACTGTATGTCAGTGTTCATATTAGACTTTAGCCCTTGTTGCCTATTCTCTCTGTAAATGTAGAAAGAAAAGGTGTGTCCGTGATTTACCTGACCTTTAGAATCTCTTAAGTCCCTGTCCATTTGCGTTAGCGTTTCATACCAATATCAGCCCGTTCAAATTTGATGGCACAAAGCCAGAAACAACATAACAACAATCTGCTGTAAACATCTTTTTGTCATAAACAGCTCCGTAAAACCAGCCTCTATCTGCCACCGTTAGTTGAACTTTGTCCCTGCCGTCTCACAGCACCTGCAGCCCATGTGCCACCCATGCTCCCTTCCCAGTGGTCGCTTTAGCTTGCTCCAGACTTGGCATTCTGAAATGCTCTCCTGTTGGCTAAGCAGTTTACTACACTTGGGGAGCCTGGCAATGACGAAAGCTCCTGATTACTGCAATAATGCAGATAATGGTATCCTGACTTGCCTTTATGGAGTTTCTTTCCTCCTTCCCTCTCCTCTTCCAGATCGCCCTGGATTTTTATTGTGGCTATAGAACAGAATGGGATTTTGTTTCAGCTCTACCACTGGTCCTCTCTGAGTGTGAGCCTGTATCATAACCTGCCTCTGTTTCCCAATTTCTAAAATGAAGATAATACTTGGGCTCCTTTAAGTACGTGAAGCTTGCCTGCACAGTGCTGTAAGCGTGACGTGGGCTTGCATTATTTCTTGCATTTCTTGCAAACAGTGTCTAGTTCTGGGAAAACCTTACATTTTATTTGACATTGCTGTGTGGTGAGTTATCAACCTGCCAACATGTCCTCGCCCCAGGCTGCCTTTTGGCAGGTTATGGAAGGATGTATCATACAGATGGATTTTTTTTTTTTCTCTTGTGGTGTTTGTGTCCTCTGCTGATCTGCTGAGGCATATCATTTCTCCCCACAGGCCCCACATCAAGACCATATTCCAAAGCATTGCTGCTAAAGTGGGATCTGGGGAACCTTGTTGTGACTGGGTAAATATTTATTTGATGCTGACCTTAACTTGTGGTTAGATCCTTGCTTAGGTGGTTTGGTTGCTGAAGCTCATGCATGTTTGTCCTTAATAAAACCAGCAACATTAGTGGGTTGATTTTCTGGCTGACTGCATTCAGTTCAAATCTACCATCTCTGATAACTTATCCCATATAATGGAAAGACAGTGTTATGGCTGGGTCATGTGCTGGGGGAGCTAAATGGATCTGTGACCCGCAGTGTTTTCAGTTGGCGCTGGGCTTCCTTCCTTCCTTCCTTTAGGCAGGAGGAAGCCACAGGCAGTTATTGAACACTGGAAATGGTGACAGCGCTGTTGCTGATGGCATTTTTTGATGTTTCCTGACAGGTAGGAGATGAGGGCGCTGGACACTTTGTGAAGATGGTGCACAATGGGATTGAATATGGGGACATGCAGCTGATCTGTGAGGCCTATCATCTGATGAAAGATGTGGTGGGCATGGACCATGATGAGATGTCAAAGGTGACCTGTTTTTTTGTGTCTTGCCTTCTTGAGCCATGGTGGCTGTTTGCTGTTGATGAAGGCAGCTGGGCTTGGGGAAAGCCTCTGTATGTACATGAAGTTAATTTTTCTGACATGACTTCTGCCAGGGGCAGTGCACAACATTCCTGAGCTTCAAATGAGGTAGGGAGCAGCAAGCACCTCCACCTGAGTGTTCACAGAAGTTGTCTAAACTCTCCCATTCTACTAGTTACAGCTAGTAAATCAAGCATTATAATCAAGCAGGCAAACCTTGCAAAGACCTTGTTGAAGCAAGTCAATAAGTATGATGCGTCTGGAAAGGGCAGTTCTGATTCCAGCCTTTAGTGCCTGTGATGGTAGGCAAGAGGATGGACTGTGCCTCTGCTGTCCCCGCTGGAGCTGGGTGCTCTGCAGCTCTGAGCCTGGGGTGTCCCTTCCAGCGCAGGGCTCCTGCTCAATGGCCTTTCGGCAACGCTGAAGTCATTGGTAGATGTGGCAGAGCACTGATAACCAGTGACTGAGATGCTATGACCCCCTTCTGTATCTGTACAGATGTGTACGTATATGTATACCTGTATCAATAAATCAGTTTATATATATATAATAGATGCATAGTAAATCAGTGTGTGTGTGTGTATATACACTTTTTCTCCTCTTCCAGGTGTTTCAAGAATGGAACAAGACAGAGTTGGACTCTTTCCTGATCGAAATCACAGCCAATATTCTCAAATTCCAAGACAGTGATGGCAAATACCTCCTTCCAAAGATCAAGGACAGCGCAGGACAAAAAGGCACAGGGAAGTGGACAGCTATTTCTGCCCTGGAATACGGAGTCCCTGTCACACTCATAGGTAACTGGTTCTTTCATCTGCCCTTGTCTTTCCTCCCTGCATGTACCACATCACAGTGAAGAGCATGGTAATAAGTAATCTCAGAAATGAGCCTACGCTAGGGCTTGGCTTGCAGAAGAGACTCTTCTAGGTGTAGCTGTTGCAGTCTTTCTGCCCTTGAGAGCTGTTACTGTTTTTCTTGGGCTTGTTTTTACCTTGTTTCTCAAATGTCGATATTTGTCCATGGTATCTTCGCAGTGCTGGTGTCATGCTAGATTGATGCAATGTTCCTCCCAGTAATCCTTTACCATATCTGCTACTCCAAATCCCATTGTAGCCTTAAAAATGTTAAAAAAATATGTGGGATCGGGACACCCTCAAAACCTGTTTCTTAAGCACTGCTTGAAAAGTACTTAGGCTTCTCTGAAGGCTTAAGAATTATTTTTCAGATATTTACTTAAGTCTCCGATTTCTGTGTTTCAGTATAACTTAGCTATCCCAGTGTTAGTGTGGTTGAACAGGAACACAAGCACTGAACCGTATTATGGGCTGAGGAGCACAGATGGATTTTTTTTTTTTTTTTGAGCAGTGGCAGACTGCTACCTTGTGATGGTGGCTGCTGATTTTTTGTGATGTTTCTTTATACACTCTGGACTGCTTCTGGTTTTTGTTTTGTGGCTACCAAGGCTGTTGATCCAAAGGCAAACTAAGATGATGGAAATGTATTTTTTTAATTGCCTAAAGTGTGAGAATTTATGTGCTCACACACATACCTAACAGTCTCATTACCTACCCTTTTATCTTATCTGGCCTCTGAATGGAATTGTGACACAGGAGTTGTAATACATCTGCCAACACTGTTAGAGTGCTCTCTTACCACAGGTCCAGTGTAGAGTTTCCTTTTGAGTAAATAAGATGACTCAATGGGTTCTTTTCTCTCAGCTTGGATTTAATTTTCATGCTTTCTCTCTCTGCCTTTTTTTCTTTTGCCTTGGCTGCTCAAGTCCTGTTGTATTAGAAGACAGAAAAACTATATTTAGTAGGTTAAAAGAGAGTAGCTGCAGTGACAGCTACCAGAGAAACAGGGCTGCATTCCAGCAACATATTTTTACAAAACAAGTGTAGTAAATTATTTTAATACTCTACTACAGCTATAGCCTTTCAGTTCTAGGCTTCAAACAGTGTTTCTCGTTTGTGCAGTTCATATTCTCCCTTTTGGTGTTCTTGCAAAGCTCAAGGGTGGAGGAGACACTCCCTAATTAGTCCTCTGCAGTGCCAGGGGAGCATTGTTAGGTAATGAGTTGATAGGGAAGTGTGTGCAATAGCCCTTGTGCAAACATGGCTGTTCTCAGGGCAGTTGCTGCATGTGTGGTTTTACTGCATAAGCATGACTTGCAGACTTCTGCTGGTAAAAGCACAGTCATGCTACTCCTGCTTTTTCCTGATTTCCCTCCCCTAATTCTCAGCAGCGTAGAAGGAAGTTGTTGCAGAAATGGAGAGGAGCCAGTTCTGATTTTGATACGGTCTGTTAATCCTACTGCAGGGAGGATCCAGCATCTTGTGAAAACATTACTCATTCATCTTTTTTTTTTTTGTGTTGGGTTTTTTGATTGTTTTCTTTTTTTTTATTCATGACTCACTCAAAAGGTAGAAGAAAAGTTTAGTATGAAGACTATAATAAACTTGATTGCCTTCCTTCTATCAGACCCTGGAAAGGAAATATTTTTTCCCCCCTTCCATTAAACAATACCGTCTTCAATTGCAGAGAAGTACAACTTAAAACAGCATGATTAGGAATTGACTAAGCCAGATCAAGAGATTGGCATTCAGGCTTTCTCTTTAGGAGCTGAAGACACAGCTTGGCTAACTCCTTAGCCCTGGCAAATGACATTTAGTAACCTGCTTAGTGATGTTATAAAACTTTCTGTGGGCTTCTGAATACTAGTGTTACGGGGCTACCAGATTTGTAAAACTTATTTCTTCTTGCAAATTAACCTGCTGATTTACTCTTGGTTTTAATTTCTGTTATTTTGCCTGTGTGTATTTCAAAGCACATGTAGTTAATGTGAGTTGACATTTATGCAAGAGCTTTTTACTTCAAAGCGCGATGCAATAATTAGTGAAGTCTTCAGCCTTGCATGTCCCTAGACTGCAGTGTGACACTGTCTGTCTTTATAGATAGGAAGAGATTTTAAAGTAAATTTTTAAAATGCTGGTGAAGGTTCCTAAGGATAAATTTTCATGCAGATGACTTGTGGCTTTTTGTTTTCTTTATCATTTGAAAGCTGTATCAGTCGATATTTACGCAACGGTTATGCTGACTGGCAGTTTGGTCCCTCAGTAACGCTGTTGAAATAATTTATTTGTACACCTTTCTTCCCGTGTGACTGTTCCAGTGTGTACGGGGCTCATCATTCAGTGGTGCTCTCTCTTTGTGCTTGAGGACAAGTATCTCACACCTTAACAGTGATGCTGAACTTTCTAATTATCTGCCCTTTCCTACCATACTTAAAGGTGAAGCTGTGTTTGCACGGTGCCTGTCTTCCCTCAAGGATGAGAGAGTACAGGCCAGTAAGCTGCTGGATGGGCCTAAAAAGGCTCAATTTGGTGGGAACAAGAAAGCCTTTCTGGAGGACATACGCAAGGTGAGTCATTGTGCTTGCCAGAGTGCTGTATTCAACCTGTGTATCGAAGCAGGTTTTGGATGCTGTAAACCCTAGTGAGGAGCTCTTGTGTTTACATTTCATGACAATTGGTTCCTGCATTCAGCCGTGCTGTTGTGCGTTGTCTGGCGGTGTCTGCAAAGCGTAGGATGACCAATTCCTTTACTGACCAAAGAACAGTCCTGAAGGAATTCAGGTCAAAGCCACAGTGGGCAGTGACAACTAGCTGGGGTGCAGAGGTCATAGTTCATGCACAGGAGCTTACCTTTTTGCCCCTCAACACTCCTGTCTTTGTAATGAAGATAATAGCTCTTGATTTCTCTCTGTTGAGACCAAACTTTCCAACAATTGGAAGGGATATTTTGGTTCTCAGATAGCTGGAATGTGGCTACTGTACTCAACCCTGGTGAGATGTTGACTAAACAGAGCATGTAGACTGTGAAGTTTCTTGTTCAGCTTTGTGGGACTTCACTTGGAATGTGAATTTGGTTTTTTAGGCCCTGTATGCTTCCAAGATTATCTCATATGCTCAAGGCTTCATGCTGCTGAGACAAGCAGCCAAAGAATTTGGATGGACGCTGAATTACGGTGGCATTGCACTGATGTGGAGGGGAGGCTGCATCATCAGAAGGTAATTAAGATGAGGAGGCAATTAAGTTGTTGAGGGGAGAAGAGCAGGCAATTTGGTTTATTCAGTGCTAGACTGACAAGCCTGGAGATTTTCTTGGAAAATCCATGGAGTTAATCTCCTGGTAAGATACTGAGAGGCTTTTTCTGTAGACGGCAGTAAAGGTTACCAGATGAAGCCAAGTTTCTGGTGGCTTAGCTACTGCAGATTTTCTTCAGTCTTTGTTGTGTTTGCACCTTTCTCAATGTTTGGAATCAGAGTCTGGCCGAGTCAAATTTTGGCACTGCTAAGTCTTGGATTCTAGGCCTTTGTTGAAAGCTGTGAAATTTTATTCCTGGTTTACATGATTTTCTGCCTAGTGTGTTCCTGGGAAAAATCAAAGATGCTTTTGATCGAAACCCTGAGCTCCAGAATTTGCTGTTGGATGATTTCTTTAAGACGGCTGTTGAAAACTGTCAGGTGAGTTTCCAAGGAAGGAAGAGCATGAAACCAGCTTCTTTCCCAGGAGTTACCTTCATGAGTATATTTAGGCTGAAAAATGAAAAGGTAGAGAATATCCTTGAAACCTATTTGTACAGCATCCTTAATCCCAAAGATCTCTAAACAATTGTGAAGCTCTTTGGGACTGTCTGTGGGACCCTACATAATGTATGGGGGGAGGAATTCATCATCTATGGCTTCAAGGTACCTTTCTTTAGTGGAACATATCAGTCTTGCAGCATCAGGAGAGCAAAAACCTACATAGCTGGAACTGGTTGAAATTGAACAAGAATGTTACTGTGATGAGATAGGCTTATACTGAGGTCCAAATTAGAATTTTGCCAGACACAAGGGTTAGTGACCTGTCCTTGAAAAACTGCCGACAAATACCTCTTGCCTCTATTTCATCAGAAAGTTGGAGAATGTTAGTTCTAAATGAAGAAAAAAAAAGTTGCATCACTGAAGCACTACTTTATAAATCAGCATCCAGATACATCAGGTGGTGAACCAAGGTCTTGTGTAATGTTGCAAGGTATATTTGTAATATCAACTTAAAGATAATGCAGGAGCAAAGGAGCATATAGTCCTTGTATCACAGTTGTTCTCTTTGATACTAGTCAAGCTACTGTTAGAAACTTAAGGTTTTCATTTTACTATTACAGAAGAGCGTTAGGCAGAAATCTAGCAATTCAGAAGAACTACTATGTCAGGAAAAATTGTCTAGTCTTGTGAACATTCCCATCGCTGCCCTGTATCTTGTGCCTACTGCGCACTTGGGTTTCAGTTGTACTGAGTATAAAGCTCTGTTCTGTTACCATTGTTTGCAGTAGCACCAAAATAACAGTGTTCAGACCCACCATTCACTAGACCTAGGTCTGTCCAAACAGGCTTCTGATTTGGACAGAGTTGACAGGCAGAACTAAAACCAGATTATCTGGCCAACAAAGAAGTCATATATCATCATTAATAATTCTTTTAACTGAAGCTGAATATTCCGTGCAGGTTACTAAATCAGATGTACAGTTGAAATGAGGATTATCCATGTGTCTGTCTGAAGTATTGTGTTGACCTCTCATGCCCTTGAGTGGGCTTTGTACTGTGCTTGATTAGAGGTTCTGGTAGTGCCTCAGTGTTTGCTCAGTATTTTCCCCACTGTGTTCATGCTTTTGAGATGCACTGATTATGTTAAAGACCAGCATCCTTACTCGAGGCTGTGGTTTGATTGCATGTGAAGTATATGTCTGCACTTGTATTATTCTATTTGTTAACTCTGTCTTAGTTGCCATTTATTTTGGATCAACCATGTTTATGTAAAATCAGGAATCTACTGCTGAATTTGCTCAGACTTGGTCTTTAGATTTCATATAATGCGAAATAGCACATGCTATTGTACTAGAATAGTCCATATGCCTGCACACACCTCTGAGCAAGCACTCATTTGTTTCTTTCTTTTTTCATTTTTTTTCCACCTCCCTCTTTTCTACCCTCCCAGGACTCCTGGCGACGTGTGATCAGTACTGGGGTACAGATGGGTATCCCTATGCCCTGCTTCACTACAGCACTTTCTTTTTATGATGGATACAGGCATGAAGTATTACCAGCTAACCTGATTCAGGTAGGTGCAGATCTTTTGGCTACTGAAATATCATCATGTTGTTATTTAAATACTGGTCTAGAGACCATGATGGCAATATATCCTAAACACTCAAAACTGTAAAGATAAAGGCATAGATTTCCTCATAAAATTCTGTTAAAGCTGAAATTCACAGCAATAAAATTCTATGAGATGTCTGGATAAGAACACCAGAGATATTGGGTATGACAGTGCCCTGCATGTATTAATACTCCATCTGTGAACGAAGGGTAATGATATCTTTGAATTAAAATGTTTTATAAAGAAGTAAGTATCTTTGAACCTCTGGATGTATCTAAGTGCTTGGTTTTTGGATTAGTACCTAGCAGAAATAATATACTTGTCTTGCTACAGAACTCCTAATTACTACATATTAGTAAATGTTTCATTGAGATGATTTTGCTAATTATGAGAAAATAACTTTGAATGTTATAATATTGGAGTCAGATCTTGTTTCTAATATTCCTATAGTCAAGTATCAGTAAGTGCAACTTCTAGTACTCATATGACTGGGGTATTGACGTGTCTGTTTTGTGTGTGTTCTTATCCTAGGCTCAGCGCGATTACTTTGGTGCACATACATATGAGTTATTATCGAAGCCAGGCGTGTTTATCCATACTAACTGGACGGGCCACGGAGGAAACGTGTCCTCTTCTGCCTACAATGTCTAATGGAAATATTTCCTCTTGAAGCCAAGATACTGTAGATCTCAGATATTCCTCCTAGAATACCACTTTTTACTGTACTAGAACTTGTGTTTGGACACTTTTGTAATAACTTGTGGGTATATTTCATAAATATATATGTCAATATATATAATATAAGAAAGCTAAATAAACTTGCTTATAAATGCATTGAGGTGTTTTCTTTGCACTGTTGCTGGCCAAAACTGGCTGAAATGTCTTTGTGCAGCATTTAATAGGATACATTTTAAAATTATAATATTTTTATTGTATTATAGTGCATAAACTCATAGGGATCAAGACAGAGATGACTGCATTTCAGTAACTGCTGAAGTGGAGAATGGCAGACAGCACAGTAACGCTGCGCGAGATTTCAGGGAGGTAAATGCCTTTTTTTGGTTGTCGTTGTTTATTTGTAACAAGCAGTGGGTTGGTTCCTAAAGCTGAATTCCTGGGTGTTCCCCCGCACACAGCCTTCCACGCCGTGTGCTCTCTTTGTTCTCTGGGGAAGGGTGAAGGGTGGGATGGATCATGCAGAAACTTGAACGCAGGTCAAGGGCGTCAAGGCTGATAATTCCTGTCACCAAGCCATTCTCCCTCCAACTGCTGTTCCCAGTATGAAGCTCTGGCATAAACTGTTGGCTTAGCTGTTTGCTTGCACGCTTTCCCCCAAATCTCTGGGATATTTTGCCTCCTCTTCCCGTGGGGGGCTTTAAAAATCCCTGCAGTAGCATGCAAAGCTGGCCCTATTTGATACCCTCTTCTTGCAATCCCACTGCCAGTTGTCTTTAGGACTTTGGAAAATTTACCTGGGTGCCTGTACCTTTATTATTTTTTTTTAATCACAACCTCTCAAGTATTACATTTTGTGCTGGTTTTTATATTATTATTTTTCTATTTTTACATTATTCTTTTGCTCCATTTACTTCTGTGAAGACAGCTGCATAGTTATTAGTTGAATATCTGTATAATTAGCAAACGATTGCTTTCAACTTAAAACAACTTTTCTGCAAATTATGGTGCAAGGTTTAGGAATTGTGTAAACTAAATGTGTGATGAATTGTAGGCACTAGTCGTAACTGGAGGGCTGTGAGCGTTTAATAGCAGTCGGTTTCCCCAGCGTTTGTGGTTTGGGCTCTCCAGGTGGAGAGAAACCACCCCGGTGGACAGTAGAACCGTTTAGCCAGCTTGTTGTGTGCGTAGGTGTTGTGTTTTGGGGGAAAAGGGGGTATTTTATTCTAGTGCTTATTGAGAAAAATACCCGCTGCATCTGGCGCCCGGCTGTGCTGAGCCCGGGCAGGCAGAGTCTCGCTGTACCTGGCGGGGTGTGCCACAAGCAGAGTTCGCTCCGTGAATCTCCTTGTACCGGGGTGAGGGGAGGGACGGGGACACCGGCTCAGGCGCGCTCTCGCCGGACACATCCCTTATCTCCCGGTAGAGGCCCCGGTACGGGTCCCGGTGGGTATAGGACCCTCCGGTGCCGCGTCCCAGCCGGGCGGGTTCTGTCAGCGCCGCTTCAACTCGCACCGTGCCCCGGACGGGGGCCCCGCGGAGTGACGTGCGAGGCTGCCGTCCCTCCTTCCGTCCGTCTGTCCGTCGGTTCGGGAGGCCGGTTGCGGCTGCGCGAGGCGGGGAAGGGCGGTGGCGGCGGCTCCGCCCCCCCCGGGCCGGGCGGGAAAGGCGGACGGGCCGCGCCATGGAGGCGGCGGGGGCTGAGGAGCGGACCCTG
>JAHREE010000205.1:1289092-1427800 GCA_033628505.1 Tringa tobata
CATTGTCAAAAACTGAATGGGGAGGGTAAAAAAGACAGGTAAGCTCACTGGCTTGAGTGCATGTTCAAGAAACATACTAAAAGTTAAGGTTTTTTTAAATTCGGACTTGAAATGAATAGGGAAAAATGTAAGTGTGAGTGAGTTGTACGTAGCATAGATTTCCAGTCGCTTGCACTGGCTTGCTCGTGGTCCACAGCAACTTGTATTTCATTGCGAGCTCTGCCTACCTCAAATTTAGTGGCCTCCTGGCAGCTCTGTCTTCTTCCCAGTATCTCGAACAGACTCCCGAGTATGTGATACCAATGGAATTTTGTCAAATCCTTTAGGTGGCCGCAGAGGGCCTGCACCCAGCAGGAGATGAAGGGTCTGGCTGTTTGAGCAACAGGGAAGAAAAAAGAGCAAAGTCTGCCACCAACACACTTTTATATGCAATCATTCCAGTTTATCTAGATTTGACTAAATCGGTGTGAACCTCTCTGTTGATCCTTTTAGTTTGGACTGAGGAGGCTGATTTTGATGGGAACATTGTTAAACTAAACTGAAATAGAAAGACATTATATAAGATTCATTCTCTGACTAACCAGCACAGATCTCCTCCTAAGTTGTGAAAGGCCAAGTTACCAAACTCACAGTAGGCCTGCTGTTTGGCATTGATCATAGGCTTTCATCAGTTGTAGTTTGAGGTGCAGGCATGACAGTGTGTTCCTCATGCTTCAGGGGAATGCTTTCGGAATGAGGAAACCTGAAACAATCTGTGACTGATCTGTAAGCCACTTGGGCAGTCTACAAGGCAGTTGACTAGAGGTTTCTGAGAAAGGCAATCACATTTGCCAATTAAACAGATTTCTGAGAAACTCTTGAGTTTGGATATAGTATCCTCCTGTTGCACCCTTTTTAAAATAACGTTTAATTAGTCTTGCTTTACCTCAAAAGAAGGCTTGATGTTTGGGAATGGGAAACTCTTGTTTTTTAATGGGCTTAATATATATAGGTAGAGCGCGCCCTGGGTTCTAAAGTTTAGGACACGAAGATAGTCACTGTGTCACTGTCTCCATAGTGAAAAATGGGAATGGTAACTCTTACCTTGTGTGTAAGGTGCACAGTTTTTCAGGCATTGTCTGTAAATAACATAGTGGAGTTAATGCTTGTGTTGCATTCTAAGTTAGGAAGAACTTGAAACAAGACAGAATACCCAGGCTGCAAAGTTAACTTTTCATCACAGAGACAGAGGCTATTTTGTGTCAGCTCCTCTGCCGAGGGAGGTGGTCTGAAGCCACTGTGGATGAAAATGGTCAATTAACTGCTCCCCTGCCGAATTCTGTAACATTGTATGCAAAAATACTGGATTCTCAGGCAATAGCAAATTGGGTCCTTTATTTGTGGTAGTTTGTTTAAAGTGCAGCTCTGATGGTCTGCCTTGCTTGAGGTATGCGAGGTAACACTCAAGTTCAGCTGAAGGTAGCCATACCAATATCTATACCCCCTCCATGCACACACCAGGAGCAGCCCTGCTTTTATTAACTTTCCCCCTTCCCCACACTGTGTGGGGCTGAGGGGCTGTTCTATCTGTCCAAGGCTGTCGGTGCGTGCTGATGACAGATATCCCCATCTTCACCCACTAGTATGTGTCTTGCACTAGTTGCACATTCCTCATGCTGAAAGCGTTCAGTGCTCTCAAATTCTGTTGGCTTGGAGGGGATTTGAGAGAATCTTGCAGCTTTGGCTGGAAAAAGGGGGTATAATTGAAGAATATATAGCACAGTAGATGAAGTCTTAAGGGGACAATTTTTGGAATAAAACAAAATGAAAATGTCTTTATTAGTCTAGCAGAAGGTAAATGCCACTCTTCTTATTGAAACCATTGCAGTTTTGACACTGTTATATGTGTGTAAAACGTTGTCCCCATTGCACAGTAAATGTTTAGAGAATTAAAAAAAATATTTAGTTTCTACCACCAATGATGTTTATTTATTGCCAAACATTCAACATAAGGCTATGAGTAGTAGCACTGCCTTGCCTAATGTGTTTTTGTTTGAGTCCTATTGTGTTCTCTGTTACAAATCTAGTTAGTTTAGATGCTGAAAAGGGAGTGTCAGATATCTTTTGGCTTATTATCTGTTTTTCTTAGTTTAATTTTCTCATTCTCATGAATTAATATGTTGCCTCAAGCATTGTGGGGAGGGGGGAGTGTTGCAGCTGAAATGTAATCGTTTACATAGATATAATTATATTCTAAAGGCAATAGACATTTCTACCAGAGATTTTACAACAGTTGGTTTTGCTTAGAAAGCATGTTCCTTGGGCCCTTAGCAATGTCTTGACTGAAAAATAAACAAAAGGAAAGATCCCGTCTCTCTGTTACTATTCCTTATAGTGAAAGAAAGGGAAGAGCAAGATGACGGTATAGCCTCTGGAAAGAATAACCCATTTCTGATTTTTCTTGGCTATCAATATTTCTTGATGCTGAATACTTTGGCAGTGTATTTGTTGTGTCTTCTTGACTCAGCCAGCCAGTAACCCAGTCCTGTGGTATTCCATTTAACTGTAAATCCCAGTAGTGTGAGAGAAATTGAATTTTTTTAACATTAATTGGCAGTAGTGTTGTTGGTTTAGATAACTATGTGTGATAGCTTAGATAACTAAATTCTTCCAAGCTGCTTAGTTTGGCACACAAAATGATACCTAGTTATCTGTACATATCCTAGTTATCCGTTATGTGCAGAAGCTGAGAATCCTGTAGCCTGGAAGTCAGTGTGTTGCTGGTCTGTGTGAGTCAGAAAAGCCTTGAAATTATTAAAGTCAATGGCTGAATTTGACTTGGTACCAACATGGTGGTGCAGCCACTGAGGTAGCACAGGCAGAGTGAATTCTGTATGGGGGATTCTTTTGTTTCTTTTATGAAACTGGAAGGCTTGCTCTGTTAGAAACAGACTACATATAAATATAATGTGAGAGACTGAGAATGGAGAGATGATGAGGTGAACAGAATGTGCTGGTGTTCCGGCATCTTTTATACTTGGTGATGTTCTTACACATGGTTTAGTGGGGAAATAAACAGAGTACAAAGGCCCAAATCTTACTTGTTCTGTTTCTAAAGCTTCATTATACTCACTTTGCATCTAGCTGCATTTTTTCTTCAGGTAAGGAAGTAGTTAAAGTCAATTTAAAAGATGTTGAAAGATGCCTGATTTGTTGCTCCAGAGAGTTAATTCCCTAGCTGCATTGTTACTCAATAGATAGGTAAATTTTCCTCCTCGCTTGCCTGTAGGTCTTGACTGTCAAGCCTCTGGATTCTCCATTGTAAGATGGTTTTTATGGTGAAGATAAATGGTCTCTGGACTGTTATCATGAAATACAGGTTATTGAACAGCCATCGTGAGGAAAGGATGGAATCTTCCCCGACTTGTCTCGGAGCTAACATGTTCTGGAGGGTTTCTTTCCACCTTGTAAGACTAGTTCCTTTGCTGTTACGCTGTGCCTTGTACTTGGAAATCTTGCTGGAAGGAAAATGCAGATCTCATTTAAAATGTTGATAGCTTTGGACCATGCAGTCAAAATACCAGAAATTATCCAACTCTTCATATATATGATGTCATCAGCTTATGTACAAGCACGTCAGAATTTTTGAATATTTGTCTTCAGGATTGAGACTCTTTTACTTGTCAATACATGTTTTCTCACAGTAAACTAGGCTTCATTTCAAATCCTTCTCTGGGCAACTTCCCACATTGGCTAAATTTTGTGTAGAGTGATAGCCCATAAATACTAGTGCAGCTCCTTAGGGCAGAACACACAAGCTCTGTTACTTAGGATGCTCTGGGAATTTTCCAAGGATATCAATTCCATGGTGGTTTCTTTCTTTCTTTGTGCCTTTACTGTTTGTACCACACATCTGTAGTTCTTCTCTTTGCGAAGTCAGCTTCAGTAGTTAAAGTGCTTTGGATTTTCCATGAAACACACTACAGAAGAGCAAAATACATATATTCTTAGAAAACACTTAACAGAAGAAGCTTGATGGAACAATTCCACGGAAATAGTACTTAACAGCTATAACTTTATGAAGTATTCAACAGGAATTTTATCTGTGCTGCTCTTTGTTCGCCTCTTCTAAGCAGTTCTGACCCTGTGCTAACTGAATTTGATGACAATCTTTTGACTTCAGTGTGCTATCAGTCAGGCCCCGATATTTTAGAACATTAGCTGTAGTAAGATACCTGTGTCAGTCCTGGGGTTTCACGGAAGAAATGAGATAAAGCATATGCACCAAACAAGTTTATCCACAACCTAAGCAGGTTGAGTTAACTTATTAATAAATCATGCAAGCCATATTCTTGTGTTGATTCTCATGTTTTCTATAATTTTTGTTTCTATAATTTATTGTTCTTTCATCCAGCTACAAAAGATTTGAAAGCAGATACACTATGCATATAAAAATGGGAAGCCAGTGACAAGGTCGAAAAGGGAAGTCCCCTTATCTTGGTGTCACATAGCATTGTCTCTACTACGCACAGACCAAGCAGTATGACTTCCAGCATGGTATTGAAGCTGATGTTTGCAGTGGTTATGTCAAATGAATTCTTAGTGGCTGAAATTTTTGCAGATATATAGTGGAGTAGCAACAAAAATGATGATGACTGCACATAATGAGACTAAGGGCCTCTAGAGAATTGCTGCCTACCTGTGAGATCTGGCGGGGCCAGATGATGCTTATGTCTGGAAACAGCTAAGTTGCAGTATATTTGAGTTTCTGGCACCCTCTTGTGGTAAATAGTTACTTTTATCTATATTTTTTTTTTTGCATATTTTGTAGATGGGTAAAAAATCTTGAGATACTTTTATCTTAAGGGGCATACTTTAGGGGCATAAAAGTGATGAGTACGATTGAAGGACAAAAAGTCACTTAAGGCCCTTTATGCTATCACTTAAAAGTTTTATCTTTCCCTATACTCTATGAATAGGATCCCTGAGCCTCAAAACTTGTCTTCATTACTAATAAAACTGCAGGTTTTTACCCTTGAGGTAACCTGTATGCTTCACCTCTCCTAAGATTAAAAAAACAGAGCAAAGGCAATATGATTTAGACCATCTTAACATTGTGTGAATCCCGTTTGAAAGTAGATGGTTCACCAAGATGTTTATTTTATGGTAAAACTTAGGTGTCTCTACCTTGGGAAAGCTGATATGTGCTAGTTACACAGAGATCAAACTGCTTTTTTTTTTTTTGGCGCAGAAGAAAAGCTCAGAGTAATTCTGTAAAACATGGGACTATGCTAAAATGTTCTGCCTGTTTTTGATGAGTGAGTGAATACGAGCTAAACTGCAGGTGAGCCTGGAGGGTGGAAACTGATGAATTTTAAGTCTAGTCCAGTCTTTGGCTTGCTGTCCTGCTTTAATCAAAATAGTTTCAGTTTCTTCTTGCGTACCACCCTTTCTTAGTGTACAAGGTAAGATATTCATCATTTGCCCTAAAACTCCATCTCTTAATTATGTGTGGGAAACAAGTATGGTACTGGTGGTGTGGGAGTGAGTGCACCCCCAGCAAGTCACCAGTGACACCAAGCTGTGTGGTGCGGTCAACATGCTGGAGGGGCAGGGGGATTGAAACTAGA
The DNA here is from genome assembly GCA_033628505.1 of Tringa tobata. Classification (NCBI taxonomy): domain Eukaryota; kingdom Metazoa; phylum Chordata; class Aves; order Charadriiformes; family Scolopacidae; genus Tringa; species Tringa tobata. The sequence goes on from JAHREE010000205.1 coordinate 1,294,702, forward strand.
TGATCTTTAAGGTCCCTTCCAACTCTAACCATTCTATGATTGCTGACATATTGTGAGGTTTAGTTAAATCATAGTTATTTTGAAACTTTTAGAAGAACAGTGTGGAGAACAAAGTGTGCATTACTGGATTGTGGAAATGGGAGAAGCCTGGTGACAAGTTAAGTCCTAGACTGAAAAAGTGAACTCTGGAATCAGAGCAAGGTGCTTTTGTATCCACTTCAATAGTGGTACTTTGGGCTTTTGCAGCGTTTCTTCCCGTTAGTATTGCAAAGTTCTTTGCAAATGTCAAGTATTCATCAGGTCCCTTTGGACAGGCAAGTTATACTCATTTCATATATGATGAAAATATCCTGACTTATACCACTCAGTGTGACAAGTATTGCCACTAAGGGTTTAGCAGAGGGAATCTCAGTTTCATGCTGTGCTTGTTCACTGTGCTGTGTATTTCAGAATTTGAGTTAGGGTAAATATTTCTTTCATGACATCTTTCAGTAGTCTCTCTGGCTCTTAACTCCTGCCCCCCCCCAAAGCAAATTCTGCAGATTCTGTGAATTCTGTTGTTTTAAATGTGGTCTGCTGGAACTGACTTTTTTCCCGTGAATCTGTCCTTTTTGTCTTCTGTCCATCATAGAACTGCTACTGATAGCAGAAACGGGTATATTTGCGGGTGTAGTGGTCTTAACCGTCAAGTATTTCTAATTGTGTCCATCAGGTGGCAATGTAACCTCACTCTTCTTTTTGCTTTACAGGCTGGCTCCTGCCCTACAACTGAAAATGCAGTATCTCGGGAGGCACTGGTAAGTTCTTTAAGAAGCAGCATATAATTTCTTGCCGATGTGTAATATATATGAGTTTTTCTCTTTCCTGCATCATTTTGCATCCATTGTTGGTTTGTTGTTTTTTTTTTTGTTTTGTTTTTCTTTTTTGTTGTTTTTTTTTTTTTTTTCTAAGGAGCTGGTGCTTTTTGAAAAAGGTGTAAACTGCCTTATGTTGTCCTGCTGATGACCTCTGAATTCTGACCTTCAGCCATAACCTTTCTGGGGTTAAACATGGGTCACCTAGGCCACTGAATTGGCCTTGAGCATGGATTGCCTGTCATAAGTGCGTGCAATGTATGTTCTTGATCAGTGCTTATTTAGAAGAGTATGAAAAAAGACCTGTGCAGCATAATTTGAACTGAGATCCTTGGTGCTATTGTCTAATAAAAAAAAACTCCTCTGCTGTTCAGAGACCTCATTCAAGCTGTCTTTGTTTTCACATGCACTCAGATTTAGCTTAGAAGTGTCTGGCAGCTGGTAGTGCATGTGATCCAATGTTTTCACTCTAGAACTGTTTTGGAAAGAGCTCTGGGATTTTTTGTGTATGAGGATAACTAAAAGAACCCTGTTTTGTTTTCATCTTTATGGTGACGCAGAGTGGGAAGTGAGCCACCACTCTCTGGAGTGGCAGGATATATTTTTTTACAACCTTATTTTTCTTTTTTTCATTCCCCTTCAGCCATCTATAATTCAGGCAAAACCTTGCCAAAATTCTTAGCCCATGTTATTGTCCTAAACATATAAATCTCTAATTGAGTTTCTTCTCTGGCTTTCATTTGGTGATCATAGTGAATACAAGCCGTTTGCAATGAGAAGACTCAAGTACTTTCCCTAATGGTGTGGCACTGGCCACATCAAAGTATTTTTACCTTGTAACTCTTACTGGGGAATGCAGGACATAATTTCTAAAAGAGGGTAATGTAAGTGAAGACTGTAAACTGGGAAGGATCAGTAAAGGGCTGTTCGTGAATTCTGTTAAGCTCTGCAGTGAAAATCTCTCAGGTCTAGTAACGCTGTACCATCCTTTAATAGCCTAGACATCTGTATGTGAGACTACCCGAAGCTGGTATTGACACTGTGCTCTGTGATAGACTTGATAGTTTGTTTTTTTTGGGGGTTGGTTGTCATGTCATCGTCCCCCTTCCTTCTCTCCCCACCTAAGGAAGGTCATAGCAGGCAGCAGATGACCAGCCTGTGCTGGGTGACAGTTTGTTCTCTTTCTCAAGGCAGATTCTAACGTTACCTTTGATTTAATTAATTTCTTACTGTACACGCAACTGAAGAATTGCTTAGAGAAAGCACATAGCAGTTGTGTATCTTTCTGTATAGGTGTGTGTTCCTACTACGTGAAATATTTATAAATGTAAAGAACTCCAACATAAACTTCACTTTCACAAGGCTGTCTTGCATGTGACTTAGAGTCCTTTGAAAGGTGGAAGTTTTCTCCTTATTTTTTCATTAATTTTTTTTTTTCTATTAAACTCTCAGTCTTTGTCACGTTTGCTTAGGAGTCATTATTGCTTCCAGCTGAGTATCTCTTGAAGACTTATTAAATAAGCAGTTCATTTCTGTGAGCCAGATGACCTAACTTCCACCACACTACTGTGGCTTCTCTGTAGCCAGGATCATGCATGCTGCCTTCTAACGCATGCAGTACATCTCAGTCCTTAAAGCAGACTTGGAGGCACATGGCGCCATGTCATAAAAATGTTTACGGAAACACCAGAACAAACTGTGGCGTGAATCCAACAAATGGCTCTGTATGGGAAGGCCATGTGCTCAGGCATATCGTTGCTGACTTCAAATCTGGTGTTAGGGAGTCGAAGAAGACTTGCAGAATCCAGAGGAGGGAGAAAAGAGTCTCATGACTGCACTTACCCTCTCACCTTTTTTGACTTAATTGGTGACTGAAAGTACTCAGTGCTTCATAGGACTGAGACCTGTTTGGAACATGAGTGTTGTTATGCACAAGAAAGAGTAGAATTCAGACATCTTCCATTGTATCAGCAGATATCATTATAGGCTCAAACTGGTTTTGTATGTATTGTATTTGTGATTCTAATGGGCATTATATCCTGCAAGGTGCTAAATACCTTCTGCTCTGTGCTCGGTGGCCCTGTCTTCTGCATACTCTGTACCCTCACAACCTGCTGCTTTCAACAGGTATCCAGGAGAAGCAGTGATTTCTAGTTGTTTGCAAGAGGATTCAGCATTCTGCAAGATCACGTGGCATGATGCAGTCTGACACATCGTATTGTGTCCTGCATTTGGGTCTTCAGAGCCTACCTTGCTAAGGTTTATGGCCTTCAGAATGGAGCCCCACAAACTCATGTCACACTCCTAATTGCTCTTCCTTCAACCCACTTTTGATGTTTTGAACTACCAAACTGGAGATAAGGGACTCCACGTCCATGCCATTAATCCCTTGAGTGATCCAGTGTCCTTACAATAAACTGTCCCAACTGAAAAATACTCCCTAATAAGAGGTCATTGTGTTATAGTACTGACAGTGGAGAATGAGTTGGAGGGGGATGGGAAAAGCTATAATTTTTGCAGCAGAGAGCGGACACTCATTTCCCTAGCTGTCGGTCTTGGCCCATTAAAATTTGCCGTGTAGCTCCATAGTGGGAAGTGTAACCTTGTGTTAGCAGAGTGTCAGCATCTCGCTCTGCTGCTGTTTACAGCCGCGTTTGTCATCGTCAGTGCGGGATCAGCTTCTCCTTGAGTCCAGCTTATCAGTGAACACTGCTGCATCCCTTTCTGCTCATATGTGCCGCCGCTCTGATAATCCTCTGAACACTTGTGGAATTGGAATAGGTTTGTCTTTTTGCAACCACTCAAAGTCCTGGAATGTGCAAAAGATGTAACTACATAGGACAAAACCCCTTTCTGTGGGGTTAAAGCATTGGAAAATTCCCTTTTCTTCTTGAATCTTCGTTTCTTTGGTCTAATTTCTCTCTTCAGTGTAATTGTATCATCTTTTCTGCTTCTCATTTCAGCATGTTTTGTCTCTCCCTAGCAGTGTCTTGTAGCTTTTTAACCATTCTGTGCTGCTTTAGAGATGTTTTCAAGAGCTTGAGTATGTTTGTTGTTGGCCTTTGTTTTCTGCCGAATCTGCTGCAGTCTAAATTACAGCTATGAAGGTTACAGATATGATTGTCCCTAACATGAGCCTCGGTTGTAGGAGAAACCTAAGAAGCAGAATTTACAAGCAAGCCGTTTCCACATGCTACTTGTTTGTTGTTTTGTTTTGTTTTTTCCTGCCACAAAACATACTCGTTTCCATGCTGGTGCTTGGTATCTGGAAGAAGTACTAGTTGTAAATATACAAGTGCTGGTTGTAAATGTAAAACATTCTCTTGGTTTCTCACTACGTGACAAATCCCTGGGTTATGATATGACGAGCAGAGTATTTTCTTCTGCAGGATTATTTAACTTTTCTTCTTTTAGTTTTAGCATGTGCTGTTTCTTTCTGTTTCTTGCTGCAGATGATAGCAGTTAGCACTGAAACATGGACATTTTATTCCCTTTTTTGCAGGCTGTTGAAAGGTACAAGGTAACAAGCATTTCTGCTGCCTCTATAGCAATTAGCTTGTTGGTGTATGCCCTCATGGCTTTTCCCCACCCTCAGTTAAACTGATTTTTAAATTTGTAAGGGTCATGGTACTGGCCGGAATACTTTTAACACCTTTTTTTGAGTAAGCATCATAGGGTACACTGCAGACATTAATTACTGTGTTCAGGGAATTTGTTTGTGTTATCTCCATTTTCTAGAAAAGCTAGTTGAGATATACTGGTTAATTGTTTTAGCCAGGTTCACCCAGGAAGTTGGTGGCATACACGTGAAACCTGTATCTGTTGGCCTGGTAAATGAAGTAATTTCTATTTCAGAGGCTTCATTACATCCCTTTTGGAAGAGCCTCTACCCTTGCATAGAATCATAGAATGGTTTGGGTTGGAATGGACCTTTAAGACCATCCAGTTCCAACCACTGTGCCCTGGGTAGGGATATCTCCCACCAGACCAGGTTGCTCAAAGCCCCATCCAACCTGGTCTTCAACCCTCCAGGGATGGGGCAGCCACAGCTTCTCTGGGCAGCCTGGGCCAGGCTCTCACCACCCTCACAGTAAAGAATTTCTTCCTAATACCTAATCTAAATCTCCCCTCTACCAGTTTAAAACCGTTACCTCTCGTCCTCCATGTGTTACACATATTTTAAAGGTGATGGTGGTATACTGCTACTTCTTTAGTTCATCCTTTTTCTGGTGATTGAGGAATAATGAAAAAAGTGCAGAGCAGAAAAGAGCCGACATTTCTTTATCCATCATGTATCCCTTGGCACAAAGTTACATCCATTATTATGTCCTTGCTGAACACATTCGGTGTTTGTATCTTTGCTTTCTTGAACCATCAGTTGCAATCTCAAATTGAAGCCATGATGTTGGGGCCTGGTTATGGGTATATTTAGTTCCTCTACATTTTTTATGTTCAGTTGCTAGGTTTCCTAGTAAACTAGTAAAATTTGTGATATGTGTTTATAATGGCTAAAACTTTTGAAACTGAAACTGGACAAAGTTACTTACCCTTTTCTCAGCTGCCTGGTGGATTTGGGTGCTTAGCATTCAGTGGCAGGTAATAGAATTATGAGATCATCTCTGTTTCATTGCCTCTTTTAAACCTTATCTATGCTGTTAAGCATCCTTTTTAGTAGGCTATGGTTAAAAACAATTTCATGTAGGTTTCTGAGGAAGGAAATTTGCAATTGAGATTTTGACTACTTTTAGCTCTAACTGGTGCAATTAGAAGTTGGTGGGGCCTAACACTAACAACACTGTTGTCTTTAACCATGTGAACAAAATCATGAGTGGGAATGAGGAGAAGTTACAGAACTGTGTCGTAAGATCTGAGAGAGCTTGTTGGGGCTAATGTTAGTTAAGAGTACTCAGAACCCACTTTTAATGAGCAACCTTTGGGCACTTTGAGAATCCATGTCCCTCTTTTTCTTACTAAGTAGTAGATGTTCTTTCCGCCCGATCAAACACTACAGAAAATGAGATACATGGGAATTTTTTGAAGATTCTCCTTTGCCTGAAATTGTTGTTTGAAATGAAGACAAGAATGGTATTTTCACTAAAAAACTCATACTTTGTTTCCTGGAACACATTCTTACGTGAGGGATATCAGAGAGTATCCTTATCTTTTCTTTTATTGTAAATTTGTAGGAAAATGTGATTTTATTTTTTTTTTCAGAAGGACTTTTGTTTCCAGAAATGATATGAGGTAGTGGAGTGTGCTGGAGGGATGCTCCCCATCACACTTTGCCATTCCATTTTCCCACCCTTTATTGTTTAAGACAAGATTTATACCTGTTTACTGTACAAATTTTCTGTCTGCCACAATGGGTTTGTTCAGAGTGGTGGCCTGCACTGAATGCTTCTCTAAAAGTAAATCTATCCAGAGGGGATTTCCAGACAGCCAGAATCAGTAGGCAACTAACTTGTAGCCCCCAGCGAAACATTAGTCAGGATAATTTACCACTGTCAGCAGGGGAGAGAGAGAGAGAGACATCAGCGTTGTGACCTCCGCACAGGCAGTAACCCTAGTGCTGTGATAATGCTTCAGTTTGGGGAGGTCCTGAATGTGTTGCTGTGGATTCCCAGCGATGGACAATAATTCTGGCGGGCTGTGGAGGGCAATTGCTGTGCAGATTTCAGTTTTATTGGGCCTGAACAGAGGTGTGTGACTGCCTTAATATCATTTGGTTTGCTGCAAAGAGAATCCTATGATTTACTAAGCAGAGTTCTCTTGTGTTTGACCCTCTGATAAGTTTGAGATTACTGGGTTTTTGCCTGTTTTTGTCTCTTACTTCTGTGTGTTCATTGACTTCTTCTTTCGTTGTTCATCCAAAATGTACCCGCTTAATCTGTTAATGCCTTTTACTCTGTTGATTTAGATAAATATATTAATATGTGCAAAACACACAGACTCAAACTAATTTACTTAGCATAGTTAAAGGAGCACAGTCATGTCAAGTTAAATTGCCCGTCTGAGGTCAATGGGAAAGTTTTCTTGGAATTCCTTTCAGTCCCAATTTAAAAAGAAGATGGACTGTAATAGTTTGGAATATAACTTCTGTTGTAGCATTATATGTTAATGTATGAAAGCTAGAAACTTGCTGTAGTTACAGGCCAAAGCAGGTTAAGACACTATTAGAGTGTACAAAATGTAATAATGGCTTTGCCTGTCCCTAAGAGATTACAGGTTAAATGACACTTCAGAGCCGGTGGGTGAGGCAGCGTAACAGCCAGGGTAGGTACAGTCATTTTCTATTACTAACAGTGTGGTGAGTTAGCAGCTTATAATTTTTTCTGTGCACTTGTGCAAAAGAGAGCTCTGAAAGCAATTCCTACTTGCTTTTCAGACAAACCAACATTACCGGTTAGAAGACTTTTAAGATGGTTTTAAAATAGTTTCAATACTCCTAAGTTGTTCTTTACAAAACATGCAAGGAAGTGAAAGTACTGCAGTTAGGTTAGAATCTTTTTTAACATTAGGTATGATTTGTCTTCCAGAGATCTCAGATATCTCACTGAAGGTAAAGTGGAAATTACAGTGCTTTGTGACATTGAAAAAAACCCACTGGCACCCGGTTAGGACATACTTAACATTACTTGATATTTTTGCCTTGAGAAAAAAAAGAATTTAATTTTTTTGTTTATGTTCATATGATGTTTTGGGGGTCTAAACATGCTGTACTTACAAACAGCTTTTTACAGATCAGGGCCTGCTTTGCTGTCAGCTGGCCATGCTGTATCAGTTGGCAGCTCAGCTCTCTGCCTGCTCAGAGAGATGGGGGCACTTTGCTGTGTGCATCCCAGCTGCTGGAAAGGGGACCTATTAATTTCAAACAGGTGACAGCACACAGCAAAGAGATGCCTGTGCAGTGTGCACTTTTGGTAATGATGGGTTACTGGATCAAGGTGAGATAATAGTATCATTTCAGCTACATGTGTGTGGAAAACATGCTATATGCAGAACAACTTGTAGAGGGCAGCAATTGCCCACAGTTCTTTCTGCGTAGCGAGAGGAGGGACCAGCTTAAGAACTTCACAGGAGTCTCTGCCTTTTTAGCTTCTTGAAATAACTTTATGCAGGAGACTGGTTCTTTGGAGTGCCTCTTGACTCCACATTATTAAATTCCTAACCTGGAAAGTGTTGCTAGAGATTCTTAATTCCTCTCCTACCTCTAATACCACTGAGCAGTTGAACTTGTTTTGCCCGTATCCAGATGCTGCCTGCGTCATTGTTACTGCAATCAAAAAGAGTGTAGTGACAGCTCGTGATTCTTACAAGATTGTAACTGTCTACATGTGATAAGTTTCTTCACTTCTTGGCTTCCTGCTACTTTTACCTGGCAGATCATGCCATAAGAAAAAATTTGCAGTGTCCATAGTATCTTTTTTATGCCTCAGAGCAAACGATGTGTTGCATCTTCATCGTGTTAAAAAGGAAGGTGGAATGGGTTATTCAACAACTTGAATGAATTTTGCCTGACTTTGATGCACAGGGATGCATCCTTCAGATACTTCTGATGCCAGCACCTTCAGAACCAAGATTTGCCAAACTAGGAAGTCAAGAGTTAGTACAATTCTTGGATTTGGAGTTCCTAACCAACTTACTGGAGAAGAGACCTTCCCTGCTTTTCATGTTTCTTGTATTTCTCCATATGTCACTTACATTGCAAATTCTTCCAAACATCTTAATAGTATTGCTTGTTTGTTTTGATTTTGTATGTATGTTTACATAGCTCTTGTTACAATTGTACAGACCATGTCCTCTTCCCGGTTGTGATCCCATAATACACCACTGATACTTTGACAGTTGCCTTTCTGGAAGAGTTACAATGAAAATATGCTTGGCTTTTTAGTAAAAGGATTTTACAGCTGGAGAGAAGCAAGAGAGGTAGTTTCGTATTATCGGCCACACTCACAATATGCCCCACTTCTTTGTTATCTGCTTTCTTTTGATGAGAGCAGGACTTTCCTCTGCTATTGACTTCCTAGTATTTTGTCAAGCGTCTGAATGGCCTGAATGATGGTATTCCTTGGGGTACAGTTCTACAGCAGACTACACCTTGCTAGAATGGAGTTTCCCTACTACACAAGTGAGAATTTCCTGTGTCTTCCTTCCAGCTTGCTTCTCCTGTTTGTTTTGTGTGCCACCCTAAGTGATTCCTTTCCTCCTTAAGCATCTGCACCCTTCAGATGTTTGCAGACAGTTATCACATCATTTCTCCTTTCCCCCACCCCCATCCTGGTCTCTTAGCCAAGCTCTACATATTTAGCTCATTTAATCTTTCCTCATAAGTCAAGCCCGTAATTGACAGCTCTGACACGAAGAGTCGCATTGGTTACACATGCTGCCAACAGGATATAAATACTTTCTGTGCAGTGATTGAGAATTACAGTCAAGACTGAGATGAGCCCACCCCACTGACACTATATTTTTGACATCAGGTTGCCGCAATCCCATAAAGGTGGACTTAGTTCTCACTTTAATGGTCAGTTACCAAGATCCCAGTACGGTTAACGTAGTGGTAACCAGGTCACTTGGGAAATTCAGTACTAAAGCCCCATGGGATTCCAGTCCGATCCAAATTCTTTCAGAGGTGGTGTTCTCTGTACCTCTCTTGCCAGGAGACATTGAGATGCCGTAGGCTGTTGGTGTCATCCCTCTTGGGAAGGCAGAGCTGAGCTCCATGCAGCCCCATGTGCCAGCTGAGTGAATGGGTGTTGCAGTGCACATGCAGAATGAAAGAGGTGTTGCAACCAGTACCCCATGCGTGTGTGTTTATGCACTGCCATCAGGAGGCTCACAGCAGTGGTGCTGGCAGCGATCTGTTGTGCAGATACTTTTGACACTGACGTTCTCCACTGTCTCTGCCAAGAGGAAGCTCAGGATGCTATCGATCCGATTGGCATACCTGTGAACAAGCTCAGGGTTCTTGCTTGTACATGTAGGATCTCAGAAGAGGCTTTTAGCCTTACCCAGAAAGGTATTGTGCTGGAGGAAGAGGTAACTCTGTACTGCATATCCTTGTGTTGGTACATACAGACCTGTTTCCAGCTAAACATACTTGGAGGCTTTAGATATTTGTCTGTTCATGTTTGTTGCATTCTCTTGACAAAGATAGGTGCAGCTAACAAAAGTTGAGGAACTGAATCCTCAGAGGAAATGAATCCTCTGGTTTCTCATGTTGTATTCTGTGAAGCTTCATATGATACAGCTTCTCCAGCGGGGCTAGTTCACAAACATTACATGTATTATTGCAAAGCGTGCAACATAAAGAGAGCATTTATGAAAGGGAATATCAGAGGAAACATTATAGCAGGGACCTTTATAGCCTTTCTATTATTATGGTTTAAATCTTGACATGGTCTTTATTTGCAATGACACTGGGACCAGTAAAGAAGTGTTTTTTCTCTTCCTCTCCCCTCCCCTTTCTCCCATCTCCTTTTCATTCTTTTCTTCCACATCCTGTTCTGAAGCTGTGGTGCAGAGATACAAATCGTTAAACATGCAAGTAGTCACAGAGCCAGGTTTCAGTTTGTGTGGAATCAGCCCCTTTTGACTCAGAAGTTGGAAACCAGATGACTCACTGAGATGCATGTTTGTTGTTTTTAATAACTGTCATTTTGCAAAATATGGTCAAAGCTTCAAACCATGACTTCTGGAGTAGGGGTGGTGTGTATTTATTTTTAATTTGGGAGGCTATATAAGCTGGAATGTGTTTGTAGCTCTAGTCTTTCCCTAATATCTGAGATAAAATAATTTAAAGCATTGACAATGTGAAAGATTTTAGAGATAATTTTTTCCTGTTACCTGAAAAAAAATATTTTCTTGATCAATTACTTGAAAAGGCTCCAGGTGCCAAACATCTGGTGGGATTGTAGGCCCCTGGTTTGTGTTTATGTTTTTTTAATATATACCCAAAGGGACAGGTTTCTTAAAAAGAAAGTAGGCAGATGTTTTTCATTTGTGGAGTTTTAAAGAATAAATGCCATTCCTGCTTTATCATTCCAATTTCTAACAAAATTGTCATCTATCTCCTTTCTAAGAAGCTCCATTTGCTAAGAAGCAAGGAAATGGGATATTTTAGTGGCAGAATTCTGTATCAATAAAATCTCCTAGCAGTATGGAAAATAGGAAAATATCTACACATTTCATTTTCTAGAGATTATTATTGCTTGTACAATGGTTTGTAAACTATAAGCTCAGTATTAAGTGCGTTAAAGTTTTTTGTGTTTTACTTTCTAATTTGCCTCAAGCATTGTTTTAATTTGTCGAAGTTCTACAGGTTTGTTTTGCATGTCAGTTAATTCTCAGTGCAAATCTACAGCCACTCCATCACAGAAGAATGAAGGTATACCAGTATAAAATCTATGTATGCGAGAACAGAATGTGACCCTATATATAAAAAAGCTGTATGTAAGTGGCCTTATGACAGAATTCACGGTGGTCATGGATTTTCCTCCAGTTCAGTTTTCAGATTTGGATGGTTTGTAACCATTTCTATCATGATTTATATTATGATATAAATCTTTTTGCAATTGCGATTGCACAATGAAGCACTGTGGTATATAGTCCAAGGGAGGTAGACTCCTAGCCTACCTCCGCCTGTTGCTTCTTGTTAAAGGGTAAAAAAACCAGCTACTGGTTTAAAGCAGAGAGTTCAAGTTCAGGTTCTGCTTTTAGACTGGGATGGGGCATCTCTCTAATGGTAAAAGTGCTAGAAAAAGTATATTGCCTTTACTCTGAGGAAATATGAGTGTTGGCTACTCCAGGACAGCTGTCATCTACCTGATTCGTTATGCTGATCAGGAAAGAAATTGGGTTTGGTCTTTATTTTTTAAAGTGAATGTAATTGCTTGTGAAAGATAGTGAAGTGATGGCTTTGGAGGCTTAAATCATCTTCTCACACAACTTAAACTGCAAGCTGTGATAGCAGCATTGCAGGATTCCCCACTGGCATGATGTGGAAGGGACCCCACTCGTCCCCCAAGAGATCAGAGGAGAATTCAGTCTCTATTTGATGCTTGACTTCCCTCTGAAGCTGCCAAGAAGGATGCCAATTTTTCCATTTAGCTGACTATTGTATGGACCTTAAAAGGGAAGGTTTTAATGCAGTTGGCTGTGATATAGACTGTTAAAGGGAAGTTATTTATTTTAACTGGCTGCTGTATGGATTATTACAAGGGCATTCTTTTAGCTGCAGCTGCTATATTGACTAGTGAATGTGCTGGGCTGTATTGCTAGTAGCTGTCATATTGACTGTTACAGAAAAGATCTGTATTTAAGCCATAACACTGCACTGGGATCTCCCAGGCAGGATATTAATGCTAATTCATCTGCTCACCCCCTGCTGTGAGTGTTATTTGTTTAAATCTGTAGAATCCCACAGCGCATTTATATCCTCGCTAGAGTGAGCTCCGCTCCCTGTAATTATTTAACATTATATGCTGATATAAATTGTAACAGTTAAAGAATGGTAATGAGTAGCAAAAAAACACAAACTTAACCTTAGAAATGGCAGAGTCAGCTCTTAAAACAACAGCCAGCAACTTTCACTGTTCTCTGTCTTTTCCCAAGTCCATATGCACAATATTGTGCATACATTATGTGTGTGCGTGTGTGTTCATGCTCGCACTGGCAACTGTGCCAGGCAAGGCTGTAATTATGCAGAATGTACTGTGAAACTTATGCACACACTCATAATTACATACAGTGCCTACGTACAGCAAGTTTTATCTCTCAGCAGTTCAGCTTCTTGATGAGTGATTCTGATAGGTGATTGGAGTTGGGGCGACCATACTGACAGAGGAAATGGAGCCCCTGGATTCTTCTTGCAGGGAACACGTGTCCGAAGGTTAAACTGAAAGCCATCGGGTGTCACTGTTGCTCTGTGTAGGCTCAGCTGGCAGTGGATTTGTCTGGCAGTAAAAACTGGACTTTGAAAGTAGTATTTTTGGCTCTAAACATCTAAGGCATTTACACATAATTTATATATAAAGTGCATGTCCATACAACACCATTTATGTGTGGGTGGAGTGAGTGGAGGTAGCTCTATTGTGTGTTAGCTGAATTTTTTTGCTGTTTCTGTTGCCTATTTTAGCATTCTTGTCCCAAACTGGCATGCAAGATGGCCAGCTACTGCTGAATGGCTGTTGCATTCTGCTCTAGAAGTGACTGTGGTTCAACAGTGGAGGGGACCTGATTCCTGTATGTAATTTGTCTGTGAACATTAAGCTGTGGGTGAATTTTTGTTTTTTTGTGTGCAACTATGGTGTAGAAACAACAAAATTACAGTCAGTTTAGATTTTTGAAGAGCTTTCGAACTGTAGAAATTTTTAAACTGTACTGTGTGTGTCAGCTCATTGAAAAAAACATGTTTACATTAAAACAGTTCATCAATAGCATAAGAAAACTTTCACTGACTTAAAATGGAGACGACAGAGAAAAGCTGTGTAAATAGTGAAGAAAATGTATTTTAAAAAGACTTCTTTGTAGTCTCTGTCCCTTCTGATTTCAGGTAGGGAGTAAAAGCTGGCGTAAGAGGAGCTGAGCTTGTACATGATTTGCAGAGTAGCGTGATGGTCGGTTGGGCTGCGTTGGCAGCATGGACCTGTGCCAGACTTCACCACAATTCATACTGTGTCAGTTTAATAAATGCACTACTTAAATTATGAAATTACAAAAGAAAAAAGAGAATGCACTTATTCAGACTCTTAATACATTAAAAATAAGGCATTAAAACACTGCCTTTTTTTTTCCCTTCCAGAATCAATAATGAACAGGAAGGGTTGTAGACATTAACAGTCATGGACATTCAAACTCTTATACATAAATTATCTTAGAAAAATGCACATAAGACTTGAATAATGTAAATACATTAATGCATTTAATAATTTAAACATTAAAGCGCATTCAGGAATTCGTGGCAGAAGCTGTTCTGAGATAAGGAACGGTCCTGGAAGTTGTGTGTCCCAAGATCGATGGCTGGTTTCTCCTTGAGAAAACTCTCTGGGGAAGTCAAGCTGTGCAACTAGAGTGACCGCCTGTCCTAAGAAATCCCAGGACATTAGCCAGCTCTTTTGCTTTTCACCTCCCGTTCTTTCTCTGCCACATGCATGAACACATACATAGAGAATGAATATCTCATGGTCCACAAAAGGCCAGTGTGCATTTTGCCATTTTTTTTAATTGCATGTGTGTTGCAGTTTGTCTAGAAATTAGGTGGAAGAGCTTCAGAGAATGAAGGTGTCTTTGCTAAAGGTAACACACCGCTAAATGCTAAAGAAACTGCCTGTAAGATCAAGATGTTCCATGGTGCCTTGCAGGGTAGGGAGAAGAACTGTTCAGACAGTATCTAGACTCTGGATGTGGAGTCTTAACTATGAACAGTGAAAAGGGAATCCTCTTCTTCTAGGGCATTGCATGGACCTGTAATTTAGACTACATCCTAGCTGCTGGGAAGACTGTATCAGTTGGAGAAAGTGAGGCTTAGGAATGCTTCACTCACTCAGGAATGCTTCACTCTTTCTTGGAGCCCTGAAAATCACAAGGTTGGCTCTGGTGTAATGACAAGTAAGGTGTTTTATTCTGTTGTTGCCTCTCTGCTCTTTGGATTGAAGCACCTTCAGCACTGTAGCAGCACCTAACTGGCACACCCAGGTCCCTTCATGTAAGGCATTTTCCTGAGGATTTTGAGCTGTGTAGTTTTTGCTGATGTAATTAAGTTTGAAAGGTGGTGTATCGACACCTCGTGCCATTTCTCCTTGGTTCATAGCCTTGCTTTCTTTGCCTCTTCTGCAGGCAGGTTCTTTGGAGATTGTTTGCACCCTACAGCCCCACTCAGAAAGTGGTATAAGTTATCCTGCTTAGGCCTAGATGCTGATGGAACTAATGATGGAACTAATAAAAAAGAGCTTAGTCTGATCCCAAAGGGAGAAGAGTTGGGTTGGTTAATTAAAGGAGCCTGGCACAGGGCACCTAGTAATTATAGGTGCAAGAAGTCTGAATTTGAAGAGGACTGTGCAGTTGGAGAAGGATAGGGAGGCACCCAGAACTCTGCAGTCTGTGGGCAAGAATGCAGCAAAACCAGATCTGGAAATCAGACTCTGGCAGAATTCCTTGGTGAATTCTTATTTATTCCATTTTTTAATGAGGACCTGAATCTCTCCTTATGCATTTATGTTTTTGCATGCACATGCGTATGTACAATTCCAGTTACACCCTATGGCTGGGAGGGTGATTTTATTAAAGACCAGAAGACTGAGAGACAGATGTTTTAAGAGACACAGGCTTAGCTCTATAGTAGTTTGGAATAATTAATGCTGACTGCTGCATTGGCTGTATTATCGGTGCTACTGGGTCTTTATCTCAAGCATCATCTCAACACCCATGAGTCTGTATCACTGTAGGGCAGAGCTTTTGAAGACAAAGGGGCTGGGGCCACCAGGACTTGCTGGGAAATTGCTCCTAAACTCTTCTGTAGGTATGGGGTGGGGAAGAATGCTATGTCATCACCAATGCTATGTCTCTTTATAGTTAAGTTCCTTAAAGCAGTGCTTCTCAAACTTAGGTTATAACCCCCAAAGGGATACAAAAGGCTTCAAAGGCAGTCACAAAGTCACTAGCCAGTAAACAGCTTTCCACTTGTAATTGCTATTAGGAGTTCTGTTCCTCCTAGTTTGAAGAGTTAGCATTTATTCTAGTAACTCTCATTTTCCTGAAGGAACTTGCTGCTGTCTCAGCTGAGGAATGTGGGATGAGCCATCACCAACAGATGAGTGCAAAAGGGAGTCAAGCTTGCATAAAGTTTGAGCAGCAGTGCTTTAGCAAATTTTATTTTCCAGGAACAAGCTCTGCAAATGTTCCCAGAAATAGACCTATTAACTTTACCTGATGAAAGATAAAGACAGTTATTTTGTCCCCAGTGGATTTCTCAGTAGGCCCCATTTGGGGAAGGTAGGACTGTCTGTGCAAAAATGTATTATTTGTTTCAGTGCTCAGGACTAAATAATGAGGCGAGGACACTGTAGCTCTTGCTCTACCCTTACAGCTGACGTGCTGTATACTGGTAGGTGGATCACACTAGAAAATGAAACGCTGCTTCTAAGCGATTCTAGCTCAAAAGATGAAAAGCACCAGTTTTGTCAATCTATAGGTGAAGATGGTTCACAAAAGAAAACTGTTTTGAGAATTTGACTTGTGTACTGACTATATGTATGTGCTCTTTGGCTGCCATAAATGTAAAATAAAAATATATTAACTTGAGTCACTACTTTTTTTTTTTTTTTTTTATGTTGCAATGGACTAGGGGAATGCTCATGGTCATTTTTTCCAGTTCAGGTGACTTTGTAGCTTCTGATCACCTGTACAAAGCCAGAGCTGAATGTCCTCAATTTTCCCATCTCAAGCAGGCAGTTCCCCTGTGTTCATGGAATAAATTTTGAGCCTCCCACACCTGAAAGGGAGAAGCATCGCTGGTGGTAGAAAAGGGGTGTGTCTGTTGCATGTGGGAAGCTCCTGCAGGGGATTTTTCATAATTCAGGGCCTGTTGAGGAGAGGACTTGAGTGATGGGATGCTCTGGACGTGGCCTGCAGGGAAAACAGAGGAGAGGGTGGGGATCTCCCTAGGCTCTCATGGCTTAACGGCCACGTTTAGCTGGATTTAAGAGGCATAAGCATTTATACTAAATTCTACTGCTATATCACAGCCGCTTTCTGCTTTTCTAGCTTTGTCTCCATGGGGGTATTCCATGCTTTATCCCATTAGACAGCCTGAACTTTTTCCCCTACTTATAGGATTACATCCCCATGTAAGAGATGTAAGAAGAAAGGTAATCTTGCCATTCCTCCACCTCTTTATCTCTATAACTCCATGTATATCTATCTCTCTGCTCTCACAGAGGCCAAGCTTTCTGCCTTCCAAAACCCCGCTCTGAAATTGCTGATTCAAGCAGGTAGCAACTTTAAGACTCCTTGCAGAATAAATGCCTCCTGCGTGCTCCCCTGGCACTGGGATTTCCTCTCTGATTTATCATGCTCGGGTCTGCTAATGTCCCTTGACTAAACTGGGCATGGTGTGATGGTGTGAAGGTCATTTTATGTATGCCATATACATTTCTGGAGACATGGTGGGAGGCTAGGACATCTAAAACAGCGTATCCTGCGGGGAAAAGGAGGAAGAAAAGGATAGTCTGGCTCTTCTTTTCACAGCCTCTTGTGGTGGGATGAAGGTTTTGACAGCCTAATTCACCATTTAGAGAAAGAACCAAGCAGAAAGATTCCCCCTCACCCACTCCTTGCAGCCCAGCTGTGACAAACTGACAGATAATTAACAAATCAAGACCTCCTATTAGCCTTGTCCCTGATGCATTAAAGCAGCTCCTATGTTGCATGTGTCCTTTAGCAAATGCCTGTACTTTATGGCTACAGGCTGAGGTAGGTAGATCACTTTAGAAAGGCAAAGGGTTCCCTAAGATGTCAATGCACGATTATTTCTAGGAATGGAAGAAGTTATCTCTAAGAGAAAATGGTGGATAGTAGGTGGGAGAGCTGTACCATGATGGAATGGAAGTTCCTCTAGCGGTACAGTGTGTGTATGGAGTATCTTCTGGAATATAGAACTGAAAGGGATGTATGGAATTATTGACTCTCTCTTGTTTTTACAGAAAATGATATAAGTTGAAGCAGCAACTGATAGGGCAGGTTTTTTGACTGAGACTAACCAAGCCTGTAAAAATTACATGGCAGGAAATTTGGTTTGTGGTAGAAACAGACCTAATGTTAAGATCTTAATATTATATTGTGGGTAGCGTATTAGTGCCCTTTCCTTTCTGGCCTCAAGTTGTGGGAACTGCATGCGTAAGCCCAAGTCAGCTGCCTTTGCTTTAGCTCCACTCATTTGGAGAAGAATGAGGAAGAGTGTCAATATCCTTCTAGTTCAAGATGTTAAATAGACACAAGCCATTGGTTCAGCTTAACACATGTTAAAGGAGAGAGAGATATCTAATTGCATCAAAGCCACTCTTAAGTTCATGTATGTGGAGCCCATCAAGCTGAAAGCATCCAGACAGCATCTGCTGTTATCAAATCACTCTTGAGTCGAGCTAATTAAAATAGAGCTTCATTTTTCTGAACCATTGTTTGGCAGGAATTCGAAACAGGTCTAACCCAATTTCTGTGTGTTTATGAGCCTTTATTATATCAAAAGTACTTTTCTGTAAATGTACAGGGCAGTGTTAAATGAATTGATCCTCACTGTATCACTGTAGATGCACTATGGACTTCCTAATGATTTCTCTTCTAGCTTTTTCCAGATATACCTCAGAAAGCTTGCTTTGTCCCTTATCGTGTCATCTTCTTTCTCTCTTTTCCTTTCTGTCTCACTCTCAAGAAAGTAAATGTCCTTGTATTTCTTTCTTTCATATCCTCCTCCTCCACTCTATGGGGATTTTTGTATTATTAAAACATTTACACATTTGCTGCCACATGCAAATGCAGAATAATAAACCAGGACTCTTTATACTCCAGACAGGAGCAGGAGGTCTCTCACCACTGATTCTTACCCAGTACTCATCCCTGCTGATTACAGGGGATGGAGAGGAGGGGAATCTAAACGTTGCCGTGTTGAATCTGTTTGATACAGGATTTTTGTCCTTAATTTTCTATTTTAAACATTTTACACTTCAGTGTGCAAATCCTAGGTATCACATTCCTCTTTATAATTTGCTACATACCAAGCACTAAACTTAAAGAGACATAGAAATTGCTCCCTGAAGACAGGTTGTACTCTTTGGCATCTAAGAGCTGATTCATGAATATTCTCTGTAGAAAGAGAATACCACACATAGGGCCAGTCAGTTCACAACATCTGAGTGTTAGTAGCAGCCCAGTGAAACAGTAAAGTCAGGAAATAACTATTTTTCTGGTACCCGGTACAATCCATGTTCATATGATATTCTTAAAGTCTTAAATTTATTTCTGAGCAGTGGATTCATATTACAAAAAACAGAAGTTAAGGCTTAGCATTGGGTAAAAATCCTGGCAGTGATCTATCATGAAATCTTTCTAGAAGAGGGAGAAACTCTTTTGTTACAAAAGAAAACTTTTGTACTTTTAAAAATAGTTGGATAAAGTACAAATTCTTTCTGAAATATAAATGTATAGTTTGGGAAAGTTTGCTTCTTTTAACTCGGTTAATTCACCTTGAAATGGAATTTAAGTGCATTTTATTTTGGATTTAATGCAGTCTGTTCTGAATGCATATATTCAGCTCCTCTGTGTAAAGCTGAAGAGCAGCACACATAAACTGATACCGGAAGCAAGTGCAGCATTTTGCTAGAAGCAACCCAATGGGTAAAGTTCTATTAGATGTTTGCGAACTTATGAGGTATCATTGTGTCTTGTTCTGTGGTTTTAGAGAGATGAAAAAAATTGTTACTCAGAAGTTTGGTCTTCTCTTCATTGACAGTGACTCTCTCCCGATTCCTCTTTTAATACATTTAAGTGAATTTAATGCTGACAAAAAGCAGCAGAGTCACAGTATTCAGGAGGATAAAGCAGGGACATTGTACTTCGTGCTTTTTCTGTAAGTCTTGTAAGCAGACCTAATCTGAGGGCCCTGCTGCTAGGGGCCTGACTAATCTCATGATTTATTCAGTACCTATCTTCTTTTCTGAGCCCGTCAAGGTGTACAGTGGGTACTTGTCTTTCTAGCAACTGTCTCATTGATATGGTCACTTTCCCAGTCAAGGGACATGAGACAATGGCTTTGAGAGAAGAATTTCTGGTACAGCACAACAATAGAGGTAAATCTAGATATTCTTACATGCAGAAGTAATTCAAACAACATTTCTGCTCACGTCATGGTGAGTACAGAACGAATGTGTCAGATCTAAGAATATCTTCATAGCCTTCTCAGCATTTCCTGCATATGTGATTGTTGCTGTAGTTGCTGCTGCAGAAAGAAGTTTGCTATTTGCAAGAAACACTCTTTCTTTTTTTTTTTTTTTTTTATAACAACAACAACAAAGTCAAGCATTTGGTCTAAGGATCCAAAAGCCCAGGAAATGCATCTCTAGGGCTCCTCGTCAATTTGGGATCTAATGAAATATAGAAAATACTCAATAAAAGCACCTTTATTACTTTAAATGTTTAAATGTGGAGTTTTTAGCCATCAGGTTAATGTTTTTGTATCATTTTTTGATTTGATTGTGAGCACTTTTCCAGGTATCTCTGCCACTTGAGCACTAATTGGATTTCCACAGATAAACGGTGCTAGCTGCAGCCCTTACATCACTGTGTTTTTACTTCATCATTATTTTATTTGTTTTTACTGTAAAGGTTAATAAATCTTGGTATGTTTAGAGTATGAAACAAGGCAGGCAGGCTAAGAACTACAACATGAAGGGGTGAAGTTTTATATGCTGCTTTCTCAAGTCTGAGGGGTGGAAGGAGAAACAGTGTGCCCTTTGTGGTATTTCTAATGGGCTGCTGGGTATGTTAGTCAGCCAAGTAGCGATCCATAATCCTTAAGATAAAAAGCGTTGATCTCTCCACTAGTTCTCAGACAGAGCTGTAAGGCATTTGAATTGGGTTACCATTGATTTAAGGTGGGGGGAAGACTGAGTAGCATGGGTCTGCTTAAAAAGGGATATATGGAATTTATTTTACTTTATTTAATTTTTAAAAGAAAATTGTAAGCCTTTCAGTGCAAGTGCACATGAGTTCCCTCCGGATTCTCAAGAAGATTAATATAGAACTTGCCAATATTTTAGGGAGAAACTAATTGAATGGCAGATTTTAGTCAAGATTTAGGCTGCAAATGAATTTCCGTAAAAAATTATAAAGGTCTCAGACTTTTGCTGTCTCACCTGTTTGTTCAGGAAAGCGTGTATTTTTTACCATTCTCCTGGTTTCCTGGGAAGCTGAGCTTGAGTTCCTACACAGTAGAGGTAACCCTTAGTTTCCAGCCACAAAGGCAGTGTGGAAGCCCCTTTTGGCCTGGCAGGATTGAAACTAGTGCATTTCAAACACCCCCAATTGTGGATTTGGTGGCTTAATAGAAATTGATTGAGCAGCATGTACTTGGGCCAAAGCAACATTAAAGACTGAATTTGCTTTCTTGTATTACAAAGATAGAAAAATGCCTTTTAGCTCCTATGGATCAGGTGCAGAGTCTTGGGAAAACCGCAACGTTACAGACTCAAGCTTTCAGTTGTGCCAGTTCTCCGTAGCAACAGTGGCCATTCTTACATTGGTGTTAATCCCTTGCTGTGGTGTGGACCCAGATTTCAGAGAGATTGTTGATGCTTTCTGCAGCATTTATCAAGGAAATGGCTGCTTTCTTTTTTTTTTGAAGTGAGTAATTGTTTATTAATTTTTCAGCATGTAAAGAGTATAATTATAATAGTCCCTGACGTGTGCTGGCTGTGCCAGGGTTTAAGGGAAACAAAAAACAGTAGAAGTGCCATTTTGAACCTTGTCTGCTTTTGTAAGCCTTCCTTGTTTGGACCCAAATTTCTGTGTAGAAACTAGGCTTGCATCTAGCACTCTATAGAACTAATTCTGTTGGACATTTTAACTCAGTTTAGGATGGTGGGATCTTACTCAAGCGTTCCAAGAGAGAGGAGCCGGTCATCAGTACACGTGATTTTTGGTACTGTATTGGTTGAGCAGCATCTGGAATTCATCCTTACATCTATATGCTTTGTTTCTTTAAATAGTGAATGTAACATTCATGAAAAATGGCAAATTAACCCCAGGGGAAAACGAAGTGGACCCATTGTTTGGTGAATATTTATGGCATGGACAGCTACAGTGGAAATGTTCCTCATGTTTGCCCTTATATTGTGTTTCTCACTCTGGTTGTAGAGGAAGCATCCTTAGAGTTGACAGGGAAACTCAGTTGCTTTTGAGGCTGCTCATGCAAGTTCCTACATATGAAAGAGAAATTCTGTGATGTATCTTTCTGTTGTGAACTGGACAAAGACAAGGGACGCAGCTGCTTTCCAATCTATAAAATTATTCCACTTGCAATCCCTATAGACTAGGCAGCTCTGGCCAATCAGATTTCTTGCCCCTTACTTAGTTTTTCCCTTAATGGGGCAATTAACAGCAGGAACAAAGTGCATGGTCTGCTC
Organism: Tringa tobata; assembly: GCA_033628505.1. Lineage (NCBI taxonomy): Eukaryota > Metazoa > Chordata > Aves > Charadriiformes > Scolopacidae > Tringa > Tringa tobata. The sequence goes on from JAHREE010000205.1 coordinate 1,316,729, forward strand.
AGTCTTTATTATTATTTGTGTTATAATAAATGCCTAGAAGGCCAGTTGCAGACCAGCACCGAGTGCTGTGCAAATACGGAGTAGAAGGACAATTCTTGTCCCAAAGAGCTCTAAGTAAAATACTAAATTTACATGAAGGTCTTCCAGTGTTTTAAGTCCTTCTCCTTTTGCTATTACTTTCCAACTGCTGTGGTTTGCATGATTTATTGTGCAGCTGTCACAATTTCCAGCTTCTTTAATGTTTCCAACATTAAACCTTTTTTTTTGTTAGATTCTGGTGATCCAAGTAGTTTCCTCCAACTTCTCCTTATTCATTCAGTCATTCAGATCTTCCAGGTAATAATGCCATCATACCCCCCAAGTTCACCCCTAATTGTTGGGGGTTTTAGTGTAGGGGGTTTGAGTGTAAGGAAGACACTCAGTTTCTAATCTACATTTCCCATGGACTAAGAATTCTATTAAATGGTGTTCTTGAAATAGTAGGTTCAAGGAATAACAGCTTGCTGATTTTTCCTGTCCATTTGAGTCATTTCAGTCTAAAATATCTTCGTGGCATCTTCCACGGATGGGTTCTAGTTTCGATCCTCTTGCACTAAATCTAAACCATTGTGTTACTAGTATTTTTCCAGTCCCTTGACTGTGGAATTAGAAGGATCTAAGTGAGTCTGAACAATGATCCTGTTCTAGTGCATCTGTTTGATTGATTTAGCGTTCTGGAGTCTACCATTCAATAACGATTTTAAGTACTTCGGCGCAATTGTTAGATGTGACACAGACTTCCTATCCTTACATCATCTTCTAGCTCCCTAGCATGAGAATGAACCTCCAGCAGTCCTTGGCTGCCCTATAGTTAAAAGAATGAAATGTAATAAATTACAGCTTCATTGTTTCTTACGTTCTGCACATGTGAAGATTACAGGGTGAAAGAGATTTCTTTCAAAAGCAGCTTTTTTGAACTCTTCAGTAATGGCAATATGGAGAGAGGAGTGCGAAAGTTAAGAGTTGGAGGTGCTGCCATGCGCTCCCCTGAAAGCTGTATCATGCATTTTTTTTAGCTGTGAAGCCACAGAATGATCTTAGTTCTGCTGTAGTGAGCATCTTGGACACTGACTCATTACATTCCTTTGGAGTGATTCAGCCCAACAGCTTGACACTTGCATTAATTTTACAGCACAGAGCCTCAGTGATCCCTAAGTTAACTTCTATAAGAAGGGAGAAGCAAGATGTATAAATCGGGTACTGTCAGGAAAAGTCAAAAAATCAGATTCTCTTTAATCAGTTTGGACCTTTCACCTTCTCTCTTCTTAGGCCCTGTTGAATCAGTTTGTTAACCTTACCATTGCACCCTGGCTTCACCCACACTTGGAAGCTGGATACCTTACCTACTTGCATGAGGCGCTGACCTTCTAGTCCATATATTATCCACAATGATCCAGTACATTCAGCGCTGAGGTTATTGCCGTTTTTGTGTAAACAGAACTTCAAATAATTTGCTGCCAGTTGGATTGCAAGCATTATTTCCCACCGCACCCCCTCCCGTTCATCTTGCTGCAATACCTTCTTTGGTGGTACTGGGGATTATAGGAAGCTTGCAACTGAAGCTTAGGCAGAAGCACAAAAAGGGGATTTTTGAAGTTTATTTTTCCTCTGAAAGTGAGATTATATCTTTTATTTTCAATAAAAAGTTAAAATATTTGAACTCTAGAAAAGAGGTTCATACTACTGATTGGTTAAAATTTATTGTGGCTGCATGATCAGTTTAATACATTTAGTTTGCTGTTCTGCTAGTATTTCTTCTAAGATGTTTTTCTAGCATTTTCACTTCCCTGTAACAGTTTGAACTGTGTTAAACCTGATCTTGGGAAGTCTCATTTGGAGGTGTATTTCTTTCTGAAATAAAAAAAAAGCATAGCACATTTTTTCCCTGCATAAAAATAGTTATTGTACGTTTCTTTTAAAGCATGTGTAAAAGTTTCTTGTTCTCTTTAGTTTTATGCATTTAAGTGTTACTTGAATGTTACTCCTCTTAAAAAAAGAGGAATTTTGTCAAGATGTCCACTATGTTTTAAATTGAATCAGAAAAAACTGAAGATGGCAGAGATATTTCACTTTGAAAGGTGACTACTACACAGACGAAGTTGCTACTTTTCATAAGGGCTTTTACTCCATATATCAATGTGTTTTAAGAGAGACTTGGGTCAATAATACCATGCTTTAGAATTCCCTAAATACATATTTACACAATAGACCTTAAAATATATTAGTCTATCATGTCAGCTCCTGTACACTTCTATCAGGGATGTTTTATGTCCTTAACATATGACACAATAAAACTTTATTTTATATAGCATTTTTCATACAAATTGTATCCTAGAATGCGTTGTGGGGTTAAATAAGATTTTCACAAGGTTAAAATTAAAAAAAGCTGAAGGGTGCAGGAAAATTAAGGGCTTTGCATAGGAAGTATTTATTTAACTGAACAACGGGAATCTGAATGGAGAGGCCACGGAGCTAAGGGAGAAGTGTGACTGGAGCTGCAGCCCAGGATCCCTGGAAGCAGGAAGGTTGGGTGAGGAAAGGCTGGTGTGTGGGAATAAAGGTGGAGAAGGTCGCGCCGCTATGAACAGCTGGAGAAGTGTGAAGTGGCTCCTGGAACAAAGAAGTTGAGAATAGGGACTATGCGGAGTGAGAACAGCAGAAGAAATGAGGGGGGAACCGTGCTGAGGGGGAAGGAAATATCTGAGAGCCCACCTCTGTGGTTACCCTGGTGGGTGACATTGGTGGGAGCAGGGCAGCACCCTGCGCCCAAGAGTCTTTCAGCTTCTTATTTCTGTTCCCTCCAGCACAGGCAGGGAATGGCAGTGTCCGGGTCCCTCCTGGGACAGAGTAGGCACAACAAGATGACACGAAGACAGCGCAGCTGGGGTTTCTTCTGGCTTTTATAAAAAAAAAAATTTTTTTTTTTTGGTCACCCTGTTAATGTAAATTAAGTAAGGCTTTTTTGTATGTGATAATTATAGATAAATGTATTTAAAGTAGATCTGGATTTTGTAGTCCTCAGGAAAAAGAGGAAGAGTAATTTTTCCCCCCGTCCCTGTCATGTGTTCATTTTAATGAGCAATTTTAAAAAATTGAAAATAAAAGAGGAAAATGAATAGGTGTTGAACCAGCCTGTGATATGTAAATGCCAACTAGTAATTACCTAAAACCTCAATTTTCTTTCTGTTTCATCTTGCAAAACATTTCATTTCCACTGAGTGAAAACACTTAATTTGGGCTTCGCCGGCGGGTGAAGCCTGCCCCTCACCGCGGGGCCGCCTCAGCGCCGGGCCCGCTCAGCCCCTCACCGGGGGGCCGCCTCAGCGCGGAGCCCCGTCAGCCCCTCAGCGCCGGGCCCGCTCACCGCGGAGCCCCCTCAGCCCGCCCGCCTCTCCGCGCTAGGGGGCGCGCTGGCTCCGCGCCGCCGCCCGGCTGAGGTCCCTTCCCGGCCCCGCTGCTTCTCCTCGGAGCGCGGAACCCAAACGCACCTGCCCCCGGCCCGCTCCCCTGCCTGCCTTCAGGAGCCGTGTTCGTTCAAGTGTGCGTGAAAACCGGGCCATAAATGCAGGGCTGGAATTTGTTTCCTTACCTTTGGTCTGGTTGTTGTGATGTTGATGATTTTGAGTTAGATTTCATCCATAGAACTCTCTGCTGAGTTTCTGGGCACCTCGGGATTTTTCCTTTTTAGCTTGTATTGCCCTTCTTTTGGTTACTAGTCTGTATTCTTTTAGTTCTGGGTTCTTAATTTCAGACATGGTTTTAAGCTTGTTTCTTCCTTGCCTTTGTTCTTTTCTTATTTTCTGACTCCTGTGAATCTTGCTTTAAATTTTTTTTTTTTCCTTTGCTCTGTTTTACATGAGGGGTTTTTTATTGTTCTTGTGTTTGTAAACTTTTCTCTGTATGACTCTGAGATCTGCCAAACTTTGTAGGTTTCTAGGTTCTTTCACAACAGAAATAATTCCTGGGCTTCGGTATGGTTTTATATAAATGTCAATGAAATCATAGGAGCTTTAAAGTGTTTTCTCTCTCCTGACCGACCTGAGATAATTTCTATAGAAATAACAAGTAGCTTCTGTGAAATATGAATTTCACAGGAATTCTGGGACCCAGAATGCTGAATTGGGAAAAGGTTTGTCCTGGGAGAAAGAAGCTTGTGTGAGAGCGAGGACATTGTGTGTATAGTGTCCCAGGACCCTGACTCCGAGAGCCCTGCCTGAAATCTCAAGGAACGGTGCCTCTTTAGTGAGATATATGGCTTCATAATTAGCCCCTTGCATTTTTTCATGAGTGCTAGCATCAGCGTTCTATGATGTGTTTCCCTGATTAACAGCTGCTTTGCAACTATTTCCGTGTGCCACCGATAACCATATTTGTCAAGTTAGTCCTGGCAGAGCACTGATTTCTTACTAAAATGCAGCATTTCTGTTTGAAGGGGGTTTTCTTGTTCATTGCAGTGCCAGGCTTTTAAGTCAGCCCTTGTTAAAACGTAAGTTGGCTTTAGCCTGATGCTTGTTAACAGGATTCTGGGTGTCTCCTTTAGAGTAGGAGTGCAGAAACCTTTCACAGACAATTTAATCTTCTGAGCCTTGCAAACATACAGCCATACACTGAGGGGGTGTTGCTGTAGGCTAATATATTGATCAGTTCCATTTGCCCTATAGCTGTGGCCTTCTGCTCTGGCTGAAATAGGTTGAGTGTTTGTTGATACTGCCATATTATTATTTTTTAATACACTGGAAAAAAATTAATTCCAACTTCTTTTACATACGTCATGTATATTGCCAGTGTTGATTGCTTCCGCACATGTAATGTAAACTGTCTGTGCATAGTTCATGGCCTGTGCCGCCTCTGCTTAATGAAAAGAAGTGTTGCATTTAAACAGATACAGATCCACTCAGAAAGACAAAATGCCATCCCTTGCAACGTATAATTCAGACCCAACCTTTACATCACAGGTCATCTCAAAGTCTCAGTCTATCAACAAATGCTGTTTAGTAATAAGCTACAGAGGGTTCCCAGTATTAGGAAATCTATTAGAGCTCTTACGGGCTATGCTCCTGGTGGCTTTTGATTCCTTTTTCCATGTGAAACTCTGTTACCGAATCCTACCAAAACGTAGAAGGGGATTTTCTTTTACATTTTTGTTGATTGATTGAATTTGGGTTTTTTGTTTGTTTGTTTCTGTTTTTTTTTTAAGATGGTAGTAATCATTTGCCAAAGTATTTTAAATTTCATGCTTTATTCTTCTAATGCTAGTTAGCTGATAAAGTAGCTTAGATTGCTTCATTGGAAACCCTGCAGCTTTGAGCATAATAAGAAATAAGGCTGGTTTTACCTTCCCCATTAACAGAAAGGGAAGGGAAATTAGGAATGAGGGACCTTGGCTATAACGTCAAAGTGCTGTGCTTTGGCCCAGAATTTCGCCAGCCTGCTGCACTCCCACAACATCTGCAATAAAGTTCCTGTCTCCGTTTTATATCTTTGACATTGAAGCAGAATATTTGGCCTGAATTTATGTAATTTGGCCAGACTCAAATATAATCCATGAATAGTTACATTTATCTTCTAATTAGAAAATCAAACTGTAGGACAAGACCTGCTGCAGGATTCCACCCACCACCACCCAGTAGGAAATGCGTCTTTGTGTATCATATCACTGCAGCAGAAGTGGTGGTGGGATAGCGAGTTTATGGAACTGACTTGCTTTTAAAAGCCAAATAAACTGTCTTTCAGGAAGAGAAATACATACCTGATCCGCTAGATAAAGCTAGTTTGCTGGCCAGTGTGTGCTGGCAATCTGAGAATCAGAGTAGTGATACAATGCACATTATTTGGCAGTGTCCTAATACTATAAAAATGTGGAGAAGTGTTACAAATGATACAGAAATAGTATGGAACAGTGTTACCAGCTGAGTCAGAGTGCTATTTGCTGCATGATTTTTTTGGCTATACACAGGACTGCAAAGTCTTCTCATCTTCCTCCTCCTTTTTGTGTTGTTTAAATTATGGACTGCAGTTGCCCTTGTTTGTGCAAAGAAAATGATCCATAGAAGGTAGGAAAGTTCTTGTGTATGTTTGGTGAAAATATTGGCATTTTGACACGGCCAAAATTGCTTCCTAAGTTGCTCATGTATACAAAATGAATTATAAAAATGAAGAAGTTTCAGCTCAGCCTATAGGAGGAATGTTCAGAGGTAAATGCAAACAGAAATATGAGAAACATGGGGTTACTGGGGGAAGGAATACATGTCCAGGATTCTTTTTTATGAAGTTTGTTGTTGCTTGTAATTTTATTTTGTTTTAAGATTAAAAATGTTGTGAATAATGGAGGAAGTGATGCAGGGGAGAGATAAAATAGAAGTTTATTTTGGAGTGAAATTTACTACTGAAATGTTTACATTTTTACAAGGCAAAAATAAGTTTTAATAAAGGGTTAGAATCAATAAAATGTTCACATGGTTGTAAGCAAAAGAGCACGATGAAGAATACTGCATATTTCTTACAGGGTTTTTAATGCTTAAAACCTGATAATTAAATATGAGAGCTTGCAGAATTTCAGGTCTGCAGGCTGTTTGCCTGTGTGTCTTCCAGCTCACTAAAAGCAGGAGGGAGCGTTGAGGAGTTTCTGAAGAAACAAACAAGTAATTATTGTTAGAAGGAAAGTGGTTTTGATATGTTCACATATCTGTTGGTCTGCTTATTTGGGCGTCTTTCTTATTCAGCATATTATCTTAAGGTTATTAGTTTGGGCGCTTTATATTTCTGCATCTGGCATCGCAATATCAGCACAGTTTAAATCTGTGATTTGCCTGTCACCTGCATTTCGGCTGGAGACAGATCAAGTGCACATAAATGAAACTGAAGTGTACTTTATGTGGGGTATTTTACTGTAGTATTTTATGGTTCAAAATTACTGAATGTAAACTTAAGGAAAAAAAAGTTAAGGAAAATAAGAAAAGGAAAAGAATTAAAAATACTTCCTTCATTTTGTCTTCCCAACTTTGAAGTGTGCTGGGACTTTGTCAAATTCCCGTTAAAATAAATATGTCAATTTCATCTCTCTTCCAAATTCATTTATCATGCTTTTTTAAAAGGTGTTTTCTGCTTTACCTGATGTTTAAATTGGATTCGCTCGTTTATGCTGTTCTTTGCTGTATCCCCCATGTTTTTCTTAAATGAATTAGTAATGACAGCGTACTCCATCATACCCTCTCTACAGCCACTTTAAGGGAAGCCTGGTGATCTAAACCTTTTAACCTATTAAAGATGATTTTCCCCAATTGAATCAGACCCACCACAGGTGTAATAACTAATCATTTAAACTACACCTGCTATTATGTATTTTTAAGCCATTATGCGTGTTGGATAGATGATAATTCATGTTTATTGCATTGTCCAATGGATCCGTTTTGCCTACACTAGCCTGATTAATGTATTTAAAGAAATAAGAGATGCAATTTAAAAGAAAAAAAACATTGATGGAATGCTCTGAGGAGTACATTGAAAGTGCCATTAAACCCATCAGAACTTTGCTCTCTGACCAGAAATGCATATTCGAAAGGTTTGATTCAAACACAAAGTGAAACTTAGTGATTTCAGTAGTGATGCTATTTTTTACTACTTCTTCTGCTGTGAAAAGTTTTGAAAACCTTTTTGGAAGTGAATTCCAGAAACTGTATTTTAAGATAAACTCTTCAAGACCATAGGTCTAGCATACCACCATTTTAGGAGAAGGTTTATGCCACTGCTTGGGGAGAAAAAACTTCTTCCACATGTATGCACATGGTTATTTCTAGCTCTAAAGGAAGGAAGGGATCACTTCCACTAGTTCACATGGATGTGTCCATCTCCTGAGTGCTGTTAATTTCAGGCACATCATTGCCCCTGATGCCATAGTCGGAACAGATGTCTTTGTATCAAAGTAAAGGGAATCACTAGTGCAATAATGTGTGATAGTATTGGAGACTATGTGGAAAGTTGACCTACCACATGAAGAAAAAAATCAAATACGTTTCATTGGCACTAAATGGAAATGTGAAAACACAGTGCCATTGTTGTTGATCCCATTGAGTATTATCCCATACTTTACCCTTTGTATGAATAAGTGGTCTAAGTGCTCTGTCACCTTAAAGAAGCATGTACTTTAGACAAAAGTAACATCTAATGTGATTTCTGTCAGTGTGGAACATAAATTTAACTACTCGCCAACCTGTTTATGTCATGAAAAGTGACTTTTTGGATTTTTTTCTTATGTGATCCAAAACACGTGAAGTTGTTTCTTTTCCAGTCATGACAAGCTGAGGTTTATTTATTGCTTTCAGTAAGTTAGAATGATGGTAGAAAATGCCTTAAACTCTTAGAATTTCATGCAGCTTTAAGTCAGATAGACAGGAAGCATTCTTACTAGTAAGCCTACTGTTACAGATCATATGCGTTGTCTCAAGGTTCCCCTCAGCTACAGGAGCCAACCTAGGTAAGAAGATCACAATATAAATGACAGAACCCCCTAAGAATCTTAATGGAATTTTTGTACAGGTTGAGCTGCTCCAAGAGTAATTCAACAAGAAACTTCTAGGTTGAAATACAGTAATTGTGCTGTCTGATTAGGGTTAAGCCACAAACTCTGATGCTCATTGAACTGTTTCTGAAAGTTGGACTGGTGTCAGCTCCAGACAATCTCCATGTGTTAGATGCGATGCCTTACTTTGCAGTACAGATGCATAATGTAAAATAGGAATTTGACCATTTCTAACTTGGATCTTTTCTCTCTTTTGTTTCTCCAATCCTCCTACCCTTATCAGATTGTGACGGCAGTGAAGTTTTTACAGAATCCACGAGTTCGCCAAAGTCCTCCTGCAACCAAAAGAGCATTTCTGAAGAAGAAAGGTATGGACTCTTAACTTTGTGGTCTCAGTGATAATAAAGGAGCCTGAATTAGTGTAAAGCCAAAATGTATTGCTACGGAAAATCAGATGTTAGAGACAAAGCAAGTAGTCTGTCTCAAAAAAAAATATTTAAAATTTGTAAGAAATACCAGTCTCTTTTCTTTCAAACTGACTAGAACAATATTGGCACCAGATGTGGATTTGTAGAATGCAGAAGACACATTGGAAGTTTTTGGTTTAACTGTTATCAGATCTTTTCTGCAATGAGGACAGTTTAGAGTTGTGGACTAGTTGGTCAGTTCTAACCTTAGTGACATTGGCTTTAGAATGACCAACTTCTAGGTGAAAAGGTCGAATGTTTCCAAAGAGAGCCAGAGAGAGGAATGAAGGGCAAAGGACTTGGTGAAAGTAAACAAGGTCAGGTTAAGGTCAAGCTTGGGGTCGATCTGACTTTCAGGCTGAAATGGTAAACTACTGACTGAGTCTAGCCCTTTTCTATAGCAGAGATAGAACAGATCCTGACAAATCCTATATCGTCTTAGACAGATGGAACATACTTTGGCCATTGCCTACTGAGAATTTATTTTACTTTCTGACTCACAGCGGAACTATCTTTTGTTATTTTTTTTTTTCCTAAAGTTTTTAGTCCACAACTTACAGTTCATTTCAGGTGAAGTTCACTCCGTGTTATGCTACCCTTCTGGGACCATATTGCTTAGATCCGTACCACAAGATTTAAATAATAAGGACAATCTTACCTTGGAGTTAATTACGTGCACTGTGGTGCACTTTAAGCATTTGGAATGATACTGAAAATACAAACTCCAAACTTCAGAGGGGAGTAACCTACTTATACATTGAAGTCATAACTACTTCAGGGTACATCAAATTCTATAGCTAAAGATCTTCATTTTGAAAAGTAGGGAAGCCTATGAAATATATATTATTCTGTTTGGGGTTATGAACTGTTTATTGAGATGCCTGAGACCTGTTGTCATGAGATGGAGAGTTCAAGTATATGCACCACTTTGCTCATCTTGAGTAGCAAAGGACCTAGAAGGGAATGTCAGTCTTGTGTTTTAGCAATGATGTCATGACAAGTAGTTCATGGGTTGTTTTGAGTGTGATCCTTTCACTGCTTGTCCAAGTGACAGTTAGAGAACATTCCAATCACATAGGTATGCTGCTTGCCCTGCTCTGCCATCAGGATGGCATTAAAATTTGGAGCCTGTTGGCTGCTGTGCTCCATGAGTTTTTCCTTGAAATATGTGGACCTACGGGGAGTAATTAATCATAAAAGCTTGGGGATTTCAACTCTATCATCGAAGCAATGAAGCAAGGGAAAGCTGAGCCTAAAAGCTGTGCTGATTACCCGGGGTAACCTGATACAAAATCTATTGTTGCCGAGAGATCCTTAGCCCCCAGTATATCGTGCAATATTATAACTGCCTGATCTTCTTCTGTGCTGACAATGACCAGTTATTCCTCATTTTCTCTCTCAACACAGCTGGGTTAGAATTTCATTTGCAGAAGGTATTTAGAGCAATTTAGAGACAAATGTCTCTGGTGTTTGCTCTGCACTTCCCCACCGCAGGCTTCGCTGAACAGTTTTTAGTATCAGGAGCTCCATCTAATCTGTTTAATTTTAATAAATCCCTGACTGGGAGAAGAGGAAGGGTGGGGAGATGGAGGCACAGAGAAACTGTGGCCTGACTAATACTTCTTATGAATTACTTGGCTAATAATTACTAAAGAGCAGAAATGGTTTGGTAGAGCTGTTTGTTTGTTCCTATTTGTTAATTAGCCCTCCTTCCCTTTGTGCTAATTGTTTGTTTGAAAACTTAACAGTAGGAGAGAGGAAGGAGCATGGTCCAGTAGTGCCTGTACCCAGCAGTCACTGGAAATATGTCCATATGGAATCTGAACATTGAGCTTTCAACATGACCTCTGTTCATGACCTCGAGAGCAGAAGGTACATACTGTCATGGTACCTACATGCTCTACCAGATGGAGGCAATTATTCTTGAAACGTAGATGTGGTGACTCGTTTACTCCTGAGTAAATGAGGGATTACACAGTTTGGTAGGCTATTCCCCCTGTTCTCTGATACACAGTCGTCATCCCAATGGTAATGTTTATCCCCAGTTTACAGATAGTTAGGCTGTCTGGTAGAGAAGTCCTCACTGCCAAAAAAACATTTTCTGTAGAGAAACCATTTCAGTTACAGGAGTCTCTTAAAGTTATCTTTGTAGGTAATAATGCCGAGGAACTCTTGTATTTTTGCCACAGTTATTCTGATTCATGTTTCTTCAAGCAGAAATTGCAGTAGAAAATCTTTTTATGGACCCCAGAAGAATTTGAGTGAAGGGGAATTTTCATATCTAGAGATAGTTGTACACCATGCATGAACTTGTCTTTCGTAGTTACTTTTGTTAAACCATACAGGAGAGGTTTGTGGCTGAATCACCTTGTGTCTGTGAATGTGGAGGGCAAAAATCAGGTGCCCTATCCCTGCAGGAGCCTCCCATTATCCCAGCTACAGGGACAGGATTGGAGTGTTAGCTGTGGGTGAGCTTCAGGTCCTGCAATCCTGACTTTGCTTAAGAAATATCACTTTTGAGACTTGCAGAGATGGTTCCGCCTTGAATTATAATTTTTCTTCTTTTTTGTAAGCGTCTCCTTCCTAAAAAAGGGCAATCAAATTTTATTTCCTTTTAATATTATTTCATATTTAATACAGAAACTTGATTTTGTTTAATAAATTTCAGTGCAGCGAGAAATGAAATTTTCTGCAGGATCATCAGCTGGACTGGGTTTGGTTTCTTGTGAAACAGTAGTTGCAGAGACTGGAAGTAGGCTTTCCTCATTACTTGCAGGTCAGGCCTTTGCTGAGCTGCTCTCTCCTGAACATGGGATGATAGTGTTGATGACAGTTGGGAGAGTGAGGGTGTCCTGGATTTCTAAAAGGTCTTTCAAAAGTTGGATGAGATTTCTCTGTTGTCTTAAGCACTTTTAAACTCCCAAATACAGAGGCATTAATGAGAAACATGAAGTTATTAGAATCATTTATCATTTTCTTTGAAGCTTACACTGGCATTTTGTGTAATTTATGACATTTCCTCCTTTTTATCATGAACTTCTTCAGATGAAGGGAAAAACAGCTGTTTCCCCTCAGAGTATCTGAAAGAAAAGAAAGGAAAAAAAGATGCTGTTTGTTTTTTGTCCAACTCGTTGATTCTGCTGATGACATGCCACAGAATCAGCGGCGCCTTGGGAGTAATTAGACAGCATGTGGGGTTTAAACCCTTGTGGAAATGTGTCTGTCATCTAACTGTTGTGCCTCAGATGTCCTGTACTGCTCAGTTACCCATCCGGTAACTCATGTGGCTTGTTAATTTTGTCTACTCTGAATCTGTAACTTCTAGCAAGATAGAGAAAGGGGGTGGAAGTGCACTATAAATGTGGAGCTCTATTTTTCAGGGTGCTAGTCTTTTGGGGCAGTGAAGGGAAAAACTGTCAGTTCACAGACCTATTGTGTAATCATGGATGAAGAACTTTTTTCTTAGTTGCTTGTTCTCTTCATCTGTAAAAGGAGTACAGTAATGCCTTCCCAGAGTGGGATTGTGGGAACAGACAAAAGCATATGACGAGCTCAGAAATTATAGTGATGGGAGAACAGAAGTGCATTAGGGCAAGTAAATGTATAATTGTTGAGTTATATTGGGAAAACGTCCACCCAGAAGGTTGGACAGCCTTCAGAAGATATGCTGCCCGGATTGGTCTTTTGTATATGTATGTAACGTAATGGGCTACATGCTTCTAAAAGCAGTTGCACTTTTGCTTAGTGAGATGAGTTGGAGGCTGGTGAAAACGTTGCCCTTTTACATGTTGTATCCACTAATCTGTTTCATTACTTTACCTGATAGGAAGCGAGTTACTACACAAGGTTTTCCTGTAGGTCTTACACAGTTTTTTGCAATGCATCGGAGTTCCAGAAAATTGTGCCGCTGTCAAGATGCCAGTGGTGATTTCTGAAGAAATTAATAAATTATTTAATTGTTCATGCCCCTTCCCAGTCAGAACTCAAAGACACTTGATTCCCTGGAAACAAATGCTGTCAGCCCCAGAATCTCCAGTAGAAAACTGACTTAATTTTCTTACTATTTCTGTAGTCAGCATTCTTGGAAGTTGAACCCCTGCCTTTTCTCCTTTGCCAAAGAAACCCAAGTGGATTACCTCGAGGACCTGAGAGAAGGGGGCGCGGCCCACTGCTGGAGGGCTTTAAAGAAAGTAAATTCTTCAGCAGATTTCAATTTAACCCTCTTTTATTACTTTTCTTTTTTATAATTTAAGTCCATTTCATGAGGCAGTTTGCATGTCCTTGAATGGAATCTCGTTACCATGAAAGCTTTTTTAGCATTGATTTCATAACAGTCTTAATTTAATAGCGCCGTCATTACTGAGAAGCCCTGAGAGTGAGGCCCTAGCTTTCCAGGTCACTGACCTTTTAATTACAAACCTTGTTCTGATGGCCAGGTTATCGACTGGACGGCTCCCAACTCCTGCCCCCAGCATGAGGATGAAAATAACTGCCTTTCCTCCCCCACTTCCAGAAAAGGGAGGAAAAGAAAAGTAACCTCTTGTGTTTCCGAAATTAATTTTCTCCTTCATCTTTACTTTGTAATTAATTCTTTAACATGTCTGAGTGAAGCTCAAACAGTTTTTACAAAGCTTCTTTTTTTTTTTTCTTTTGAGAAGAAAACACAGTGCAAGCCAATAGAGTCCAGTGACAACTTGTACAAAAAAAATATAGTTAGTAACCTGTGCTGTCAAAATACCTATTTGGGCTAAACTGTTATGGCCCTCCAAACCTTATGCTTTCCTACAAATGACCATGTTTGATAGAAGAATGTGTGATTAGACCATAAGTGTAGACTATTCAAGGAATGCTAGATGACTTGTCCTTCTCTTCATATTTGCTGACAGGATGTGGATTTAAAAGATGGTGGAGAGGAGGAGTGAAGACATAACTTCACTGCACAACTGTTTGTGTGAGCGAGCGCTCATCCTGTTTTGTACTTGCAGATCGGGTAACTTGTTCTCTAGCTGTCTAATAAGTGTTTTGTGCCAAGGCCTTTACAGATCTCATCACCTGTATTTGCAAAGCTACAATGAGACCTGGAATTCAGATACTGATAACAAAAATTTTTGCAAAAATATACTTGTAAGAATTAAGCACGCAGAAGAAATTAACACACAATGAGAGCAAGTTCACTACCATAGGTAGAACCAGGGAGGTTGTGCTTTCTGATTATTTTGACGCTTGCAACAGGTGCTTAAGTAGCATAAAGTCTAACAGCTTGTGTAGACTTACAGAAATGACTGTACAGGTTAAACGGAAGTCAATGCGTTGTATATTTTCATAATGCTTTTCATCTGAGGTTCTTAGAGCACATTGTACCCATTAACCATTGAAACTTCGCAGCTTTTTGCATGGAGCATATTTGATGGTGGGTATAAGGTTATCTAGATCTTACTGTGCTTTCCACTAAAAAGCATCCACCTCTGAGGTACAGCACAGCAGCTGCTTAACATCACTACGTGGTTTTTAGGAGAGAGAAATGAAGAATACTTTATCTAAGTGATCTTGCAGAAGGGAGCTTTAGGGATAGAGAATGTAATTACCAAGTAAAAAATGTACTAAGATTCTTGAAAAGCACTATGGGATATTTAATTACTAAAGATGCTTAGACCTCACTTTATGACTTTGAAAGACAGCTAACGTGCCTTATAATATTTTGCTTAGATTAAAGAAAAATATGTTCTACATCTGTTCATGCAACCAGTTTGTTCTTTAGGTGCCTCCCATCCAAGCTTTAAGGCAATACAACCCTGCATAAATGGGGAAATCTGGTTGTCTCCCAAGGAACTTACTAGGGGTCTGAAGAATGAAGAGTGAGAAAATGAATGCTTTCATTGCTAACAAGCTCCCAACAGTTCCTGTCTGAATCAACATTGTTAGTACTCACATTGGTTTTGGCACTCTGCTGTGCTTGCCCAGTGCTGATAATGTTCAATATACAGGGAAGATTTCCACTGCTGGACTCTCATAATCCAGAAGAATAGATGTGCTCATGATCCAGAAATTAGTCCCACAGTTCTGTATTTTGCACTAGTTGCCGCCTTTTTTCTTCCTGAAAATGATTGAGAGTCTCTATCCGTCTGCTGCAAAGGAGATGTCTCCCCGTCCTGCCAGTCTTCTGTCTACATATCTGTCACTTGCTGTTCAGTACTAGCCTATTCATCATGCTGACTCTTTTCCCCCATCAATTTTACCCCTGTTTGTGACATCTGAACTTGTCATGAACTTCACAGATTTTCTTGGCTTCTTTGCCAAGAAGAGGCCTGCAGCATGAGGGCTAACAAAATGTCATAAACTGATCAACCTTAGGACATCCTGGGGAATCAGAAATGGCTATTCTTTGGAGTTGTCAGGGTCTTAGGAAGAAAATCTTCATACTTAATAGTACGCCTTCACTATCATTCCTCAAGATTTGGAAGTAAATTTGGTAAAAGTAACCTATTTATTCCCTATCCACATGGAGAAATCGGTTCAAATCTCATCTTTGACCCTTGTCCCAGTCAGTAGTGATTCATAAGAGGGCAGAAAAACACTTGACGCGAGTTAAGGCATAACTAGCCATGGGATGCAGGATTTGTCCTACCTTTTAATGTTTTTAATAGCCATAGTATTAATAAAAATGTGTGTGTTTGATGGAAACTATAGTTACTTACAAGTGAGTTTGTTATTTTAAAAGAACACTGTACTCAGTGTACATTTCATTCTTTTATAACAGTTGGTTTTTGTAGCTCAGTGGTATCTAGAAACTGGGTTGAACGATACATCTCTATCCCATGGAAATGCTGAGATTTGGAAATTTGTTTCTATGTTAAATAGGGATTAACATTAAAAATTGCAGACTTTTTAAAAAATGAAATATTATAGACCTGTCAGATCACTTTGTATTGATTAGACTGGAGTCTTTAATATTCTAACTGATAATAAAATAGGTTGATAGAATAATATAATAGGAACCATAATGTTACAGTAAAAATCCTTCCTCTCTCACGTAAAGTGCAACATACAGTGATCTTGAACCATTTAGGTCTATACTCCACAGAACAAGAGAGGTGATAAATTTAGAGTATATTGGATAAACAGTCTGCTACATCTCCTATTTCTGTTGGGCCACAGAAATTCCTCATGATTTCAGTGAAGAGTCCAGAATCACCTTTGCCATCTTTTTCTAGCTTGAAAATTATTGATAAATTGGAATAGACCGGTTTGGTGCCCAGGAAGTTGTGCATGCTACAAAATATTGGTTGTAAGCTTAATTTTAACAAATAATTGGAATGTCATGGGTTTAATGATGTCTCTCCACTTGGCTCTCTGACAGTAACTATGTAATGTAAAAGAGCCGTTAAAAATGGCTTTGCAAAATTAACTCTTATTGCTCACTGAGTGTGTTTTGAGTCATATCTGCCTTGTTTACTGTCAAAATAATATTTCCATTCTTGGTAGCATTGAAAAACCAATATGATTGCAGCAGAGTGAGTTGAAATCTATTCTAGAAGACAATGCTAAAATAGTCAGTTATATTCTGAGTCTTGACATTATTAGCCTTAGTGTTTGATTTGTAAATTTAATAGTTTATTTATCACATTTTCAAGTGAAAGTAAATGCAGAGTGCCAAAAGAGAGTCACTTCTGTAGTTACAATCTAAGAGCAGGCATTGGAGATCTGAGATATGACTGCTTGCTTGGCTTTGGGTAGGTTACTTGTTCTCAGTTTGCCTATCTGTAAAATGGGGTTAATTTCCACTTTGCATTATTGACTTAGTAAGATTTGTGTTAGTTATGTTTATAAACCGCTTTGATATGCTTGTCTCAGAGTTCCTGGTGTTGCAGCATGTGATTTTTGAAGTTGCTTGCTGCAGTAAAAGCCACACTTGCAGAGAGGCTGAGAATTCACTTCCGTCAGCTGTGTATGGGAGGGGAGAGCTGCAAACTTTAGAATGTCAGAATGTCAAGGCTCAGGCAGATTGCGTGCAATCCTAATCCAGCCCTGCAGCTTTGACCTTTGAAGCAAGCTTCACCTTGAGACAGTTGAAGAAATCTATGTACGTTTGTATAAAAATATTTTTGTTATAGAAGGAATTTGCTCTTCATGGTCATCCAGCCCAGGGTTTCCCCACAGTCTTCCTGAAGTAAAGGAATTCAGCTCCTGATCTGCTCTGTGAATGAACCTGGTATTCTAAGTCTAAAGAGACAGGCTTCTCTCTTGGGGCTAAAACAAGGAGTGTAATTAGGGTAATCTGTGTTGCTCTTCTGCTGAAATCCATCTCAGACCTAATGATACTTTCCTGCTAGGAAAGATAAAATAAGTTCCTGGATGAGATAGTTCTCTAGGTTCTCTTAGACAACATTTCTACTCTGTTTAAAACTGTCTTGGGTGCCCATGAACATGAAATCCTACTGTTTGCTTTTCTGCTCCACACTGTTCCCTCTTAATGTTAATGTGGAGTGCAGTCGTTCTTTCCTTTGCCAAAAGGGGAATTTAGTTTTTGGTTCAGTCTTTTTATTCTTTCTGATGGAACCTAGTCCAGGTGAGACTCCACTCCCCTAGGAGGAGAGCAGAGAATTCATTCTGAATGAAATCTGAGGCTCTCTGAAGTAAAAGCTGTTGACTTTGTCATACCGTGCAAATGTGCATTGCTTTTAGCAAGACAATAAAGGGTAAATGGGGTGATCTCTGCTCCTGTGGAGAGGTCGGGTGGTTACATTACACAATCTTCTAGAGCATCTTGCAGCAAATACATGGGTTATATTAAAAGTTGCAATCATATCATTTTTTAGAAGTAAATTGCTGACCTTATGCAGTGGAATCAGCTTTATTGAATTTCGCCAAAAATGCGTTTATAATCCCCCCGCCCCCGCATACACATGATATTCATGTCCTTGCTGCCCATGTGGAAATGTCCCTTTTTATGGTGATAAAATTAAATTTGTCTTTGTCTCTGCCTTGCCTCACCTTTTAAGATTCCATCCTTAAGAGACACCAGTGGATATCTGTACCAGAGAATGAAGATGGGCAATATCCCTGCATGGCTGGCTGGCTGATTGTGAGCCAACTGCCACGGAACAAATAAATAAGCTTTTCACATTTAGAGGACAAATAAAGCTGAGGACAGGTGTAATATGGGTGTTCTTCTAGGAGTATTGTGGCCTTAGCATAGGTAAGAATTGATTTTGACTTGGAAGTACTTATACTTTGCTTCTGGATTTTTTCTAATTGCCACACAATATGAAATGTAAGATCCACAAATAGTTATTGTGCTACTCGTGTAATACTGTGTTATGTGCCCTTCAGTATTAACTAACCGTAAAACCCTCTAGCCTTTGGGCACCTACAGCTCCCTTCCTGAATTCACTTGAGGAAAAAAAAAATGGTTTGCACCATGCTTAAGATTTTAATAAACATATATCCTGTATCTGTATACCATTTTGCATATTCAAAATACTCTTCAAATATTAACTGACTAAGCTTGTGACACCTTTTGTGGAATGGCAAGATTAAGATTAATTTAATGTACTTCTGCTTAGATTTTATCTTCTTCATTAGACCTTTACATTCTCCAGTTTGCAAACAACAAATTTCAGTGGGAAACAGAGGAAATACCACCCCCATGGTGGGGGAGCTGAGGCAGGTGTATTAAGAACAGGTAGGTCTGAGATAATTCTGACTCCCAGTCATATATGTATATATATATGCCGTACTGTCAGTGTGATGTACTAATATTTATAGGATTTTCAAAGCATTTTCATGTTTATCCTCTCTAGGGCCCAGCTGCTTTGGGGGGTGTGAGAGGTTAAGCTACTTTTATTCAATAAAATCAACGCAAACCATCTAAGTGAATGAAGGGGCAGATTTGTCTCTGCAGTGTTAGCATGTATCCCTTCTTACAGCATATCCCCCAACCTGTCTGCCTTTTTATGTAGCATTTAAAAGGTGAAGTCGCTGAGACGTACAGAGAAGAATATCAGAATATCATTGCTCCTGCTCTTCAAGTAACCAGGAGAATGCAGCTGTTAAACTCAGAAATATAAAATACATGTTTAAAAGATGACTCTATGTGTTGAAAAAAGAGAGCGAGAGAGGATTCAAGGGAACCAAAAAATAGCAGGTTCCATTACTGTAATTAAATGGCAGCATTTAACCTATCAGGCCGTTGCGTGTATGTGAGAGACGAGCAGGGAGCTGCATTTGAAATGATCACTGTCTTCCTTGGGGGATAGAGTAGTTAAATAATTTGTTTGTGAGGTGTGAGTTCAGTGTCGGGTAAAGCAAGTGCTTGCGTGCGTGTGTGTATCTTAGAAGCTAGGGATGGCTGTGTGTTTACTGAGAATACCCTGGAGGGTGGTATTTACTGGCACGTGCACTGTCAATAGGAACACAAGCTGCTCTTGCCCATTTGTTAGGTTATCTGCAGAGTCAGGGCCTCACCTGGTCCCAGATATTGCATCATAAAAGGAGAGCTTTTTTCACCTTAGGCCACCTGAGACAGACAGGACTTAGCAGTAAAAGAAAACCAGGAAGGAAATGGGGGAAGAAAAGCATCGGAGTCTTTTTGGTGAGCTTCATCTACTGCAGTGACTGTAAAGGGTAAGTTGTTGTATCTGGCTGGTGGACTTGGCATTCAGCAGTGTGGGGGCTGTGTCATCCCTGGGGGACCAAGGGAGAAGCTGCTGCTCAGAGCAGCCCCTTAAACAGCACATCAGTCAGTCACTTCCCTTGTGACAGTGTTCTGCCCGTGCCTGGCATGATGCCTCTGCTTCAAGACTGTATTCTGCAAAATTATCTGGAGAGAGAGGGATCTGCAAAGTGCATCCTTGTCCCTTCATCATTGATACTGATTGTGAAAAGCTCTTTGGGCACCCCTGTATGGTGGTGTTGATTAGCCTTTTGGCACCCAGGAAAGGAGACTCATTCTTATGTAGTGCCCAGAAGGGAATATCTTCCCATTTTTATTCACTAACTTTATTTGTGAAGTGATTCCTTTGTTTAAGGGATATTTCCTGGTCCCAGATCTCCAAGAGCTATCCTCATACAGTAGGAGTTGATACTAATAGCAAGTTTTTCAGTTGCTTCAGCTGCCTCACCTACTGATCTGACTTGTGTTATGTTGCAGGAACATGCCCATAAACCTTTCTTAATCTTCACTCTAGTTTCTGTGTGAATTCTGTGTAGCCACTCCCATTTTAACTCCTGAGCTGGAAATTTCATGAGGCTCTAGAAGACAACAGACAGTGTTAAAAAAATAGATATTTTGATATTTCCATTTTCAACATTCAACCCCAGTGATTGGATTTTGAGGGCAATGCTTGGCCAAAAAGGGCACCAGAGAAATGCCATGTATTTTAGCACTCACTCAAAGCAAAGGATAGATATGATGAGTCCTTGTGCAACTTGGTGAGAGTAGAAATCTAGAAGTATTCCTGAAGATGATCTACAAGCATAAAAAAAAGGATAAACTTGTTACTTGAATAAATTATTTGTTGCAAATGCCTTACCTAGCTCAAATGCATATAATGTATGTATAGATTCTCAAAACAGTTAGTCTTTGTACATGATAATTGTGTCAGTCTCAAACATTTTACAAAGGATATTGTGTAATTTTAGTCCTGTTTTACAGATGTAGAAACTGAGGCAGATGGAGGTTAAATGACCTACACAAGGTCAATAGCAAGGCTGGGAATAGAACACAAATGTGTAGAGGCTTTTTATTATACTAATAAGGAAACTCTGGAGGTGTGTTTGGCATGGTAATCGGAACCCTAGAGAACTAGAAGCAGTTAGTATGTTCTGTGCATGTCCTGAGGGAGCAATGATGAAACTCCTTTTCTACCTTACCACTCCAGTTCTCCGTGTGTGGCCACCATAGTTTTTCCACCACTTAACCTCGTTATTTTTACTATTGTTAGCATTAGTCGTCCTTTGGGCGTTTAATCCAGACTCCTTTAATTTTCTCCAGAGCTCTGAAGAGCTGTTGAAGGCACATGGGCAGAAAAAAATAACAATAAACAAATCAAAAGATGAAAAATGATCTTTAGAAACTTCTGCTGTTTTATTGACTTGTCCCCTAATGTTTTTTGTCTTCGCTCTTCTTTTATCATGAAGGACCCTGCTTGAATATGTAATCTTGGTTTCTTAAAAGTTCATTTGCTATTGTGTCTTTCTTCTCCACCCAAGATTAACATCCTGTGTGATGACATAGATGGTTGTTGTCTAAATGGACGCAGTGTAACCAACAAAATTTTGAAGGGTGGGTGGAGAAATATTTATACAGTTGTGTTAAAAATTACAAAGTAGGTTTGCCTTTTAAACAGAAGGTATTTCAACACTTATTGGCAGCATCAGCCTTTAATTTTACACGTGGCTAGCTTTGTAGTAGCATTCAGCAAACAATATTTTAATGGCATGTAAAAAAAATTCTCTAAAACAAAAGAAAGAAGAACGAGGGTGATTTATAATCTGTAATGAATACTTGCTGACATGTCTTTTTATAATACTGTATTAGCGTCTCTGTCTTTCTAGGGGAAGTGCAAACCAGATTTACCTGAAACATTTGTACCATAATAATCAAATATGTAGTATTTAGATGTATTTTTCTTAATTGAGTTTATCTTCTCAATGTGATGATACCTGACTCCTAGGTGTCTTAACATTGATTCCACTTCATAGAAACTGGATTAGAGGAGCAAAGATGCTCCATAAGGTTGTGAGGAAATACCTGTCAGAAAAAGGACTTTAGGCTGTTGTGTTCGTGACTCCTCACCCAGTGTTGGTTTCTTTACATTTCCTTTCTAAATTTTTCTTTCTTTACATTGTTTCTTTCTAAAGTTCAAAGTTTTGAAAGTAAAAGAGAAATTAAATAACATTGAGGCAAGTTGCTCTTTACATTGCAGTTCATCTTACTCTGCAGAGGCTACTCTCTGACAGGTATTGTCTAATGTAGAAAATATCCAGGTGCTCTTGTTAGCGTTTGGGGCAATCAGTAATTCCAAAGTAATATAAGGAACTGGGAATGGGGCATCAGGACAGACTTGCTCATTCTTATATATAAAACTAAGTCATCCTTCAGATATTCTGACTAATCTAGTTTAAGAATTCCTTATAATGGCTTGAAATTGCTGTTTTATTACACAATTCCTTTCTTTTGAAAGCAGGGTTGGGGAGAAAGAGTGGTTCTAGAATTGCAGACCATCCTCGTTCAGTAATAACAGATCAGCAGTGACTTCAGATCTGGAGTTATTCCACATTAGGGCAGTCTGCTAGGTCAAATCTAATATGGACTGTCTTCAGACCCCTGCCACTGAAATGCTTGGTTATTCTTTGCTGCAATGACAAAGGAGATGTTGGAGTTACAGATGTCAGGTTGAGTGGCCAACTCCTTCTACTTCAGTGCTAGAATTCTTGTGATGTGCTGGTTCAAGTTGTTGGAAATACAGTTTAAAATTGGAATTCTGAAGGTAGATCAAAACCAAGCCTCCTGTAATGCCAGTGTTTTACCTTACCGGAATTTAAGGCTACCTCTGGCTTTCTCCTTAGAAGCTCCTAAAGATAATATCACAGATCAAAGAGTAGCCAAAGGCCAATCATATTGTTACTATTGCCCAACAAGCTGCTTAACAAAATATTTTTCTTTCACGCAAAGTAAATGGATCTGAAGCACAAACGTTTTCTGACACTGCTGTTTTTTAAATCTGTGGTAAGTTTTGGTAATGAAGTTTAGCTTCTAGGTTTTTGAAGTGCTGTGTACCAAACTGATCTTTTGGAAATGAACTTGTAGAAGAAATAAATATTCTTTTACCTTTATAGAATGTCTTTTGCTGTAGTTGCCAATTTAATAGAAAGGAAATTTCATAGACCTGGTGCATACTCTGGATAAGGTACCGCATTTAGGTGTGCAGTGTTTTTCTTTCCAACCTGTCTGTCTTTCACACAGGCTGTTGAATGTTTTGGGTCTGACTGTTTCTGCACAGTACCTGGCACAATACCTGCACCATGAAGCTTGTTTCTCTGCAGGAATAACAGCAAGCATTTGCAGATCACAGGTTGGGTATGCTCTGAAACTTACCTGCTTAGTGTATCTAATACCTGTTTTCTCTGAATGCATAGTGTTACTTCCAGGGAGGTTGTCAGTTGTGGTAACAAAGTATGACAGCACTATGGTTACTAGAGTAGTGTCTCTTCCATTACCTGGATTTTCTGCCCTATATGGGCTTCTAAACAAACGTCAGAGCCTTGGTTATGTTCCAGTCCTGATAAACTACCTTGGAATTGGCATCCTGGCATAGAGTCTTCAAAGCCTTCAAACCCCAAGGTAGATATTAATTTGAAATAATTTCTAATATGCAGAGGTTTTTGTTCTTTATGTAGTGTTTTCACATCATGTGTTCCTGTGTTACAATATTGGCTTCCAGCTTAGTCACACACGTTGTCTCTATCACTAGTGGTGCAATAGACAGGTGGATATACCATACCTACTGTTGTCCACTCAAAGGAGGCTTTACGTCAGGTACTGTTCTGCTTGCATGATAATAGAAAGGAAAAGCTGAAGGCAAGAGACCTAAAAATAAAACTCATAGACGGAGATAAAATAAAATTTACCTCCATTTTTAGGGGGAGAGATTTTTATTTATGTTACAGAAAGACTTGTTTCTTCGGTCTTTTTTGCTGATATTGGTATTCTTACAATGACTCTATAATAGACAGGTCTTCAGAAAGAGGTACCCAAATGCAAGTTTTTCTGTGGTTTTTCATATGCTTGTAGTGTAGGAATTTAACTGGGCTTTGTAGCAAAACTTCTGGTTCTGTAATTCAGTTACTGAGGACTCTGGACACGTCTTGTTTGATTTAGAGTCATGTTGCTGTCTTGTCTTTTTTTTAATTTGAACTTTTTGTGAAGCAAAAATTATGCCTGTTGAATTATGCTGTCTGCTACCTGAAGATTTGTTGTAGGTTAATTTAAAACATGAGTTGTCCAAATCCTGTTAAGACTGTGATACCACTGCAGCTAGTAGGACTTCTGCATTTTGGAATCCTGAGTCTGAGCCCCATTATCCAGCCACTTCGTCCTGCATGTCGTTCCTCATACTCTCCTCTTAGTGCTTTGGCCCCTGAAATATATAGCTTTGTATTGGGAGCTTTTACTTAAGGTATCCCTTCCTTTTTTTCTATGTGGAACAGAGATAACATATAAGGAAGGAGCTTACTTTACATTAGAAGAGGAAGACCTGACCTCTCTTACTACAAGTGAAACTGTATTTTCCCTGCCTTGAAACTACCAATGAAATACATTTTGCACTGACTTATAATGCTGTGATTTATGCTGTGATATGCTTTGTGATATTACAATGTCCTTTTGCCTTTGTGTTTGATTTTTTCCCCTCTAATAAATTTCAGTGGGTATGTTGTCAGTGTACAGGGGTATTTACCCAAAATGCCCGTAGGAGAGTGAGGCATTCTCCCTGCTGTCTCTGCCTCAGAGAAGGAATCCTGTGCATTTTTTTCCCCTCCCATTAATCTTACTGCAATTTTTTTTCTCCTTTATCTTTCCTCCTTATTTTGAAATAGTATTAACAAGGGAGATATTTTTAAATAGAAAACAACTGGCAGGAACTATATTTTTCTTTCTCTCTCATGTGCGTACACATACATGTTACCACAAACATGAATGAGTGACCAGAAGCAACTTTTTCATTTTGCATTTTGAACTTCTCATATATAGAAAACTGAGAAGAAAAGTTGTAGTACTTGTTCCTGTTTTTTCCATTCCAAGACATGCTAAGCAAGTCACTTGCCCTTTCTTATTCAGAGTGAAAATACTTTGATCCAGTTTTCTGAAGACAATACTCATTTCATAAGAATATTTAATCAGTAGAAAATAGGGAGGATTTAGTTTGTTTGTTTAGTATTTAACCAAGTGAATAAGGCAGATTAGGGGAAGGGGGGGACTGGACCCATAAACAAGGTGATATATAATATTTTTTTTCGTTCTCCTTTTAAATAAATACCGATCAGCTTTATGTTCAGAGACAATAGGAGCCGTTGGCTTAAATTTGCAGTTTACTGTATTTATGGCTGTAATATCAAGGTGCTGCCGTCGTAATTTCATGCCCCAATGAGAAGAGCAAGGTCGAAGCAAATGCTTCCATCGGCATCTGCTAACACACTAACTCATAAACAAGGCCCGGCTGGATCAGGTGGCACGGAATAATACAGGCTAATGAAATACAGCACAGCTTTCCATTACTGTTAGTTTTTACAGTGTCGTCATTACGTGTAATTTATGTTTAAAAAATTCAATTTTATACAAGGCTCTGGGAAATAGGGGTCTGCAGGTCACCCGACGACTTTTAACGGCTCTGAGAGTCCTTATTGCACTCTCCTGTTCCAACAAAATGTTAATAATAAATAAAAAAAAAATCCCCTTTCACTTTTTCTCTGGTTTGCATATCTTGCTCTGTCTTTTTAATTACAAGTGGCTAAGGAGAGTTTGGGGCTCTAGATGATGTCAGGAGTTATCCCCTTTACTGATGCTCCCGGAGGGGGGTTACTATCTGCTTGCTTTTCTTTTGTCTGTCTATCAATCACCTGGGGTCCTGTAAATGGAGTAAACACAGCTGAGGAGAGGGAGATACTTAACAACCTCTCTCCCAAACCCTCACCCTCTGACATTGCCCTCCTCTCCTCCATTACACTTCATTTTATTATAGACTCCAAAAAGCTTGGCCAGGAAGAGAAACTGCTGCCAGCTTTATTTATTTATTTATATTTGTTATGCCAAAATACTTTTATTTTAACCTTTTCCTTCCTGGGTGGCTCACTGTAATTCTTAGCAATCCACTGTCAGTCAGGTTTTCCTTCCTTATTTCAGCGCTATGGAGCTGAGGTTAGAGCACCTTTATCAGTGCTGATTGCTGCTTAGTCACCCTGATGGGTTAAAGTATATAATGCTTCTTAAAGATTGCAATTGCATAATTAACCATCTTGTAGATGAATATAGCTGTAAGAATTCAAAGCCCTTTCGGTAACTTTTCAAATTATTTATATTTCTGCATTTTTCGACCTGAAAGTTGAGACCAGTCAATTTCCCTTTGATGTTTGGGTTCCTTTACACAAAGTTTTGAGCTGGAAGTGCAGCAGCAGGATGTTTACATTCAAATACAGCCTCTTAATGTAAATGAAGGGTAAAAAGAATCAGAGTGATGTTTCCGAGACCTTAAGTTTTGTTCAAACGTTGGGTTCGGCTCAGCCTCATGAATGCCCCGTGAACCAAGATGTGTGAAAGAAAACGGATGAGGAGACTATGCCTTTTTGACCTTTTAGAAATGTGTTCAACTAAGCACAGAGTAGAATATAGGACAAACATTTGATAAAAAGAATCACCCAGCACTGCATGTAACTGACTGAACAGGTGGAATCATTAGTCTGGATCAGATCCCAGAAGGTTTTTATGATGATTCTTTTAAAATGTGGCCGTGTTCTTTCTGAGCAGAGTTGACTCAAGGGCTTCCAGGAACAGGAGTGTAATGTCGTTTCAGGGTGTCTACCAGTAGATCTTCCTTTTAGTCATATGATTCCAGGCACTAACTTTGGGTAGTCATATAGTTTGTTGTAACTAAACAAGTTATCCAGTTCTATCTTTTTTTCTTCTTAAGAGAAAGTGTGTGTATGTGTGAGGAAAACAACAGATACCCTCCCCTGCCTTGTGTGCCCACACAGGGTTGGGTGATGCTTGCTCCAGGATGGTCTGTCAGAGCGGTAGTAAAGCTGGCCCACAAAAGGAACTTAATTCTTTCCACCACCTTTCCCTGTTATGGCAGAATTCTCAATTTCTTCCTAACCAAAATTTTCTCCCTAAAGCTAATGTTGCCTTCAGGTTGTAAAATCTTGGCATGAATTATTGGATTGAGCAATACAAGGAGGAATGTAATGAAGAAAAAGATGTGCTCAGTGGATGGGATGGGAAAAAGGGTTGTCACTGGAATGTCAGAGCCTGTGTCAGAGAAGAAGAAAAAATTTAGTAGCTCATCGTGTTAAGCTCATGCAAGGGTTTTGCATTGCAATTATTGCTACTGTGTTTCATGCAGAAAATAGAAAAGAATGGATTTATGGTAAAACAACAGGTTGGCACTCACTCTCCTGAGTTTAATTTTCTGACTGCCAGAGGTTCGATTCTGACCTTGGAGCACTTCTCGTATCTGTAAGTAAGTCTCACTTCTTCCTCATCTGTAAAATACGGATAACAGTACTGCTCTAAGTACTCCTCTCTTTCAGAGTGGTCACAAGAGGAACAGTATTTTGATGTACATTAGGTCCTTATATAAAATAGTAGTAGATACGATAAAAGGCCCTAAACAGACAGTCAGGTCTTAAAAGTTCTTGGGCAAAGAAGCTTTTTATACAATACCTGAGGTGCAGGCACCAAGAGATGTTTGTGACAACTCATTTTATTCTCCGACTTGCTCTGACTCTGTGTTTGACTAGAGTTTACAGAGGCTGAGTGATCCCTGAGAATTGAGTGGCTGCAGTGACAATCACAAAAGAGGGTCAGCAAGAACCTTTGAGTGCAAAACAGTCATGGGTGCTGGATTGTTCAAATCAACACCCTGGAGCTTGAAAAGGAAATTTTAAGGCTTTGTGAAAATTATGACTAATTCTTTGCAATGGCTGTGGTGCTGTAGAGGAATGAAATGGATGGTTGGGGGAAGGGAGTAGGTTTGCATTCTGTAGGGCTATGAAGACTGTTTCCTTGCATCCTTCTCCTCAGCTCAGTCCTTGCTCAGTACCCTCTGCGGTTAGATTATTCCTTGCAGATAGCAATCAACTGGAAGGAAGTGTGTGTCTAATTTGCATGAGATTATTTAAAACAAAAAAAAAGGTCTGCATTAGTCAGGGTGATGGTAAACAACGCAAAGAGATGCCTTTTATAATATAGCCGTGGCTCAGCTTTCAAAGCCAAATATAATTCACTTACAATTGGCAGTTTCCTTTATTGTTCCTTTTAACCTTTTGCATTCTGTATGGTCTTGATTTTGCTGCAACTCCAGAAGAACTAAAACGTTTGTTTTCCAAAGTGTTGAGAAAGTGAATTTAGAGCAATTCTTCTGTTAAACTGAGGTGATTTTCTTGACATACCTATTTGAGAGTTATAGCAGACACAAAGCTCCATTTTTTGTGGCACTGTTTTTGCACCCGAGGGAAGTGGTATTATTTTGGGGTTACCAACTTCCTGCTGGATTAGAAAAAAGAATGGACTGTGGTTACTTTTTTATATAATGCAGTGACAGAAGGACTGTGGTGAAATAAAGCAAGGTGAGATATTGGAACAGATGACACTTTGATCTGTTTTAGAAATTCCACTTTTCTATGTAATTAATATATCGAGGTTGAATAATTTGGGGCATGGAAAACTCATAGTATGTGCATACATGTGTGTAGGAGGTGAATCTGAAAAAAAATTCAGGCCAAAGGGAATTTTGATGAGTTAGTTATAATTGCCTGGAGAAAATCTTAGAATATCTTGTACGTTTGTGTTAGTGTGTGTGAGAAATGACAACCATGAAGACAGGTATATTTCTGAATCCACAGATGACTAGTTGCAGTGCAGACATTACTCCAAATATATGCTTAAGGAATCAGCTCTGGGAAATTATTCTCTTGATGCTTGGAGGCCAAGATGACAGGGCCTTAAAAACATCTTGTTTAGATGAATCAAAAAGAGGTGTTCCAAGGTGATGGCACTCCCAGTCTTCTCCTCTGATAATTAAGAAGGGATGTAGCTGTGATGTCCTTTTGTATAATGCCACTAGTACCATGAACAAGACCACAAGGCAGCAGAATAGTCCAGAGAGGTAATAACAGTTTTAATTTGCACTACTTTGCGCAGGCTTCAAACCAGGAACTCAGATGTGAAAGGTTTCCCATCATTCTGTCATTCACATCAGCTTTTTCTTCACAGTACAGCAAGGTTTTAATGGAAACGGTGATACTTGAGTGTTCCTGGTTCCTAGAACTGCATTTCATCCGCCATAGATTTTAGGGATTTTTTTCTCAAACAGGATGAGAATAGAAGGGGCAGTATGGTTAGGAAAAAACAAGCATTGTTTCCTGCTCTTTTTGTAGAATGATGTAAGGATCCTCCATAACTTCTGTGCGTTTCTAAGTGTTAAATATTATCAGATTATTTGTATTTGCATGAAGAGAGAACAAAATGCCCTATTCTAGTGGGAGCCACATTTGCAGCCAGCAGCTAACGTTGTCTCTTTATGAAATTCCGTAGTTGCTACTGATCTGCAATGTTGGCATCTGTTTACAGTTTCTCCTACATTGGATGATTAGGAGCTGATTCAAACAGTTTCTTTTTGATGTTAGGACATTGCTTTTTAACATGGATTAGACACCATAAATACTGCTTTTGTAACTAGAACAGTAGGGTGAGTTGCCTTTTATTACTCTCACTGCAAGTCTTGTTCCACACTACAGTGTGTGGTTTTGGTTCCTTACTATTTGAGACATGCTTCAAATACAAGTCAAGGAGTGATTTTGTCAGATAGCAGGAGCAGAGATCAGGTACTTCAAATTTCTGATACTGTTTCTGACACTGACAATATTCTATTATGTTTGAGAAATCATCTCACTTCTCTGTGCATTGGTATCTGCACTCTAGAGTAGATAGAATAGTATCTCACAGGAACTCACAATGTCTCACATGCTCGCAGGAATAGGGAAAAGATCTGTTAATAGTTACAAAGCCTTCTGAATACCACAAGCACTGTGTTAGTGCTTTATGATATTAATTAACAGTTTTGAGACAGACTTGGCTATTTATTTCTGGCAATATTGTATGTGCTACAGATTATTCTGTCTAGACCCCCAGTACGAAGTTAAGTTTAAGGTACTGAAAAAATTTCTTGAAACTTGGGTAATATGCCCAGAAGCCTGGCCATTTTCTATATTCTATCTCCCTGTAATGTTAAAAAGCTAAGTGTTTTGAAGGATTAAATTCAGAAATTTCATCTACCAGCAGTACTTCGTGGATTTCAAGTGGAGGTGGTGGAGAGAAAGCGTTCCCCCATTTTTCTCCCACTGCTGTCATATTCATACCATTTTCCCCACCATGCTCAGCTGTTTGCAAATCAGGTGGTCTGTCTCTTATCTTCTAAATCTCTTTCATTAAATCTGTATTCTCACTTCCAGCCTTTCTGAAGGTTTTTGCATACAGGCTGCGTGTATAGTCAAAGGTTCTGAATCACTTCACATGTTCCTCATAGCAGGGACACTGGCTTTCTCTCTGCTTCTGTGCAGGAGGATAACACAACAAATAATACACAGCTGTCCAGGCCCCACATCGTGGTTGCCAGCTGAGTACTAAATTCTTTTTCTAGAGGATGTTTTCTCCTGTTGGAAAAAATAATCCAGCTGTGCTTTCTTCTTCACAGATGCTGGTCATTGTGAATCCTTGAGCTGCTTTTCTTTTCCCCCTTGTTGGCCAAATCTTTTCCATATGTTGTGGCCAATTACAGATGGTCATCCTGGCATTTCCTGATGGCAGGAGTGACTGCACCAACATGTGCCATGTGTGCAGTGTTACTACAGCTCTGCGTGAAATAAAAACCAGGCTGCCCTAGGGCAATCTAATCATGCAGCAATAGGCCGGGGCAATGCTAAGCTGAAAGTTTGGGCTTGGCCTTGTTTTGATCTGTTTTGTTATAGTTTTATTTCCTCCTTACATTCTGTGTCCCATTCATACTAATCACAGTCAGTCCTGATTTTTTCTTTTTATTTCTGCATTTGTCATAAAATAAAGCAAATTATTCCCGTCTTCGGAAACGATCTAGACTAATTAGTCGTCTAACCCAATAATTAGTTTTTTGTTTCCCTGTCTGTTTTCATGCATTATTGTTAGTTTTTTCCCCTCTTTTTTTTTTTTACACCATTACAGATTAAAATGAGCCACATTTGCAGTTGATGGTATCTTTTTTTCGGGGGAAGAATGGAGAATTGCAATAGAAAGCTACTTCAAAAGCAGCAATAAACTCAAGGATAAATTAAGGAAATTGAATGAGCCACATTTGGAAGCAGCGTTGAGGCTAATATTCTGTCGCTTAAGGTTAAATTGCAACAGAGAAAAGAGAGAGGGAGACATTCCAGTGAATCCAAAATTGGGGAGGCATTACTGCTCAAGTCAGTGCCAAAATTCTTTGCAGCTTGAAAGGGTTCTGCCTGGCTTGAGAATTTAATTATGCGTGCATCAAGTGGGTAAAGGTGCTAAACTGATTTCATTTCCTCTGCTCCCCTAGGCCTGACAGATGAAGAAATTGACCTGGCTTTCCAGCAGTCGGGCACAAGCACGGATGAGCCACCATCCCCAGGTCCTTCTACACAGCTGGTGCCAACTCAGCCCTCTCAACCTGTGGTGTATAGTAAGTAACACTTTGAAAAACATCTGGTCCTGTTGTTTTCTGCAGTGATTTCTGCAGCAATTTCACAGATTTCTGTGCAAGATTCTACATTTCAGTTCAACTAATGCCATGCTTTTTGTCAGAATCAGACACCAAGTGTTAGTCTGAATGCACTTCATAGTTGTTGATGTCTGTGACGATCATATTACACAAGGAAAATGAGATACCAATGATCAGTGTCTACAAACAAACATCATACATACTAGCCTATGACATCTCTTGACCTGAAGGTGTATAGTCAATACAAATTAGATTCTGACCCACTATAAGGACTTGAAAAGCATTTAGTCAATGTAAGACTCAGTCTTCCCTTCTAAAACTGAAGGTCATGCTTCCCTTCATCAGTAGGGTTTTCTAATACTTAGATGATTAATATATATAGAAGGTCCTATAAAATGCAACACTATTACATCTTTAGTTACTGCAATAGTGGGCTCTGTTCAATAAACTGTTGGACATCATCATAAAGTTTTTCTTTTAGTTAGAGGACTTATTTTCTGAACTAGTCAGGAAACAGATCAGGTCATAGAATCATAGAATATGTCAAATTGGAAGGGACCTATAAGGATTGTAGAGTCCAACTCCCTGGTCCTTGCAGGACTACTTAAGACTAACCTTTATGACTAAGAGCGTCATCCAGATGCTCCTTGAACTCTGACAGTTAATGCCTTGAACAGTTACTTGAAAGAGGTGAGTTTTCAGCGTGAACAGCAAGGTAGAATGTAAGGTCTTCAGGACTTAGTCTTCCTGTGTGTGAGTTTAAGGTCTGGCACAATGGACCCCCAGTACGAATGAGTTTTAAGAATGCTGTCAGGTTACAAATAACAATAAACAGTTATATGGATCCTTAATTTTAACAAGCTTTCTTTCTTCAATCTTAAATAATCCGAGTGGTGTCAGCAGAAATTCTGTGTAGACTGTGTGGATGTGATTGTATGATTTTGTGTACAAAATACACTCACAAGGAATTTTTAAAGTCTCAACATAATCTGTGTAGGCTCAAAATTTACATATATATTTGCATTTTAAAACAAACCTCGCAAAAAAGTATCTAAGCTCCAAACAATAAAAAATAAAGTACACACCATTAAAAATCCATCAAAAGAAGCTGTTCAGCTCACATGTGTGCCTGGCAGTTTGAAAATCACTTCACTTACCTGCCAAGTATTAAGAATAAGATTTTTATGTTGCTCCTAAACAGCTCTAGGTCAGATACTGACCGATGTAACAGTCCATTTAGGGCTGTTTATTAGTTTATGGCATAGTTTTGCTATTGCTAGAGACAATACTAGACATACTTTCTGAGTTTTTACATACTCTGGTGTGGCACAGTTTGGGGAGAAATACATTTGTGATGGAGTTGGGCTCAGAACTGGAACATTTCTGACTGTTGTATTGGGTGTGCTGGTGAACTTGGCCTGAATTCTGCCTCCTGGGCTAATAATACCTGTCTGCTGTAGTTCACAAAAAATGCCAGAAAAGCAGAATCTGGTCTCTTGCTGAAGAAATAGTGCCAGACCGCTCCTAGTGCTATCCATTGCTCATTCAGCTAACTCTTATCACAACCCAATATTGGAAGAGGTAATCTTCCCTTATTTTATACTGTTCCACTAATATCTGTAGGGCAGGAAGGAAGTGTGCAATTCAAACTGGAAAACACTGTCCTCGTTGTTAACCCTTCCAGCTTTATCCCTCTTTGTTTTTTTTTTTTCCTTTTACTATTTTGGCTTTCCTCAAAGCTCCAGCTCCCAATTTCTTCTTACTAGGTAAGAATCTTAGCTAGTAATTAAACATCAAAATGTTCGCAGTAACAGCTCCGAAGAGAAGTCTGAAAGTATCATTCTGTAATGCTCAGAAACCAGGGGTGAATAAAAATGCCACCAAAAGGAAAGCTTTTTGTAGGGGCTGTAACTGTAAACTTGTGCTGTAACTCTGGTCTGATAGGTGCTTTTTAAATTACTTGCACCAAAAGCTTTTGCCTCTGAGCCAGTTCTTTTTATCAGCCCCCAAAATTGGGGAAGTGGTGGCAATAGGTTCAGTAGGTATTGTTCTTTCCCTCTCTTGCCATTCTTTGTAGACCTTCTATTTAAGCTTAACCTGTAAATGGATGTATAAAAGGAGTAAATAGCTAAATATACATGGTATTCGTTTGACTAAAATGTTTGTTTTGATTAGGTGTTACCTGTGCACTATTCTAGTCCTTGACTGGTGTAGTACTGGTGGTGTTAATGATGGATCCATCTTTGTGTCTTCCTCTTAAGTGCTTTTGATGGTGTCAGAACTGCAAAAAGAATATGTGCATTTCTCTAGAGCTGATGGATGGGACTGTGCAGTGGCTCAGTGCTCTTTCAAGGTGCCTTGTTTGCTGTAGGTTATTGCATCAGTTGGCTGCTAATCCTGTAATGAATATTTTTGAATGGGTCCAAATCTGCTTCAGGACAGTTGTTTCTGTGATAGTTTACTAAGTCAATTTATCTTTCACAGATTTGTCAGGCGTTGTCATGTACAGAGAAAGATAGATACTACTTTTTCTGTCTATCTGTTATGCTTATCTTTTTACAAAGTATTCATGACACTGGTGTTGGAATGCTTCAAGGTTTGAAGTTGAAAAGTGTACCTAAAGGACTAAAGAGATAGGTAGACTGCTGAATCTCTAAGTTGACTTGTTGATGGGAACAACTCATATTGGAAGAGGTTATGTTGGAAAAGATTATGAGCTATATTTGCCTTCCCCAAAGAAGACATCTGAGCTTCTTGTGAAGCAGCATCTGACCTGCAGGAGTTTAGGTCTTGAAGATTGTGAACGACTTTGTGTTTGATATTTTTGGTTCTTAAAGTTTTTTTTGAGTAGATTTTACACCTTTACAAAAAATCACAAATACTAGAAAGAAAGAATTATCCCCCACAGAGCAGAAAGGAGAAACAGCTAAGAAGGATACTGTCTTGAAAAGGAGTGATGGTGTCAAGAGTAGTATAGTTCTTGTATGCCGAATTCCTCCTGGGTTTGGTTTAAGAGAAACAAGAATAACTTTTGGGAGGAAGAGACAAGAATTAAGTTAAGTTTCTAGATGCTGTATTTTAGCTCAATACCATCTCTACTATTTCTCCTCCTGTTCTGGAAGAGTAATTCCTTCCCTCCAGTTTGTACTTTTGCCAAGAGGTGTCAAAACTGCTTTAAAAAAAAAAGCTTAAAAAAAGCTTGAATTTGATTAATATAGAGAAACAAGACTTTGCCTGACTGATAATAAAACTGATAAATGACATTTGAATTACTTGTAGCAGTAATTTATTACATAAAATATCTTTTATTTGACATGCGATTAGTTGCTGGAAGCATCACTCAATCTGACTAGTTTAAACATGCTCTAAAATGAACCCCCAGTAAAAAACCAGGGCTGTCTGCTGTTGGCGTTATGAAATATACTAATCCAGCAGTGAGGACAAAAATCTGACTTTAAATATTTAAATGATTAATTGGGTTTATATTTTTTTTTGCTTTTCTAACCCCTATAATTACAAGCAAACTCAGGGGAGTTTCTGAGCAAGGTGCGCAATGTGCATGCTTATCATCCAGGTATTGTCTGTGTTCTTCCCCGTGGTATTTATGGTCTCCATTTATGGGGTTTTGTGCCGATTTTACACCTGCTTAAAAATCAGCTCCAGTTACTGGTTTTCTTACCATTTGGATCTTCTTCTCCCATCCCTGTGTCTTCATTATGTGGGAGGCTGTAGAATAGACTGTTTTATCTTACAATTAAATATGGTAACTAGAATCTGAACTCTTTTTTTTTATTTTTCCCAACTTCTTTCCATGGCTTCACCTTCTGCTGTTGGAAAATCACCTCTTCCAGCCTCAGTTTCTGCGGTTTTAAATGTGGATACTGGTGAGGCTGACCTTACTTGGATGCACTAGGCCTAATTAATTGATGTCAGGAAAGTTAATTCTGAGATGAATGGGGATTTTAAAAACAGCATTTACTCTGGAGCTGCAATTTACAGTTGCTGCTGTGAAAATTAAATATACTTACAGAAAATACAGAGCTGGAGAAAATGACTGTGTCCCTTCCATTTGCCTTTTGAGGGTCTCTTATGTAGAATGGTTTGTTACTTCCCTGGTGCCTAAACTGAAGAGTAACTGGGCTATTAGTGCTTTTTCACTTTCTCTGAATTTTATGCCAGTTTTACAAGTGGGGAAATTGAGGATATGCAAAGATGTCAGTGTGGGCACTGTGGTTACAACTGAGAAAATTCTAACCCGCTCTCCAGCCTACATTTTACATTAGAGCATTGCAGAGAAGAAGGAAGATTGAATGTGGATTTTAGGCAGAGCTGTGACATTCTTCATAACATTGTAAAGTTGATGTGGTCAATGCAGAGCCTTTACTGCGTCCCTCACTCACTCACTTTCCCTCTCCACCCCCCTCACTTTTTTTTGCCACAAGACAGAATTATTTCACACATCTCTAAAACGAGTAAAATGGCATTTCAGCTTCTTGTCTTTATAGACTCTCTGAACTTTAGGAAAGATCATTCTGGTCCCTTTTCATTAATAATGAAAACCAGGGGGCAATAAAATGTTCTTAGCTCAAGCATTACAGGAACGGAGGGAGAGATGAGTGAGGTGAAGGGGCAAAGCGGACAGGGTCCTACAGGTGTCTCTCCTTTCTACTCAGAGGTCACCACAGCTGGGAGGTAGCTAGGGTCAGCCAGTAAAGGACAGCGAATCAAGGGCTGCCATTGGCAGGACACAACTGGGCCCACAGACCCTCTGAGATTAATTAACCCTTTAAATAGGCAGTTCAGCCTGGAAAAAGTTGCATTGTAGTAGAAGGGTATTTGTAGTCAGAAGTTCAGGGTAGAGAACTGGACATCCAAGAGACTTCAGATCCCAGAAATGACAGTGGGAGCAGAGTAAGGAGGAGCAGGGTGGAGGGCTGGGTTTGCAGCACGATTAGCCAGAGATCATTTTAAATCCTGACATGTACGCAGCCAGTTACTGCAGCTTAGCTGACGTGTGTTAACTCATTAAGTTAAAAAGTTATGATAATTTGATCATGTGCCTAAGCTCCAAAACTGCAACTGCAGCAACCCAAAATACTGCTGGTGACACTATTTCACCTGTTCTGACAGAGCTGCTTGAATTTGTTCTGATTTCTAGCCAGTGGATAATTTGAGGATCTGTGTCCTAAAACGTAGCAAGAAGCTCTGAGTGCCAGTATTGGAGAGTCAGTGCCTGTCTGTAGAGCCTGAGGGCTGGGATTAGGAGTAACTGTTGCAATTAAATGCCCTGTAGAAGATCTCAGCAACAGGAAAAATAGCAATAGGTGAGCAAAGCAGAAGGGAGATGAGTTTCCAGCCATTTCAGCGAGTTAAGCCTCCCTTTAAAAGCCTAAATTGAAACTTTGGAGAACAGAATGGATTTCCGAGACATTGTAGGTCACATGTAGATTTGAATCTGTCTGTTTGGAGACTACACCGGCCTCCACCTCATCAGTTCTGCCCACATCCTGCCACTGAACTTTAGGAAAGATCACTCTGCATCCTCTTTATTATTAAAGAAAACCGGGGGCAGTACAAGATTCGTTAAGGAAACTGCGAGGGAGGTGAAAGGATAAAGCTGGTGGAAAACTACAGGTATCTTCTGATTCTGCTTGAAGGAGCAGAGCATACCATATCTTTGCTCTGCTCTGTGGAGTCTCTAAGCTTCTGTGCAGAATTGTGTGTTAAATATCTCAAGCTTTTATCTACTTCTTTGCCTCTCTCTGTAGATATTTAATTGTATGTTTTCTCTCTGCTGTTTATGTGTGCTTTGGTCCCCATTCATAATTCAGGTTTGAAAGACACTGGATCCTTCCTTATTGAAATGGTCCGTAATTGCTGACAGTGTTCACAAACCCATTTATTCCCCTAATAGATTTCTCTTCTTTCTCAAAGCACTTCCTTCTTTCTTTTTTTCTGCACTCTTCTGGGTCTCTGACTCTGTCCCCATTTTCAAAAATTATGATAGTGGGGAACAATTGATATTAAAGTAATGAGTTAACCTTAGTTAGTACTAACCCCATAGACAGTTATCTGGGGAAAGTACAGTAGGGTTCACAGTGCCTTCTGCAAGGAAAGAATAGGGCAAAACAGTTTGATTGAACTTTTTTAATTGCTGCTGTGATTTGTCTCCCTTTGACACTTTGTGCAAGGCCAGTGTAAATGCTAGAGGTCTGGACAGATGTTTCAATGTCCTGGGACCAGGAGCCACTGTACCTGAGGGACTATCAGCATCTTAATGCCCTCTGCTCAGTAAATCTATGCGTGCTAAGAAACAGCAGAACTGGCTTTATTCATTACTCTTTTCTCTCATAAAATGGGTGTATGAAAATATTGTCACCTGCAGTTGTGACTGATTATTTCTTGATTTTTGCCTTTAGGTCCACGTGGCTATAGATGGCGAGACTGCGGGGCTTTGGCTGTTATATTGGCAGGAATTGCCTTTGGATTCAAGGTAACGTCTCTCTTAGTACTCTTACATCGTACTCTGCGAGAATGATGTTATGCTGCTTGTATCCAGATGATCGCGTTGGTTCCAAGCTGGTGAAGAATCTGTTCTTACTGGCACTGCCATTGGTATATTTGAGAAATGTAGACAATGCAGGGTCAAAAAGTGGCAAGCAAACAAAATTAGCTTTTAGCAGTGGATCTCAAAATGGTAGAAACAAAGTAATTTTCATCGTGTATATATATTTTGGAATTTTTTAAGTTGGGGAAACCAAGCACGGTTTAGTAAAGGGATTCTCCCAGCATTGGCTAGCAGACAGTACTGTCATAGTCGCAGTCTAATGATTTGTCCACTGGTCATCCTGCGCCTTGGGTAGGAAAGAATCTTCTTTGACCGATTAGAACATTGAAAAGAAAGTGCTAATTTCCAGATCTGCCACACATCCTGTAGTTCTACTCCAATGTGCTTAGCACAAGGTAGACCAGGCATGTGTCTGCATGTGTACTGTAGAGGCAGCAGCCCCTGTTTACTTCTTGTGCAATGTTTCTCCTGTTGAACATATTCTTTCACTCTAGATCTGCTTTCCAGCAATGTGGTAAGTGACATTAGATAATGTCTTTGGTAAACAATCACAGTCTGTGGCTACATAGAAAGACATAAGCGGTTCAGGTCAACACAGCAGAGTGTAAAGAGCTTTGGTCCAGTAGAAGTTGTGTTTTATTTTTGAAAAAGGGACGGAGATGAAGACTTAATGAGAGGATGATGGTTTTCATGTTTGTTTGGCCTTTATTAACAATTATGTCTTGTTTAGTAAGGTCTATTTTACAAATAAAAGTGATGGCCCTCTAGTTTAAAACTAGTTTTCTTATCTTGTCCTATCATTAATTTTCTGGGTCTCAGGCTAAGAAAGAGAGGACAGATAAAGCAACATGTTCTATCTCTGCAAGTAGAGTTACATGGCTTAAAAGAATGGCTTTCTATTGAGATATGTTGTCCCTATGTTTTTATATTAAAGTAGTGATGCCAACCTCACTGATCTTTTCATTCTTGCAAAGAATGGTGGAGCTGATAAGTGTCCAGAGAGATATTAAGACAACAGCTGCAGGGCCTTGCAGGCCTGCATATATTTCTGTTACTAAATGACACATATCTAACACATATTGATGATTTACATAAAGTTTTTGGCATAATGTCACTGATGCTGTTAATGTATCCTACTGCTGTATTATTTGTTTACAGATCTTGTTCTGCTGTCTGTCCAAACCTCATAATGCACATTGTGTCCCTAGGAGAGACCCATATTCTTTTATAGGAATAAGACATCTTTGGAAACAGTTGGTAAATTCCCTCTGCTCTTCATGGGATTTTGAGGGAGTTTGAAAATATATGAAATTATATGAAAGATAGGATGCTAGGATACAACATAGTTGTCCATGTGTGTTCTGTGAAGATTAAGAGGGAACTGTTTATGAAAGTCATCAAAAGTCATCTGCTTTTCGAAATGTCTGAGTGTAAACATGTGCTTTGTGAGGGTAAGAGCTGTGTACAGCCACAGTGAAATCTTAAACCAGTGCTATTAAGTGTAAAAGAAAGCTGTCCCACACATGTCTGTTTGGATAATCAGCTCTGTCTCAGAAACCATCCTGTATGTATGCCCCTGCAGTGCGTGTACATGGATCAAAAGCCAGGCGGATAAAGAATTGATAGGCATTATCGGCGCTATTTCCACATCCTAGACCATCCTTCTCTCACATTTTTTTCACCTGCCATGTTGTACCCTTGTTAAAGTGCATATTCAGCTCATAGGAGCAGTGCTGCAGAAGGATCCATGGTAGTTAGAGTTGTGATCTATTGGATCCAGTCCATCCTCTGCAAGGGCAGAATGAAGTAGCTTTCATGGCTGTGTACAGTGTCACTGAACTGCCTCCCATCCTGTACTAGCTTGGTTCTCACTTGCTTTAGCCCTGGTTCCTTCGTTCTCTCCTACTGTTGTTAATTCTGCTTCTTTTCCTTTCTCTTCCCTATGCTCCAGATCTCTCCTTTTCCCTCCTTTCCCTTGCCAAAGTTCAAAAGATTTTATAATAACTCTCATTCCCTGGCTTGTGCTTCCTCTGTCCTGGGCCTTTCTCCTCTTCTTCCCACTTCCACATTTCTTGCCTTGTGGCTGTAGCTCAGATATTGTGACACATCAATGTGTTCACATTCGAGAGTGTAAGATCTGAAATTGTACTCTGTGTGGTGGA
Source organism: Tringa tobata (assembly GCA_033628505.1). Lineage (NCBI taxonomy): Eukaryota > Metazoa > Chordata > Aves > Charadriiformes > Scolopacidae > Tringa > Tringa tobata. The sequence goes on from JAHREE010000205.1 coordinate 1,356,973, forward strand.
TTTTTCTCTGGACTGAGAGCTGTCCCAGGAAACCTTAAATAGAGTTAGGAACTGGTTTTTAGCACCCCCAAAATTGTAACCACAGAACTCATATCTTCTCTTCTGCAACTTCTTTTCACACCTACTGTAGAGGGAATTTCTTTTCTCAGCTCGGCGTGTGGATAAATGATTACTGGCTCTGTGCTAAAGGCTGAGGTGGTCGGCTTTGAGGATGTTTCAGATAGATTACAAAAACCGCTTTGCATATCCCTATTTCCTAAAAAAGTTTCTGTACTCCATGCAGAAATACCTGCTTCCTCTCATCATGGGACAAAAAGAAGATAGGAAACAGCTTCAGAGGATTGAGTCAAACATTTCTGAGATGAGTGGCAGTGTGACACAGACAGGTAAAGATTAATGACTCCATCAATTCACCCCTCAAAGCCTTTCTCCCTGTATCCTCCATGCTGCCAAGACCCCCACCCTTTTCTTTCCCTCCATCTCCACTTTATGTGGTGACTTCATTTATCTGCTCTGAGAATCTGTTCACATTTGCAAATGAAGCCGCCGTCATTTCGGTTTAATTTGAAATTGCTTGTTTACTGTCGGCGCGGCCTCAATTAATTATGTTTTTACGGAAAGGCTCCCAACCTCAGAATATTAATAAGGGGAATAAAATGACAGCCTTTCGGAGGGCTGTAAAGTTCATTTTTAATTTCTGCTTCTCTGATGTTTTCAGGGGCTTTTTTGTGGTGTTGTCCCCCCACCTTCCATCTGAAAATCCGAGGAAGGGTCAGGAGAGTCTGTAATTACTGTGCCTCCCTGACCTTAGCCACCTTCTCTGTTATTGACTCTATAGGGTGTCTGTTCATTACCCAATGCCCTAATGATGGTCTGGATTAGCTGTTACCTGTCACACCAATAGAGTTCTTAATTTTATTTTATTTTATCAGCTTGTTTACTGCCTGGAAGCTTTGTATAAAGTACTGAAGTAGAAAAAGTTCTCCTACAGCTAGAGTTGAGTCCAGCAGAAGTTCTTCAGTATTTGCTGGGGTGTAGGAGGGGAATACAGGGTGTTCTCTTGAAATAAAAGGGGGAAAGCACAAAGTATATTCAGTTAGTGGGGTGGAAAAAAGTATGATTTTCAGCAATGAGTTTGTTAAAGATGTTGGGGTTGAAGGAGCTGGTGGGTTGAGAGTGGGAGGATGCTAATTACACTTTTTAGTGGAGGGTGAGAAGAAAAGCATCTTTCATTTCTCCTGATACCCTAAGGTCAGTCCTGAGACCAGCCTTTTCCCAGATTGGAGCTAGCTCCAGTGTTTGCCTGCGTGAGGCCCAAGATAGATAAATGATACAAACATTGTATAAGTTCAGGGAGATGTACAAATCATAAACCAATATAATTAGAAGGGAGAGGTTTTGGACGGATATACTGTGGGCTATAGACATCTATACAATGGAAAGATAAACTAGAAATACTGGAGGTTAGATGCAGTGCAGGTAGATTACCCATAGTGCAGATAAATCATATGGATTAAAGTGAGCAGGCGGGCGTAGATAAATTAAATATAGTAGGAATAGAGGCATCTTTGTAGCTAGACAGCAGGAAGGACGTGTGTGAGTGCGTATATGTGCATATATCTCAGTTTAACACTCTCCTGCTTTTTCCCTCACAGTGACTCAGTTACAGACAACTTTAGCCGCTGTCCAGGAGCTGCTAATCCAGCAACAACAGAAAATCCAGGAGCTCACCCAAGAACTGGCTGCTTCCAAGGTATCCACTTCCAACTCCTCACCTTTACAACATCATCATCTTCTCATGGCTTCTTTTGTGGGCACATGGAAAGCACCTTACTAGGTTCACAATCCAGCCTTCAGCTCTGTCATATCCCCAGCCAGTTTCTGTCCATCTGACTTCTGCATAGGCGGTCTGTTTAAAGCACTGGATATTAATTGGGTGCTCACTGATACATATCTAACTTCTGAGAGGGCTCTTCTGTATAGCTTTGTATGCAGCCTGTGTGTCTGAAGCCTCAGACCTTGTATCTTGTGCGTTGCATTTGAGATTAAATAATTGTGCTGTTAGTTCACTGACCAAAAGAGGTAAAGGCCAGTTGTGCAGAGGTTTTATTTGTGTTTAATATGTAATTTACACCTTTATATTTCTCCAGTACCATTGTACAATGTCAAAACAATGACTTAATCCTGTTCAGCCAAGCCCACACTTGAAAGTCACTTGTTCAGATCCCGGCCAGGTAACGGCCCAACATTCTTACTATTTGGTTTCTTGTTTCGATGATTTTGGTCACCTCAGTGTAACAGGTGGCCCCATTACAACCACATTAGTGACTCATGGTGGCCCATTCCCCTTGACTCCTGACTTGACCCTGGCAATAAAACCATCGGTTCTGACTAGTTTGTGTTACATGTGTAACTACAAGTAACCACTTTTAACCAAAATTGATTTTCTCTCTGGCAATGAGAATTAGTGCTTTTTATCTCCGGAGTACTTTGCAGCCATTGGCCTGAGCGTTCTATCAGCCAGTAAGTGTTGGTTACATGTGAGGTGGGATGGATTGTGAACCAGCCACATAGAGATGAAGTCTTTCACTCACAAACTTGTAATTATTCAGGGCCCAATCATCTTGCAGTATTCTCTGCACAGGGAGAGATTTTTCTTTTTGCTGTGAAATCCCTTAGACAATCTTTTACCTCTACCGTGAACAGTTGTCTTCTCCCCTTACCTATACTTTAATCTCATACAAACTCTTTGATGGTGTGTAACTGGTGGGCCACAGCTGACTATGTGGTGTGCACACTGTACAGTAGGAATCCCTCAGTGGCACAGCTGTAAACCCAACCATGAAAGCCAGTTTATGGTCACAACACTCTGCTTCAATTTTCCTTGGGAACTGTGGCCTGTCAGTGGCCTGGAGCCAGTCCGGAAATTGGAAAACTGTTTTCAGGTCTTAAGTGTTAAGATTAAGACCACATGTTGAGCTTTAAGAAGGAAAAAGGGCATAACAGTCTTGGTGGTTTAGAGAGTCTTGAAGAAGTTTTTCCTCCCCCCTCTCTACCCCCTGCACTGAAATGGTAGCACACATTGTTATGATATCTAAACCTCATGTGTACAAAGAAAAACTTGGGCAACCCCACAAACCAAAGAATAAAAGCTGTGTTTTCTCAGCTGTAATGTAAGTTTTTATATCTGCTTTTCAAACTCCTACTGGCATGCTGTAAAAAATTAAAAAGAGGGACTTTAAGTAATTAAAAAACGTACATAAAAATTCAAGGCTTGAATTTTCTACAACTGTTTTTTAAAGAGACTGGCTAAAAAGCCCCAGATGTCAGATTTTATTTCTAAATCCTAGGCATCTGGCACCATATGTGTTTTGGAAATTTGAGTCCTTTGCAGGCCAGTGAGTGGAAATCACTCCCTTGTTAATGTGCTGCTGTAGCTTTCAAGGTCTTGGAAAGCCAGAACAGTGGCTCCTGGATTCTTGCTGTCTGAGGGCTGGGAGTGTGAATCCCAAGGGAACGCATCTGTGTATATCACAGCTACTACAGCCCAAGCCTCTCCCAGCTCACTGGGTTCACAGCCCAGAGGTCACTCTGAGGAGTGCTGGCTGTGAAGGTGTTCAGGGTTACTCAGCACTAGCTGAAGTCTGATTAAACAGTAAGTAGGAACAACTAGTGCTGGCTACGTCTAGTACAAACTGCTGAGGAGGAGTTTTACGTTATTCCTGGCTTCCTTTGTCAGGGGATTTATTAAGAGTATCTCTGGAGCAGTGCTCACAAATGCGTTCATTCCTAATGGCTTTTAGCCAAAATTACTATGGGAAGTGGTAGACATGAGTGTTCTTTGGTCTCATACTCAACCCATTGCTACAGGAGCTGCTGGAGTGATAGGATGGGGTAACGATAGGCCATGATCTGTCTTTCAGAATGTTCCTCCCATTTCTTAAGTTCCCAAAGGATTAAAAGAAAGACTGACAAAAATATTATCTACAGGATGTCATCCTCCTTACTCCAATTTCTGCCTGATATCCCATAGCAATTGAGTTGCAATGCTGAGAGCAGCTGTACCAGGCTTCCATGGGTTACTTATCATCTTTCCCCACCAAATTGCATTCGTTGCCTTGGAATATCCAGGATAGTGCCTAGTCCAGCTGCTTCCTGGAGATAGAGTCTGGTAATTCAAGCGTAGCTCTAATTTTTCAAACCTAGAAGGTAACATTTTTGCAACTTTCAAGCATCGATTTACCAGCCCACCTCTAAACACCACAGAGTGCAGATAATTGATTCTTTATTTCATGATTTAGGAGAAATGAACAAATGGTTGTAAAATAGTTGTTATTATATAATATTTGAATCTGTTGCCTCAGCTAAGTGCAGTCACTGGAAAGACTAAAGGGCCTGATTCAGTGCAACTTCCACTGCCTTTCAGGATCCTAGTTCTAGTTCTTCTTCTCTAGAAACCATTCATTAAGTCAGTGTATAATGATGTAGTTTTTGTTTATTGTTCTCTGTCTGATACATTGGTAGAAGACGTGCTATGCAGACCTAGCTTTGTCTGAAACCTCACAAGTGCTGGCCTCCTTCTTACCAAAAAAGAAAGGTCCTCTTGAGATGCTTTAGCAATGGTTGTGCATGGTATGTCAGAGAAAAGATAAATTAGTCCCCCAAACAGAAAGCAAATATTTGAATAGTGATAGGACCTTGAGATAATTATTATTTCTGATCATCGTGGGATCCATTTGGGTCCTTCTTTGTTGTGGAAGTTTTGCTCAGATCTGAGAGATTCCCAGATGGGAAGGGAGGGAGGACAGCATAAAAAAAAAGTGACATTTGTGAACTATCTCCCAGTTCATAATTTGATCTTTATGTCTTCTTTTTCCTGTTCTAGGCCACAACTTCCACCAACTGGATTCTGGAGTCGCAGAATATTAATGAATTAAAATCTGAGATCTACTCGTTAAAAGGACTTCTCCTGAACCGGTATGGATGGAATATGTGGGCGGATTATTGTGTAGGGAAAGGGTTGCTTTCTGGCATTTTCTCAGTCATGGAGAGGAAAGGTATTTCCAACAGGAACTAGCTCTATATCCTGTTATTGCTATTTTAATAATACCACTTTGCACTCCACTATCACTTTCTATTTGCAGGTCTCAAAATGCTTTTCAAACTTGCCTTAAATCAAAGAGCACTGTGGGTAATTAGTAAGATTTTTCCCTTTTGTTTACGGTAGAGGAATTCTCTGCCATTCATCACAGTCACCTAGTTTGAGGTATTGACTGCATCTGCACCTACATTCTGTTACAGAGTCACTTCTGGATACAGTTCAGCTGACCTGCTCATGGTTTTGGCATAACCAGGGTGAAAAGAGTCGCAGTTCAGCAGAGCCTGTTTCTCTCAATAAGCTAGCTCAGGTACAGACATCTTACAATGTAGCAGATGTCTGAAATGGGGTGATATAAATCCTGCCTGTGGGACAGTCATAAGAACAGGGATCAGATCTCAGTTCTTGAAGAATTTTTTTTTTCCAAGTACAGTACTGAAGAGTTTATCTAGTTTTCAGTTATTGATCCTTTCACTCTGATATGATTCCCTTGTCTCCTTCTACATGTAAGTAAATCTTCTCAAGTCATCTGTTTCCTAAGAGATGAACTTCAAAGATCAGTCTAAGGTTGGACTAGATATGTTCTAGATCTCAGCAAGTGGGCTTTTCAGAAGTCTGAAAAGTGTATTGGCCTTAGTATCCTTTTAAATTCTCGCTACACATCCCATTCCTGCCGGAAGTCACCACAGAAAGCTTTGGAGGACTGAGGACACACAACAAGTTACCATCTGTTAAATTGGGTTGTACTAACATCACTGCTGGGTAGACAGTGTTACTTAATGACACCTCTTCAGCAACAGAAAGGCTGCAGTTGGGGCATAAGTGCTTTTTGGAAAAAAAGACAACTTTTGGGTTTCTTTTTTAATTATAAGGTAAATGTTTCTGCAGTGAGGAGACAGCAGCAACACTGGAGCCAAAAAACTCTCCAGATTGAATTTGTTGATTGCGTTTATGATACTGGTTGACTAATGCAGATGTTAGCTTATTGCACGCACAGGAGATAGAGGTTAGATCAGCAGAGTTCTTCAATGGCTGGTGGTGGCAGCAGGAAGAGGGAGGTGAGAGAAGCTACTGTTCCTAGTTCAGTCTAAGAAAATGTAATTTGCTGTGCTGGAGCACTCACTGTAGGGCAGCAGCCAGCTGCTGCTCTGGTCTTGTCCATGGCACCAGCCAGCTCCTGAGGGGCATGAGGACTCCCTGCCACACAGCATCCTTTTCAGAGCTTGATCTCATACCGCCTCATACTCCCATTTCTCACATATGTGAGCAAGGATGAATGGGGATAGGTCGGACATGTTTTTTTGCTTTGCTCCTCATGATGGATGACACCAGTGCTCCCCACTGCACTTATTACCTTTGTCCTGTTTGGTACTTGGATTCTCCTATTAGGACTGGGTATTAGCCTGCCATTATTAAATCCTTAAAGCCCACCTGGAAAGGACTGGAGGAACAGAGCAGCCAGCTTTTTCAGCTGGTGCAAACTAGTATAACTAAGTCAGAGAAGCTGAACCAGTTTGCAGCAGCCAGGACCTGGCCCAAACATGTAAAGTGCATGCTGGGACTGGGACACAGGCTCTGGATTGTAATGAGCCAGAACGCAATAGCTGTGTATCACAAAGGAAGTGAGAGCCAGGTGGTGAAATTCCTTGGCTCAGGCACAAGGACCTGGTGTGTCTGACTTCTTGTTCCAGTGGGAATTTTCTTTACCACTTAATTAGGGATTGTTTTATAAAGGGACACCCATGTCTTTCCAGAGGAAGCATTCCTGAGTGCTAGGTTGCTCTGTGAAATTGGCCAAACCAGATCATTTTAGTACTTCAGATTGCCCAACTGTGGTATTTTCCTTGCATGCAGGCTTGATTACCGGGTGCTTGTAAAGCACTTTGAGATTCTGGCTGAAGAAGTGAAGTGGCTTTGGTTTTGTTCATTTGTGGCAAAGGAGACTTGCAGTTCCAGTCCTGCTTTACATGACTTCTCCAGTGCAAATACCATTCCCTCTAATGATAACCCCTCAGTGTTTTTATTAAAAGCCCCTCTCTCTCCTTTCTTCCCCTCTTCCCCTCCAAGGAGGCAGTTTCCTCCCTCCCCTTCGGCTCCTAAGATCCCGTCATGGCAGATCCCAGTGAAGCCAAGCTCACCCTCCAACCCTGTTGTTGCCAACCATAATAGCAGCAGTGACATCTCACCCGTCAGCAACGAGTCTACCACCTCATCTCCAGTCAAGGAGAACCACAGCCCTGAGGGTTCGAAGGTCAGCTGCCATCTGCTGAGCACGGAGGAGGGCAACAAGGCAGTGATTGACGTCAAGAGCCAAGTGCGGATGGAGGTGCAGGGTGAGGAGGAGAAAAGGGAAACCAAAAGGAATGAAGAGGAGGAAGAGGACGATGAGGATGATGATGTTAGCCATGTGGATGAGGAGGAATGTCTGGGTGTCCAGACTGAGGACCGGCGAGGAGGGGATGGTCAGATTAATGAGCAGGTGGAAAAGCTACGAAGACCTGAGGGGGCCAGCAACGAGAATGAGATTGACTAAGGCGCCCTGGCTGCTGCTGCTGCTGCTGTACATCTTCCCTAGCCTCCTGCACTGTCCCTGGTGCCTCTCCCATTTTGTGGAGAGAAGTGCCACCATCCCCTCCAGTGATTCTCCCATGATTGACCTTGAGCAGGGTCATGACTGCCCAGTGAACAAGGTGGGCCCTGTTTCACCACAGGGCTTTGCAGTGTTGCAGTGGCTTCTTCTCCCCTCCCAGACCCACATTCTCCCCATGAGCTGGGGTCACTGCCTAGGCTGGAAGACCAATCGCCTTATCATGCACCACAGCTACAGAATAAGTCCTCTTACAAAAACACTATCTCTCCCAAAACAGTCAGCCTCTTTGCTGCATCCTAGGGTCCTTCTATCCAATTGCAGACACCAATCTGTCCTGAGAAATTTGATTTCACAAACCTTTAATCCCCACATAAGGCCCAAACAGGTTCTCCATCTCCCCAAATAACCCTCTCTTTTATTTCTCAAACTACTTGATGTTCTGTTGCCAAAAAAAGAACGTTTTAACCCTGAATTCCTCACCAGATCTTAGTCTTGGCTCTTTGAAGGCCTATGTCAAGCCTCAAATTCCTGAAACTACCTAGTGTTTAAAACCACTAAATTTCTGTGGGGTCCAAAGAATGCTATTTCCACCCCACACGCTTATACTTATCTAAGTGGCTTCTTGCTAGGGACCAAGTCCAGGTTTCATGGCCACAGTAAAATCCATGAGAACAGGTGGCTTTGTTACTGATTGCTCCCCAGTAAAAGAAGGCTTTAAAAGAAGCTGACCCCACTCATCCCAATGATACCCTTCCTCCTCCAAAGACAAGGAGCTCACATCAGTTTTTGACATCTAACATTTTATTTATAGCTGCCCTGAATGAATGAATGTATGAGGTGATATCAGATGCTGAAATAGTTGGTTAATTCTGAATCTTTGCAATGGTTCTCAGCCCGTTTTTCTCCCTGAATGAGGAGAAAACCCATCTTAAATTATCAGCTGAGACCTGCACCTACCCATTGACAGGCACCTGCTTCAGCAAAGCAATCTTTACAGAAGAGAGAACAGTTCCAGCTCTGAGGTACACCACTGGCCCTTCTTGCCCAGTCCAGCCATTTTTTTTGCCCCACTGGGGCTATGCACAAAATAAACAGTGAATTTTGAAACCTCTCATTTGCAGCATTGTGTTCTCAGCTGGTAAAATGGTGGTGTCCAATTATATTATTCACTGCATCAGAGCCTCTTAGCAGAGCAATTCTTGTAACAACTGAGTCTCACTGTCCTCACCAAGCAAGTGTGCTCGTCTGTGTGGTCATGTATAGATTTCAAATATAAAATACGATTGTATATAATTGTAATAAATATGAGTTACCACTATTTAACACCAGGCTGTTACTGGATTACTGTGGCTGTTATTTTGGGGAGAATTGTGCATGCAGGGGGGTAGAGGGAGGGAAAAGGCATTATTACAGAAATTCAGTCCTTATAAAATGTTTTCTGAAGGACTATTACGGTTGTTTTTCTGGCTGCTCCAATACTAGGTTGTATCAGCAGGAGGCAGTGTCGAGAATGGTGTAAGTGCAATATAAGGTACAATATAAATAGCTCCAACACCACTGTAATGCTCGGTTGCCTCCAATGTTGCAGAGGGTGAGATAGATGTATCATCCGGTGAGTAAAACACAGCCATTCCAGTGCCTTTCCTCCCAGCAGGAGGCTCTGCAGGGTGTGGAATGCAGCCTCCGGCTCCTTTCCACCCCCGGCGGCAGGAGGTGCTGAAGGGAGCGTGTGAGATATCCCATGGCCCCTCAATCTTATCTGCCGGGCAGGGGAATGCCGCGCCGTATCCCATGACTGGGCAAACCCTGCCGTGTCAGTGCAGAAGCCATTGGAAGAAATGGCGTACAGCAATTAATTCGTAGCTACTGCAGTCCCATCTTTGTTCAACAGAAGTCTTTGGCTCCCTTCTTAAAAATGAGGGATTTACTTGATTCCTGAGTATTTGGGTGTCTGGTACACAGTGACATTTTCCTGCTCAGGGGGAGTGAAAGGGACCTTCATATTACTGTATTTAGACCTGCTGCTGAATGTGATGATTTCTCATTCCTTAAATGGACGAATATCTTCCCCAGGAGTGAGTGAGTGTGTGTGTGTCCCTCTCTCTCCCTCTCCCTCGCCGTCTCTCTCTCCACTGTTTAATGTTCAGAAAGAACGTCACGTTTAGCTAAAACAGGGCAAATTTGAAAGTGTTTAAAAGGAAAGTCTTTTCTTAAGAGATGGCACTTTTCATTTCTCCAAGCCAAGAATCCTTGTGAAAAGAAAACACGACTGAACACAGGGATGTGATGAAAAAGTATTGTCCTGCCTGTGTACATTTTATATACATAGAAGGTTTTGAAAATAGAAAGTGCCTGGACAACAGCAGTTGGTGAAATGTGGAAAATATGTTGCTGAGGTATGTGCCTTGCAGAGTGACTTACGAGGTTTACAGTACAAGCATCCCTGTGGGTTCATTTTCCCCCCCTTTTCCTCCATGTTGCCAGTGTTCAATTAATTTACCTCAAAATTTCTGGTCCAGAGTAAAAGGCAGTTTCCTTCAACTGCCCTTTCCCCTCTCTTAGTTTTTGCTTCTTACAACCTTTACCAATTCAATAGGTCACAGTTTTTCTTTTCCCCAACCTTATGAAACCCAGAAGACTCCATCATAGCTGTTGTTGCTCAAAAAAATCTAACTCTGGGCCTCTGGCTGCAGATGGGGTGTTTGTGTACTTTGTTGAAGAGATCCAACCTACCAGCAGAGAATTTGGAAGAACCCAGACCTTCTTACCAGCAGGTATTGTCATGAATCACGAGTTTTATTTCTCTGTCTCGTGTTCCTTGTCATTCCAGCATAGCAACAGTTACAGGGTGAGTATTTTGTTCCTTATGAACTGTGTAGCCTGAATGCTGACTTGTAATTTTTTTCCTTTTTTTTTTTCTTTTACTAGAAACAAACTTCTTAGATCAGCTGCCCTGTGAAATGTTTAACCACTGACCAGTAGGCACTGAGAGTAGCATCGCGTTAGCTGAAAGATGACCAGGTAGTGAACCTTTCTTCTGCAGAACAAGGAAGACAGCAGCAACTTTTACCTTCCATGTGGCTTATTCAAGTACTCTGTTTTACTGTGTAATCAACCTTTATTTTGACACACGAAGAATAACAACATCCCTGTGAGCGAGTTCAGTGGGTTTGTAACATGGTTTCTCTAAGTCCTTGGTAGCGTATGGAAAGCAGGTGAAGGGAGCTTCCTCTGAACAGTGTCATTTGAGCACACTTCAGTGAAACCCTGTGAGCCTCTGCTCTCTCTCCTAAAGAAAATAGTATTAGTCTGGCGCTTTCCAGTAATTTGAGGATATAAAAGCTCCCTTTTTAGTAGTTGCGAGAGAAATGGGGGAAACTCAAAAAATTCAGTATGGGAAAGGGTTAAGAGAGATGTCTCCTGATCATCTTTGTCCACTTTTCCTCACCCCCAGAAGGGACAAATAAGTCCTATGTGCATCTTTGTCTGAAGCAGGAAGAATTTTTTTTATTGCTTTTTGCATATTGGGGGTGTAACCGAACAGTGTTTGGGAGCAGAAGGAAGAGGATGGACTGTAGGATCCCTTCTGATCTTGCTGCCTTGCTGCATGATGCTTTGCAGAGTATTTTACTTCTAAGTGTGCCTCGGTTTCCACATGTGATGGTAAAAAGTACTGGCTGGGAAATACAGAGATGTGACAAAGACAAGTTTGCAGAGAAAGTCACCTTTGGGAACTAGGTTTTGTGCTAGGTCCTGAAGCTCACACAAACCCCCGACCCCCATGAACTGCTGTGCCCTGGAGCGAGCCTCCCCAGCCCCCATGTCTTTGGCAAGCACAGTGCAAGGCTACAGCACACAGCTGTAGCCACTGTTCCCTAATGGCCTGGGCTGCACAGCTGTGGGAGATGAACTCCAGGAGCAGCCTGTGTCAGTCAATTAGCCAGCATGCCCTGGCTTGGAGGCAGACATTTTGGACATGGGCTTTCCTTATTGCAGCTCGGATTCTTCTGGAAGTAAGTGGTTTTTAATAATCTATGTTCTCTCTTCGTTTTGTCTTTAGTGGAGTGGGGGAACTGGCTGTGTTTCCAGTGGCTCCCTCTCCCTGGTCTGGGGTTTGTTAGAAGGGTTGCTGGAAGGTCTGTCCTGATGTGTACTGGTGGAAGGAGGCATGGTACATGCTGGGCTGGTGCCTGCGACCGGGAATGGAAAAACCTAGTTTGTGTCTACTCCCTTGCTCTCACTTGCAATGTCTGCTACAGAAATGGAGGCTGCCTTTGCCTTTCTTTTGATGGGGCAGCGTGATGCTTGGGGAAAACTGAGGCTGGACAGCAAGTCCAGAGTAGCTCTTTGTTGCAAACCTGCTGTGTTAAAGTCAGGGTCTCCATGCTTGGCTAGACCCTCCTCACCCAGCAGGTTGTAGAGCATGTGTTTCCCAAGGGCTTTGACACCAGGAAGCTTTGGAAGGTCCCTTCTGTGGGGTGGTGCTTTACGTTAAGCACAAATTGTATGTGGTGGTGACCCTGCGCACCACACCCTGATGTTAAGCTTGAGCAGAGAGTCTTCCAGCCTGGACTTGACCTCTCATACCATTGGGTGGTATAAAAGTGCAAAGCAAGAGAGAGGTTTGGCCTCCAGGGATTGAAAACATATGTAAAAGGATGCTGTGAGGTGAAACATAGGAAATTATTTACCTATAGGCACAGGAGAGAACTTCCAGCCTCCTTCATTTTCCCTTTTATCATCTTATCCCTAGACTATGTTCTTTCCTCAGGAGTCAGCCTTTGTAGGCACCTTTAGAGCTGTGCCCACCTATTATGGTGGTGAAAGGCTGGGTTTTACCACTATGTGTGCTGCAAAAAAATGAAATAAAATAATAGAAATGTACCCAAGGTGCATTTTGGGGTATCGGGGAAGAGGGAGGGTAGGGCCCAACTCCTCCACTTGCTGTGCAGTAGAATCTCTGAACTGCGCACTTGTAGATTGAGGGGCTGGCATGGTCTCTCCCAGCTCAGGGAAAAAAACAATCCCATCCCCAAAAGGGAGCAAGCACTAACCTAATAAAGGCACCAGCTGGACGAAGGGAAAACCAGCTCTTTGGAAAAAAAAAAAAAAAACACCAACCTCCTTTCATTAGAAAAATAATATATTTCATCCAAATAAGGTAAAAATATTTGAAATGGGGCAGAAGTGAGCACTAGGCAGCATCTGTCAGGCCCTTTCTGAAAAGGGGAAGATTATTAAACTCAATTACAATTTATTTTTGTAAAGTGTCTTTCAGACTAAAAATCTCCCCAAATGCTTTGCAAGGACTGCTCAGGGGTTACTTACGATATGGAGCATCCTGGAAGAACACCCCTGTTTTCCCACCAAGCCCTTCTTTTCTGCATCTGCTGAAGGATTTAACCCTTCAGGATGTTTTTTCTTCTATATTTGTGCAAATAATGAGGGATATTTTATGATGATGGCTACAAGAATATGCCTGAAGAGGAGTGTGGGGGGTTTTGACATAGTATTTTTTTCTGTTTTAGGTAAAATACTTGCTTTTCTTTAGGACTGTGTCTCCTGAGTGAGAAGGTGATTGGCTGGATAGGGCTGATTCAGAGGATCTAGGAGTACAACTGGCTTATTTGTTGTCTGTTTTTCTTTTTGTGCCTGTCACTTTGCCAGGCTGCTTGTCTGTCTCAGTCACTTTGTCTGAGCTTGGCATCTCTGTTGTGTACGGCATCCCTGGTGTAGGTTTCTCAGTCTTCCGTCAGGCCTGCCCCTCTCCTAGTGCCTAAGCTCATTGCTTTTTCTTTCAAACATTTCAGAAACAGCCTCCTTCCAACTTTATCTCTAGGCGAGCACTGAGGATTTATCTGTGTGGAGCTAGAGTAACACCTCTTTAAAATTAATTTAACTGATTTAATTAAACCAGAGCAAATTCTTGGGTGGACATTCTTCTGGCTTTTTGAAGAGATTTGCTTTACTTAAGCAGTTTCAACTGATACATACATGCACAAAAGACTGTGTGCTCAATTGCTGCAGCTTTCCTGTGTAGAGGAACTGTTGTTTGCTTCCTGCCCTCTTACAGTATGGACAGTAGATTGCATCTCTGCATGCCTATTTATTTGCCTGTTTACTTGTATGTTTTTGTGTCTGTGCATTGCTGTACTGCAATACCAGCGCTCCCACTGCAGCAGCCAGCAAGTTTTGGGTGTGAGATGGAATTTGGGGCTTCACAGTCTCTTCTGTTCCCCAGAATGAGCTAGGGGCAGCCTCATGTTTCAACTGAAACTGGAACATCACACTATTGCTTCTGTTTCTTACCTCCTTTTTTCCCAACTCTGAAAGCCACAGGCAGGGTCTGCTAATTTGTATTAAAACAGAAGCGTGGTGAATGCCCCTGGCAGTGGGTGTCCCCTCCGTAGGGGGATGTGGAGGGGCTGTCTCAGCTCTGGGGAACCAGCTCTGCACAGGGGGCTGTTACTGGCCTTGGTGCAGGGCTAAGGCCATGGTGTTGCCTCCAGCCACAGGCCAGAGCTGGCCCCCGGCCATCTCATGGGTGCTGCTGGCTCTAGCTGAGAGGTGGCTTGGAGCATGAGTGCCTGGTGGCTGAATGGAGAAGCTTGTTTCCATGTGAGGGGATTCCTAAGTTGCTTTGCCCACAGATCAAATATCTATATTTTATCCTCTCTAGTGTTTTGGACTGTAGAGCTCTGACATTTAGGCAGAGCTTGGCTGTGGCCTGGGATGACAGGAGGGTCCTAGGGGCTGCTGGTGACAGCTGGGGCTCGGGGCAAGTACTGTTGGTAGATGGCTTCACAGCGAGAGCACAAGGCAGCACCCTGCCCTGTGGGAAGGGAAGGGGGCAGGGAAAGGCTCAGGCTGCCTGTCAGATAAATCTTTGTCTGTTTACTTAAATCCTCAGTGTTTCTTCATTTGTTTGTTTAAGAGTTTCCCTGCCAAAAAAGAGCAAAAGGAAGGAGGGAAGCCGCCTCTGTTGGCCACCCCTCCACAGCCAGGATGGGTCTGGGGCACTTCAGGGGCAAGAGTGGGACTAAGGGGGCAGAGCACTCTGCCTCCCCCGGGTAAGATGAAGGGATTTGCCTCTGGAGGGGCCACATTCCTGTCTTCTGTGCAGGCACTTGGTCCTTGTAAGGGAAGATGCACGTTAGGGACTCCAGGGAGCCCTCTTCTTGCCCCAGGGCTGGATTGAAGAACTTGTCACCCCTTCTGACACCTGTTGTACCTACAAATGCTGTTCGGTGCCTTTCTCCCCTCTTTATCCTCACCCCTTTGGTAGAAATTGTTGCCTCCAGAACCAGATATTGTCAGCTTTCAGGTGCTGGTAAAGTTTGTCCAAGACAGCAGACAGAGACCTGAAAAGCAGGAGCTTCCTGCCTGAATATTGGATTTCCACATAATAGTGTCTGCAACAGAGGAATCCAAAAGCATCTTGCCTATCCTTACCTTTTTGTAGATACCCAGAAAATATACCAGGTATAGTAAACATCATACATGCGATATTTTCACATGATAGTGCCTGCTTTCACCAAAGCTGGCATGCTGTCCTTGTCCCCACACAAGTATTAGGTGAACCTGCATATTCTGCTGCAGCTATGCATGTGCAAGTCTTGTGTACAGATATATTCGTGCATGCTCTCACTCTTTCCAAGTTTGGTCATATTAAACTAAGTTCTGCCTTGATTTCTAGAGAAAGGCACATACACACATGAATAAATAAATTATTTCTGTCTATGTGAAACTCCAAAAATATTCCCAACAATCTGCATGATTTTTTTGTTTGGAATAGGTACAAGCTGATCATTGGCTTTCAGACAAGTCTTTAAAGTTGATGTTCCCCTTGAAGATGATGTGAGATTTTATTGTCGTGTTTGAAAGCTTCAGTCTTCTGTGCAGACTGCATGCAGATTAAGGAGGGGATATATTTGGTTACAGCTCCTCTCCTGCCCTTTCCCCAAGATCTGATGCTTTAAAAGGGCTTCCCATCATCTTTAAAAAGGCACCTGCAGGTTTGTGAATACAATTTTGTGCCTGTGTGTGAGAGCCCAGAAGTGCAAATGCAAAACTCAGCTGTGACACAAGCAGCTGATGCAGTTGGTATGTACCATGGAGCAGGATTGTTTGTTCAGAACCTTACTTGGTGGAAAGGGCTTGCGCCGAACTGAGAAGGAAATTTGAGAGGTCAAGTGAGGGTCTTACCTTTAAACATTTGGTCCACACTTTTTTGCTCACTTCAGTGTTGTAATACTTCTCTTTTTCTTTGTGTTGTTATACCGAATGCCCGCTGAAAATATTTTCCCAGGAATTCTCAAGGCGTTTCTTATCTATTAGCTAGTTGCTACCTGTTAATGGCAGGTTTCTATCTTAGTTCCCATACCTGAGCAACATGGACAGTACCAAAAGCTGGTTTAATTAATTTTTTCTCCATTGTATGAATGTTTATTCCTCTTTTGTGTCTATTTTGTCAAGATGTCTACTTCTGGCCTTTTGTCCCAGTACAGAGAGGAGGATGTGCTAGTCTTCTAAGAGAGCTAGGAGTCTCCAGCCCTGCCACCCCATCAGAGGCATGCCCTATTTTCTCAACAGTAGGTTTCTCTAAAGCTGCAGCAGCACATGTGTAGTGCCCCTTTCCTGCCCTATGGATTCCCCTGGGTTCCTGGGGGCATCTAGCCACACTCATACCCAGGGCTTTCATCCTGCTCAGTTCCAGATTTGATTCTCTAACCTAGAGGTATAAAGATGGGCTTATTTAACAGACCTATTTCCCTAGGAAGTCTTTCTTGATGTTGTTATGCCAGTGTTGAGCATTGGTCCTTGCATTGCCCAGTATGTGTAGTGCGTCATAACAGCTGCTTTTCCTCTGTACCAGTAAGCATCAGAATTCTGAATTTCCTTCTGTCTGGGTGTAGGACACATTGTGCTCCTAGAGTAAATATCCTCCCGGGGTCAGATGTGCTTTACTGCGTTATGTACTCAGCTGAGCAGGCTGTGAGGAGTGTTCTGCTGGGCATGTGCACTAGCTCTGTGCACCCCATGGTGTGGCTCGGGGGCGAGCACTGGATGGCCCACACCTCGAGCTAGGGACATCAGGAGAGGTGTAACCCAAAGTATTATTTTCCTAGTAATCCCTAGAAATACCCTGGCTAGACTGTCTGTGAGAAGCACTTGGATGAATTGTTATGATTGCCTTTCTGAGCCACCGTAATGGCCATTACCTGAATTTTTGACCAACACTGATGAACTGTCTGTCCTGGTTGGCCCCTATGGCTCCAGCAAGGACAGGTCTCCATGTGCTAAGGCTGGACTAGGCATGCTTGAGTAATGACATCTAAACACCTGGATGACTGGAAGCAGCAGCAGAACCATCTGGTCTCCCATTCTGTGTCTTAGAATACCTTGAATGCTGCTGCTTTATCTTAGAGGTGGTTGAACTTTTGCAGCCTCTGTTGCTTAAAAGTCTTGAATTGTTTAGAAAGGGGAAAGCAGTGCTTCTCCATTTGAGTTTGATGTTTGGGCTGGTGCCACGGGATACTCCCACTGTGGGTGCCTGTGTTGGTGGGTACTGCAGAAGACTTGCTAGTGTGCTGAAAAGTGGATGTCCAGTGTCTTAAATCAGGCAGTGTAGTTTTGTGGTTGTGTTTAACTGTAGGGTCCTTCACTCACAAAAAATGCTGTTACAGGGGTACACTTGGTGTAATCAACCTGTAATAGCAGCAGCAACTGCCCAGGTTTTGTCCTGACTTTAGCACGAGCACTTTTTCCTTGATTTTAGCACAAGCAGCCTTGCTGGGTGTCTGCTGCTGCCCATGGCTCAGCAGGGCTGGCTGCAGAGCTGCAATGTCACCGGCTGCGAGGGCTTGGGATGAATGCAATAGTGAGGCTTTGATCTGTTCAACTTGCAGCTTCTCCCATGACTTAGTCATTCTTTTATGAAGTGCAGTCGGTTCCACAGAGAGCAGGCAAGTTCCAGCAAGAGCTTTCAAACAGTGAGTCGTGTTGTTCATGTCCCCTGTTCCCCGCCCCCCCCCCGAAACACAGTCATGTAAATATCCCATGTGCTGTGGGCAGAGCTCCAGGGAGAGCAAACCTCTGTGCTCCAAGGTCGGATTAGGAGTGTGTTCAGATAATGACATCCGAAAACAGGATGGTTGGGAGCTGCAGCAGAGCAACGAGGGGGCTTTGAAAGAGAGAGGAGTCTAATCCTCTCTGCTAATAAGGAGGCAGCTGCTGCCAATGCATCAGGCTTGGCAGGCACTGCTTTGCTGCTCCTGGATTCTCTGATGGGTGGCAGAGAGGAGCTAAGACCCAGCTGCTTCGAGATGGGAGGAGAAGACCCACACAGGAGAGGGGTTCTTTGGGTAAAACAAGAACTTTGACATTCCTCTTTGCCCCATCCTCAACAGCACTTTGGCAGGACAGGCATCAGAGCAGTGTCTCATGCCAGGCCCGTGTCTAGGAGCGCTCATCTGGCTCTGCAGGGGCTGTGCTGCTCTGTGTGCAATCATCGTGCTTCGCCAGTGGAAAACCAACTTTGGGCAAGGCAGGTGGTGGGAAGGGGTGGGGGGGTGTGTGTCAATGCACAATGTGTGGCATTACGTCTTTCTTTGTATATGTACCACTTTCCACGAGGGCCACTAGGAAATGGCCTCCCACTGAGGGTGAGTACTCAGGGGCACATCAGTACCTGGCAGATACCACAAGGGCAATTGCTTTGGAGCACGTGAAGTGCTGTGAAAACACACGCTCTTCCACCTCTCTCCCTCCCTGTCCCCCTTAGTTCCTCGTAAAATGGCATCTGCTGCCTGCCCCACTGCTCCACACAGAGGAGGGCTGCTGCTGCTGAAAGCCCGTTCTACACCCATCGCCGGTGCGGAAGCGCCCAGGCCTGGCACGAGTCTTGGCGAGGGGAATGGTGGGGACAAGCTGTATTGAGTGTGCAGTGGGTTTATCTAATCTATTGTTCCATTACAGTCAGCACGCCCGACTGCTGGATCGGTTGTACCAAGGCAGGTGGCTGGCAGGACACCCTCTTGCCTGAAAGGCTTTCTCATCCCAGATGGCACTCGCCGTGCTTCACAAGCGCATCGTGTATACAAGTTTCTGCAGCAGGAAGAAGCTACAGTGAGGCCAGGTAAGGAACACGTTCCTTCCTACCTCTGGTGCACGGCACAGAGCTTTATGTGTTCTTGCTAAGTTTGAAGTATATGGCTTTAACATTGCATTTTGCTGGAAATTAGTAGATTTATTAGCCCCACCCTTCTACACAGACAGGATCTTTCATTTATGCTCCTCCCCTCTGTTGTGTCAGGGTGACAGTAAACGTCTATTGATTTAGTGGGCTTTGAATGTCATTGTAAGGTCTCGAGTGGGTTATCGCAAGCACAGTTCCACCACGGATCCCAACTCGCCACCCAGAGTTCACAGGCCAAGGTAGGAAGGGAAAAGCCAAAATGTGAGTAGTCACATCTCCAGTTCCAGGTCCCAGATTAGCAAGTCACGGAGATTTAAGCACTTCTGTCAGGGGCCCCCATGAGCACTTCAAATAAAGCTACAAGGCTGCTTAAAAAGCTTGAGGCCAGAGTCCATATAAAGAGAACCCTGTTCCGACTGCACTTATCACCTTAGAACTAGTGCTAAAACAGTGGCTGTTAAAACGGATGCTTTAAAAGACCCAAACTGCTCCAAGACTTGTTAGGTCTTCAAAAAATAAACCACCTCCTCAATCAAGAAGACAACTTGATCACTTAAAACTTTGGGGTTTTTTTCCAGTTTTTATTGAGTGAAAATGTCAAACCTTGCATCAGTCATGCAAAAAAAAAATCAAATAAATAAAACACATATATTAAATTTCTAATAGCACTAAATTCAAGTGGAAAAATATTCAGTTCTTAATAACGCAGGTGCTGAAGAGACCAGATTCAAGTAAATCAGAGCACACCATCCTGTTTAGGGTGTTTTTTTTTTCACTTTCTGCATTTTTGTCTCAAAACCTATATATATATCTATATATCTATATATATGTATATACATATAGATATATACACACACACATATATATGTGCATACATATTATTTTTATATTTATATATATACACATACATATTTATAAAACATTAAAAAGAGCATTGGTGGTTCAAGCATTTATTTCCCCCCCCTCCCCCACGGAAAGAAAAAAAAACAACAACAAAACAAAAAAAAATTACACATTTAAAATTCAAAATGAGCTAGCAATGGCTTATAGTCCTAGTGTGCAATATGGATATTACAAAAGGCTAGAATCCTCCCTCTTTTGTCTTTTTTTTTTCATTTTTGTTTTTTAAAGTTTTTTTTTTTGCTACATTGGAAAATTTTTTTTATTTTTTTATTTTCTTTACAAAATTCCTTCCACACAGACTTTAATCCAGTTGAGTTTGTGGCTAGAATGAACAATCTAGTCAATAGGTTTTAGTTTATTTCATTTTTTTTGCTCTTCAGCAGTGAATGGTAGCAGAATCAGGAGGGTCCATCTCAAGGTTTATTTTGTTTGGTTTTTATTTTGTTTTGGGCAGAATAGTTCCATTTCCTCTCTCCTCTTTCCCCCTCCTCACACAGTTTGCTGAATCTCGCTCTCCTCCCTCTTTTAAGCGTGTATCTCAGTGGTGTTGTATTAACAGTCCTATTGATATGCTCGTTTGAAGTGACAGAAACACCTCGCTGTAAAAGGGATCTCTGCACTGTTGAGGCCTTTGTTCAGAAAAGCCCTTAAGCACGGGCTGAAATCTGTGCCCCTTCAGAAAGCATCTACTTAAGAGTTTTGCTGAATTAAAGCCTTAACATGGCAGAATAATAAGACAGGTTTAAACTTTCTTGACTTGTTTTTGTTGTTGTTGCAAACAGAGACATAGATTTACAGAAACAAGACTTGGAGAAGGTTGAGGGAGACGCACTCTGGGGGTAGGGCCAGGGTGGCCCTGTCTGGAAGGGCAGAGTGGCCACTGTCCTGTGAGGGTGTCTGACCCTCTGTGGGGTCAGGCCCTGCTCGGGCATCATGTTTAGCAGTAGCCTCTTAGGGAAGAGATCTCATTCCCTGTGCCAGCTCCCGGAAAAGAGGTGATAGGAGTCTGGGAGAAAGGCTGAGATGTTAGGGAGAAGTAGGGTGCCTGGGGGGAAAAAATGGTGTGCATAGATAAACACAGGCCCTTCCTGCACGCTTAGAGCCACACGGGAAGGACGTGTGAAACAGGGCCCCGTGCCAGCGCCCATCCTGCTGCAGTCGCACCGGCTGCACCTGCTTAAAGCTGCCTCCCGGGATGAACTATGACATCCAGTGCCGGCCAAAGTGGGCCAGCCTTAGTGGGGGCTACTGGTAGCTCTTTTACCCCCCCTTTTCTCCACACGCTTCTGTTTTCTCCCACTGTTGTGCAGTGATTCAGTCACTGGAGTCAGGTGAGATAGGAAAGGGAAGAGGTAAAACCACTATATCCCGGTGCAGATTCCCAGCTCCTGACAGCAGGGAACCAGCCTGTCTATCCCGAACGGAAACAAGTGGCCCAGGTGAGCCCCGTGCGGTGCCACTGGAACCAGACCCCCCCTCGCCTTCAGGGTCAACGACGCTCACAGGCAGGTTTTGGATAAACCTCGAGGATGCTGTGCTGAAGGCAGCAGGCTCCATCCCGCTCCCACGAAAGTCACTGATACACATCGTGTTGATTTCAGTGGTACAAAATAAACACATCTGTTTTGCAAGATGTGGCTTGTGTTACATCCAAGGATTCCTCTTGGAGCCCATCACCATACTATCTAAGTAGTTGAATATGGGAAAAATGTACAAGTATAGAACCTGCAGCAAATGCCGTTAAAGTCAAATCTTTTTTGCCCCATCCCATTTCTAAAAATTCCAGGGCCTCGTTCCCTCTCTCTGCCCCAGGAACATGAGCTTCATTATATCCAAGAATTGAGTTGTGCTAGAAAACACACAGTTGAGGGCAGGGGATATACCAAACAAAACAAAAACAAACAAAAAAAAATAAAACCCTATAAAAATAAAAGCCACACAAATAGCTGATAGAGGAAAAGAACTCCAAAGAATTAAATATACTACAAACTAGTAATAACAATATTTCATTTGTTTTCTTTTCATTTGTTTCATTTCTACAAAATTCAAGTTAGAATTCGGAATCGTGCAGCTCCGGTCAGTGCTAGGAGTGTGAAGTCAGCCTCAAACCGTAGCATTAAGGCCCCCCCTCCCCTGTCACCCCCTACAAACAAACACTACATTGAAGAAAAAAAAAAAGAAAAAGATAAAAAAAAATTGCACACAATTAACCATATCTAAGGGCTATCCAGAAGGCAGGTGACCCCCCTCATCCCTCTGGCATTGATGGTTTCTCTTTTGTTCTATATATAGTAATAACCTTTACAGGAAAAATACTGTACAACTTTTTTTTTTTTTTCCTTTCCTTTTGAAACATTATCTGAACATTCTGTCCCTACATTTACACAGCTGAGCTGCTTGTTTATAAATCAGACCTGATCTGCACCAGTCCTTAGGGAAATAATTAAAAAAAAAAAAAAAAGCAACCTAAACTTCTTGAGGCCTTTATCCGTTCAGAGTGAAAACAAATTCTGGGGATCCCTTGGAGCTGAAGTGCTCATTGAGCTGGAGGGGGAGGGGGTGCCTGCATGATGTTAGAAAAAATAATTAGGTTTTTTTTTTAAAAAAAAAAACAAACGACAAACTTCAGACACAAGGAACCTTTTGCTAGGCTGGTATACTTACAAACTGGCACTGAAATAACTATTATCAGAATTAATTCATACGGCTAGTCCTTCTGGAGCCCAGGTGTGTGTAGACAAGCCCTCTCTTTCAGACTCAGGCGAGGATTTGGGGTCAAACAGCTACTGTCTCACCTGTCAGAGTCCGGGACAGTATCCTGTAGTGTGTGTTCCCAGACTGGGCTAGGAAAAGAGAGCAGGGAAGAGCTTGTAACCAGGGGAAAGCCCAAGCTTCTGGAGGTGGCAGGAATGGACACAGTATAGTTGCATTTGCGTACACAGTGCCCAAGCTATTAGCCCTACTTGGCAAAATTCATCAGCATGGACCCAGAAATGCACTAATTTCTAGCTGGACTACATCCTGGCATCTCCCCCATCTTCAAGTGCTCTGTGCTGCGTAGGTTACAGCAGCCTCATGTTTTGTAGCTGCAAAAAACCATGACTGGGCCAACAGCTACACAGGTGCTGCAGAACAGTGTAGTCCCCCCTCCCCAGCCCCAGTGCTGAGCAAAAGAGACCGCCCAGTCCGAGCAGGACACCCCATAGTGGGATCCTGAATGTTTCCCTGCCCTTTCCTCCCTCTTCAGTGGTGCCTTCACCCTCTCCCAGAAGTCACCAGAGATCCATATCGGTCCATGCAGAAAGAGACTTGCCCATCTGCAGTGGAAGGCTGGGGACAAGGGCTTGGGGACCGGGGACATACCTGTCATTGTACGACTGCTTGGGTCAGAGAGCAAGTAGCATTTTCAAGGCTGCTTTAGTGGCTAGGACGCTCTTCTGTGAGCACGGTGCTCCTTGTGCTGCACCGTGGGACAGAGTGTCAGCTCACAACCTCCTGAGATGGGGATACTGAAGCACCACAAAAACGCCTCACCCTCAACAGAGAGGAAGCACCTGGGAGTCGGGATGAGATGGAACTGGATGGGAGATTAACTCCAGTCCTCCAGTGTGACAGACCCTTTAACTGCCTGCTGTGTTCTTCCCAAGTTACTTCAGCTAAATCCCTACAGGCAGAACAGCAGGGATGAGGAGAGGTGTCCTACAGAGAAAGTGTAGACTGAGAAAGTTTTACAATATAAATAGCATTCAAAATTATTATCATTAATAGTAAAAAGGATCTGGAAGAACAGAGGAGTGTCCCATTCCCACCCCTGCTCATTCATTAATGCGTCCTCATTTATGTGACAATAAATACCCGCTCCCACCCTTGCTGTCTGATGCCATTCATTTAATGCTGGAGAAAGAAGGGGGGAGGGGTGGAGAGAGAGAAAGCACACACCCCTCACCCCCTCCTTCCCACTGGCAAAAGCTGAGCTAGTTGTCTTTGTGACACCAATTCCTCGAATTTTATATATGTGTGTGTGTGTGTACATTATATATATATAGAGAGACACACACACAAATATATATTTCTAAAATTCATTACCTGTTGTTCCCACCCACCCCCCTCCAAGAAGTGGAGATTATTATTAATATCGTACAACTGAAAACATGGAAAAATAAAACCCAGAAAGAAAAATGGGGGGATAGAGCCCCACCCATAACAAAGGGTCCCCAGATGGGCACAGGCCCCACGCACCATGCAGGGAGCAAGGAAAAACAGCTGGTACCCTCAAGGTTCATGTCCATATAAAAGGGTATTTCTTGCTGCATCCTGCCCCCATGTTCTGTGATCTGCAGAATGAAGTGATGCAGCACCAGTCCTGCTGCGAACCTGTCTCTCTTATGGGGCCTGTGGAGGAGCGTGGGTTTCCTTCCTTCCTCTCTCTCTCGTGTGTGTGTGGCACGGAGTTTGTTTTTCACTTGCCATCCCAATCTTTGTTCTTGCCTCATATGGGGTCCTCTTAGTAATTCTGTGTAAGAGCAAAACCAAACCACTGCCGCTGTTGTCTCTAAGATTAAGGAGAAGCTGCTGGAGCAACGGTAGAGGCTGGGGCAGCAGCTGGAGCTGGAGCAGGAGTTGGGGCTGGAGTAAGAGCTGGCTCGCCCTGTGGCCTGGAAGCATCACCATGGTCTGTGGAAGAAGCAGCCTCCTCTGGTTCTCCATCTTCTTTAGTGGCCAGGCCCTCAGGGTCAGGCAGCGATTCTTCAGAATCTGTGTTCAGGTCTTCCTCTTCATCATCCTCCTCATCATCATCATCGTCCTCCTCCTCTTCATCATCATCCTCTTCTTCATTCATCTCCTCCTCGTCATCTTCTTCATCCTCTTGGGAAGAGTCATCCTCATCCTCCACATCACCAGAGCCAGATGCCACCGCCCCCCTCTCCTGAGGTGCGGTCCCAGCTCTGCTCGGTGATGGACCTTCAGTGACTTCTGACTGCTTCTTGCTGAGGTCCAGGGAATCATTGAGGCCCACGCCAGCCGCGTTCTGCAGGAAGAAGAGGGAGCTGTTGTTGTCAGTGCTGAGGTTGAGGGAACTGTCCAGGTTGATGGAAGAGTTCTGGATGTCATACTCGAGAGTGGAGTGGGCAAGGCCCTCAGGCCCAGGAGAGATGGCAGGAAGCTCCCCTCGCTCCTGCTTCTCGTGTTTGCGCTTGTGCGAGTCCATCTGTGACATGCCCACCACCGTGTGTTTGCAGCCGGGGTAGGTGCAATGGAAGTGGGAGCACTTGAGTTTGTACTTGCAGTCAGGCACCTCGCAGTCCACGCTTGAGCTGAACTGGCAGAAGCCAGCAGCGCTGATGACGTCCTGCTTGCCGTGGTGCTTACGGTGGGCTGTCACCTTAGTGCTGTCAGTGCAGCGGAAGCCACAACGCAGACAGTGGAAGTGTGTGCTATTGCCAGAGAACTGACAGTCTGGGAAGTTGCAACTCAGCGAAGACTTGAAGCGTTTGAAATCATCCAATACCAGGTTGTCAACGCGATCGTGATGCTGGGCGTGCTTATACATGTGGGTACGGCCACAGAACTTGTAGCCACAATTCTCCCGCGTGCAGTGGTAGTGGGTAACCTTGAGAGAGAACTGGCAGCTGGAGTCCTTACAGTCTTCGTAGAGGTCATAGCGACGGAATCCCTCCAGCATCATCCCTTCATCCAGCATCTTGCGCGAGGATGCGGTCTTACGGCGCTTGCCAAATGGGGACATGTCCTCAATAATCCAGAAACGCTTTTTGGCCCCCGAGGCAGTTGGCATAGTGATGGTATTCCCTGAGGAGACAAAGCAAAGAGTGGTGTTGCTGACAGCCGGGTCTCTCCATCCCCCACCATCCTGGCAAGCTCTGTATTTGCCAAGACTGTTCCCACCCAGCAGACCATCCCTCAAGCACTGAGCAAGCCTGGACTCTGGGACTGTGGGCAGGCTGATGGCTACTGCTCAGCGCTTTCTCATTTTTCACCATATCCCACCTTGCCTTTCATTGCTCCTCTGGTATACGTTACGTTGTCCAAATGCTATCTGTTGTGTCTCTCTTTTGCTACTCTTGCAGTTTCTCTCACTGCTTTCTCTCTAGTCCTGTGTTCCTCAAATCAGACTTTAATACCAAGGAATTGGCTTGTTCCAGTCCAAGGACTGAAGTGTTCACTGGGGTTGAAGTGGTAAAAGAGTTTAAACATGCTAAAAACTGGTATGTATATACTGTTTTCCCCAATCCAGGCTCTTGTAATACACTACAATTGCCAAGGACAGGCAGGAAGTGAAGGAAGATCCCATGCGTGATAAAAACTGCAAGGGGGGGGGGATTTATAGAAATAAGATGGACTTTGGCCAGGAGACTGCAACATCCCTCACTCTAATGAGCCTACATATTACGATGAGCGCACTTAGAAAGACAGATGGACAGATGTTCAATGGGGCTAATTCTCATCATCACTAGCCAGTGGACTCTGAGAGAAAATACCAGTTCTACAGCTTTCCCTTGGGTCTAAAAAATCACATGATGCCCCTAGTAAATAAAGAGCCCTCATCTATCTTCCACTTTCATTCACAGGGCCAGCATAACTGGCTAGTGCTCACGTCCCCTAGGATCAAGCTGACATCAAGGACTCGACCTCATCATATCTATTAACTTCTTTTTCTTCTCTGCTTGCTATTTCCAGAATCAAACCACAATCTCCAGTATCAACATGCAGCACAGACGAGGTTGGAGGCAGGAATTTCTCACCAGGTGCAGAACCGTGAGTGTAATTGGAAATTATAGCTTGCAACTAAAACGTACTTTTTTTTTTTCTTTGCCTCTCTTGATGCTAAAACTGCCATCCTCTTAAAAAGAGGCACGGTTTGTGACATGCAGTGCCTGGGGCCTAAGAATCCAGAGCAGGTTGCATCCTTGTCTACAAGACTGAAGAAACAGTCATCTGTTTGACTGCTGCAGAATTATTTTTTCTGGCCGATAAGCAGGTATTAAAGGTGATAAATGCTATTGTTGCCATATCTGGCTGCCCTTCAAACAACAGCCTTTTAAGAGGACATGGTGATCGTTGAAGGAAGCCTCCAAAAGTTGAAGTGATACAAGTCAATGAAAATGGTAGTAGCAACCCCATCTCCTGCACCGTTCACAGGATTGCAGGATACGCAGAGAACAAAAGATTTTTCCGCACCCATTGGTTATGTGGCACTTTGGCTCAGGCTGCAAATAAGAACACCAGCTTGGGCCATCCCTGGTGAGACCATCTTAGTGACATGTAGCTGGTGGAAACTGTGTGCTAAGGCTAATTTAACCAGCTACCAATGAAAGAGTAACAGAAAGTTACTCTGCAGATTTCAAATCTACAGTTACACTGTAGATTTCAAATTGGCAAGCTCTTAGCTATAGAATCTGCGACCAATTACTCTCTCCTCCCCCCAAACATCTGATATCTTAAAATGTCGTTCTCTGCTTCCAGGCGACTAGTTTAAGTGCATCGTTGCCTGGACAAATCAACTCCTTACTCCCTCTTTTAAAAAAAACAAACCAGGCAAACCATCAAGTCTTTTATCATTAGTTTGAACGCTCATCTTGTCTGCCTTCAGACAGGAAACAGGATAAGCCATCTTAGGGGAAAGACTCTGGATGGGAAATCTGGGAAATAACTGGAATTTAAACTTTACCCATTTTAAACTCAATGTATCTGCCCAGCTTTCACAACAGTTCAAACAGATGGGCTTAGAACTTTAGTTAAACTCATTTTCTTTTCTCATACAGGCAAAGTTTCAGAGCAAGGGTATGAAGAAGAGACAATAACCTGGTACCCTCTCCTCCTTCAGCCACTAGGACAACGTTCAGGCTCTAGCACTCAACTGAAGATTAAAAGTCCCAACAGATTTAATCCCAAGCAAATCTCAATGGTAAGTGCATGCCATAAACTTGTCTTTTCAACTACTACTAACGTAAACATTCATTAAACTATACAAAGGTAAAAAGAAATGTAAAAATATATCATTAGAGAAAAGCACAGCACAAGGCTAAGATGTTTCAAGTTGCATGCAAATGAGTTTAAAAAAAAAAGTAGCAAAAATATAGTTTCTTGTGAATTTTGTTCATTGGGACACACTCCTCTGGACAAGGCAAGGATCCTTCTCCTGCCAAGTCCCATGAGCAAAACCTGTGAACTTCCCAGTGGAGTTGGTCCCGCAGCCATACTCCCAACCATTTACCTTGGATTTGTGCATTACTAAAACCAGCAGGAAGAATGACTGGGACGTTTGTAGGCTGCCAGAATTCTCTTAAGTGTGAAGTTTAAGCACAAATACGCCTTTAATTAACTAGAAAAGAGCTGGGAGTTGGGAAAAGAAGCCAAAACTGAGACACGCCCTAAAAAACATTCCCAGCTGGAATGAGAATCTCCAGCCTGAGACATCTCTGATCTTAGTCACACATGGGAAACATGGCAGCTCAGAACTAAAAATCTAGATGTATTTTCTGCAGCTGTTAAGAGCAGATGTAAATAACAGCGAGTGTGAGAAACAGCCTGAGCTGTCTGATGATGTCACCGTGGTGACACTGACTGTACTTCACTCTCTTACTGGTGCTGGGGAAAGTAGCCCTGGATTTTACAGCTTCGTATATGAATAGGAAGCAGTGAAAGCTTTTAAGATCTATAAAGATACAGGAGCTGGGTACCTTGTCCGACATTTACCTGCTGGGATGGGGACTCAGACTATGGGTGGCCTGGAAGATCTGAACAAGAATTCCAAGTCCCATTAACACTACAGGAGCAAAAGTTTGCTTTGTGGCCACTGTGCTGTTATCAAGAGGCTGAAAGGGCTTTTTAGCTATGGATTTTGTTAGATTTGGAATTCTGTAGTTTGGAATTGGTGGAAATTCCTCTCATGTATCCACATGTCCCTCAGTGATTTGCTGTGGTTTTGGTTACCCTTCTTTGCTGTGGTTACTGTGTCAGCAGACAAAAGGAGTAGGCATGGACAGGCCCTTGGATAGAGTTAAATAAGACACAGAGTGACGTTTGCTTTTTTACTGACCCAAAGGTGCAGAGAAAAAAATGTGGGCAGGGTGAGTGGGGAAGGAGATGGGCACAGGACACTAGGAGAGAAAGCAAAGAAGTGTTACCTGCTGCATCCTGAACTAAGGGAACGTCACTTTTTACTGGAGTTGGAGTGGCAATGATGGGCGAAAACCCAGTGGTGCTGGCGGCAGGCATGACAATGCCTCTGCTGGATCCAAGAGTGGCACTGAGCAGAGAGTATGAGAGACAAGATGGAGAGAAAAGATAGGGGAGGGTGGGAAGGGGAGACCTAAGCAGGGCTTGTGAGAAAGATGGAGGCAGAGATGGTGGTTGAGGTTGTGGTGCATTGTGGGTAGCGTCATCGGCAGCAGCAGTAGCAGTAGGAGGAACCAGGCAGCCTGGAGAATGTGGAGAGAAAAAAAAGCAGAAAAAAAAAAAAAAGGAAAAAAAAACAAACCAAAACAACAAAACCAAACCAAAACAAAAAAAAAACAAAACAAAAAACAAAAGAACTGAAATGAGAACCCAAGAGCAGAAGCAATATGATGAAAATGGAAAATACATTCACAAATGTATGAAACAGAACTGTAACAGAGAAGAAACAGAAGGTGAGGAACTGACAGCATCAGGAAGAGAAGGGTTGTCTCTGCAGAATGCAAGGTGGCTTTAGTGGCCTGGGGGAAGAACCACAGGCTTTCATGCAGAAATTCCTGCTCGTTTGGTCCTTGTTCATCTGTCTAGTGCCAGCTTGTACCAGCTCATAGCTGTAAGGGTGTTCTTAGTCTTTGGGTGGTGGAGTTCCTCGCTACCCAGACAGCGGTGGGGGGCCGTGTCCTGGAAGTGTGACTCGGGCCAGACAGTGTCCCGACAAAGGAGCAAGTGCCAGGAACCACTGTCCCACCAGAACTCTCTGGAGGAGCTTTCATGTCATGGGGCTACCACTGTTGTGACCCAGCAGTGTTCATACAATATACGGTCAGCTGTGCTATACGATAACCTTCATCTAACTGGTGTGGGAAAGAAAAGGAGGAAAATGTGTATAAAATTAAAGCAAACTCAGTGAGGCAATGTCTAGAATGTAACACTTAACCCTGGGAAGGCCAGCTAAGAGATCCCTGGATCACCACTACACGGTAACAGAATTTCTAAAAGATACCTAACTACTGAAAAGACAACCCTGCAACACAGGGCAGTGGGAGATGGCTACACATTATCCTGGCAAACAGGAAACAGTGGCAGAAACTTACTTCCAAAAAGAGGGGATGATGGCGGTTTCCTCTGTGCAGCACTGCACAACATGGAACAAGAGTTTTTGCATGAGGAAGGGAGCTTGGTGAGCTGCTTTTATATGTTGATTTTTCAAGATGTGGTAGGTTTTTTTCCCCCGTGTATATAATATTTGCTATTGTACAATCTTTCTGTACCTCAACAGTATAGGGCAGTGCCTGACTTCAGATGCAGCAGGAGGAGATACAAAAGGACATCAGGGGAAATGTCGAGTACAGAAGAGGCCCACAACTTTTTTTTTTTTTTTTAAATTGGTTATTAAAATTGATTTGACTCCAAGACACAGGCTAAAAACCTCTCTTCAGGGGAGAAAAAAGATACGCTGTTAGTTCATGGATGCTTGAGATGCACATTTTGATGGATCTCTCCTCACAAATGATGGAGGGAGCTAGGTTAGTACGAGGTGCTACTGTGAAGCTGGTACAGTTTATGTTTTAAGGTGCAGTTGTCCTTTGGCCTCTCTTCATAAGTTTTATCTCCCGAGAGAGCAGGCAACTGATGACTCATGTCACACACCCTCCCTTCTCTCTTACCTGCTGATGTACTTTCATTGCCCACTGGAGTGCTGGAGCAGCTGCGGTCCATATTGGAAGATTCAGAGGAGATACCCCCAGGGCTACAGCCAGTGTAATCCATGTACTCATCTGTTTCAGTGTCCATCATGCTTGGGGGTCCCTGAAAGGAAGCTGGGGTTCCTGATGAGGCTGGGCTGGGTGCCATGCTGCCAACCTGGGGGAGATTTTCATTTCTTGGAGTGTGGCCAATAACCTGCAGTAAGAAAACAGGACGGGGACTTTCACACCAAAAGCAAGATGCCAAGACCAAAACCATCTGTCTGCACGTTTATTTCTCTCTGCCACAGTTCATGAGGGATAGCTGGAACATGCTCCTGAGTGGAACCCATGGTATTGTGGCCAGGAGCGTGAATCTTCCTTCACTGGAGCTCAGAGCACTAAACTTGGCACGTGTATCCTGGTATGTGAATTGTGATGTGCTCAGAGGCTGGGAGCGTTAATCTTGGCACCAAGATCCTGGTGTGTGGATTCTGATGCATTCAACAACAGGAGGTGTTAATCTTGGCATTGCTACCTTACCGTGTAGGTCCTGCTGCATTTAGAGACTGGAAATACAACTACCGACATGACTGTCCTGGTGCCTGCGTGCTGAGACATTGCAACAGGGGAACAGAGGCTGAAACCACTGACGTGTCTGTACGCCGTGTTCACACATGGCTGCTGTGGCCTGGCCTGGAATGGTCCTCTGGAGCGTGACATGGGTAGGTACCCAGCAGCAACGTCTATCCAAACACACCACTAAGAGCCTACTGAGCACTAAGGAATGGGAAAACTGGAGTTAACACGTTTAAATGCAGAAAGGCAGTGGTAGTACAGTAATTTGGTTAGGTTTGCCACATGCCGATTTGTGATTTCATCCTTGTTTTGTTGTTTGCTGGACAAACTGGGCTGAGCACAGTGTGCTCCCAGAATTGCTCAGGCCACAATTACTGCTTCTCCACTGCTGAACTGACACAGGATTGCCAGTGAAAGGAGATGGAGGTCAGAACTAGCATTTTCTGCTCAGCATGTACTAAAATTCCTTGGGCTAGACTCAGCATGTACTGCTGAGTAGTCAAGACAAATGTATTTGTTAAATCTCTCCTAAGTTTGATTCTTGTACCTAAGCTTTTTGCATTCAGAACAGACTACCACAACAGTAACACCGGTTCCTTGGCATCTATGAACTCATTCAATCCAACAGCAGCTGAACAATTAACTTATTGACAGTACTTAATAACTAATAGGGATCGCTCATTCCCATGTTGTGGAATGAAAGAGGTTTCCCATCTTGTTTCTACAGATGGCCCTTTTGTTTTTCATATACCAGAAGATGTCCTTAGGGTCAGATCAGTCACAGGCATTTAAATAAAGCCAGCTTGTTTCATCTCCCAAGTCAATGGAAGTTAAAGCAACTAAGGAATAAGAAGCAGCAGCAGGAGATTGCAGGACTGCTGCCATTGTGAGCAGCAGCTCAGTGCTGCAGTTGAAACTCTTCAATTTATTCACGAGACAGACAAACCTCATCTGCCAGTTGCTCTCAGTTATGTGTTAGAAAAGAAGCAACTGCATTGCTCTGCTTCTTCCTGAGAGAGGTCAAGGAGTGCCCCAAACTAACTCCAAATCAATAAGGGAAGAGAAATTTCAAGACTGGTAGTTCTCCCATCCTACGTGGAAGCAGCAAATAATTCTTTAAGTGCAACAGG
Organism: Tringa tobata; assembly: GCA_033628505.1. Taxonomy (NCBI): domain Eukaryota; kingdom Metazoa; phylum Chordata; class Aves; order Charadriiformes; family Scolopacidae; genus Tringa; species Tringa tobata. The sequence continues at coordinate 1,389,350 of JAHREE010000205.1, forward strand.
AAACGTTGCTTTAACCAGAATGTTCAATTCTTCCACATCCTAAGCACTTTAATTTTAACAAGCCAATTGGTGTATATTGAGAGAGCAGGGAGTTCAAGTTGTAAATATGAGTATTTTTATCTTTCTCAATTTTTTTCTCCATAATTCACAAGGAAAAGCTGTTTACACTAAGTAATGCTTCAGTGTCTAGGCTTCATCATCTTTCCTCCTATTGTAGAAGTCCAACCAGCTAAAGCCAGATTGGGTGAACTGGCATATCCCAGCTGCATCCCCCAATGCAGACATATATCCTTAAGAGTCTGCGTACGAGAGTCTTGGCACTAAAGCAGTTCTGCAGCAACCAAAGGGACCAACAACTTAAATAACCAGTGAGTCACCTGAGTAGGAACACGATCAAAGTTCTTCCCCAGCATCCTTCTCATGTGCTTTCTAGCGTGGGATGTCATCTGGTGCTTGAGCAGGAAGGAGAACTGGCAGCCCTCTCGAATGCAGTGGAAGTGGCTGTTCACCTGGTTGTATTTGCAACCTAAAGACACAAGATCATTGCATGTAGTACATGAAGGAACCAAGAGGGACAGGGACTGGAGGGAAGATGACTGGGAGTTGGGACAAAGCTGCTGCTACATGGATTTCTGGTGGATTGGAGATTATCAATGATCACTTTCTTCTTCACCTTCAGGTTCTTCAGGAACAGTCCTCCATGAAAAAAAACCCCAACATGATCCTGCAGTTGCTGAGCAACTGCAAGAGAGGATTACAGTGTACATGGATTTAAGAAGTGATCCTGAGCTGCAGACTAGTCCCATCCCTCTTCATTTTGTTATAAAGACAGGAACATCACCATTACATCTAGTAGTGCCTAATGCTCTCCAGTCTTAGCTAGCACCTTTTCGTTTACAAAGAGAACAAACCCAAGACATTTCACCGTATCACAGAAGTTACAATCAAAAATACACAGTCACAATTAGATTAGAAATGAAAGGTTCATCTTATCTTTTTTTCCTTAACTGTGCTCTCAGAAAAGCAGTCTCTTAAAAGCTGTAGCTCTGGACAGTGTATGCTCTCTGGTCAGATAAAAATGAGCCAGGAGGTGTTTATTGCCACTCCAAATTTGTTGTGTAATAGGGGCAGCTACTAAACAACAAGCAATTTATATGGGTTCTGGCACACAGCACTTGACACATTTTGCTCCTCGTGGGTAGGTCCATGCATGCTGGGACTTTGTGTATCTCATTAGCAGACAATCCTGAACAGCTACATTCTATAGCTGATAAACAATGGCTGGTTGCAGTTAAAGCATAGCTATATCAATAATCAGGTTCTGTCTGTTCTCTGTCATCCCTTGGCCATACCCTTATACGCAGAGGTACAGACTGGCTCAGTTCTACTCCTCTAGCCATCATCTATCTACACCCATCCACTTTTGCTGACATACTTATGTATTTTTCATCTCTCTCCCTCCCTCCCCACCCATACACGCATGTATATATTTATACACGTACATACATATAGAAATCTATCGTGTTTGTTCAGAAACATTCACAGCCCTTAAAGCAGCCCAATGCTTTCTGCACCTGTTATATATACATACGCAACGTAAAAAGCACAGAGAAGTCGACATGCATTTACACGTTGGTGTAACCATATACACCTACAGGAACACATCCAGCTGCCCCATCCCATCACGCTGCCTGTATCTACACGAGCAAACACAAAGTGCTGGCTAAATGTATGTTTATTGCATGGCAAGCCCAACCTATAGGCCTATGTACATACTGCTGGATGCATGTACCACATCACTCCCAAAAATAAACACTGCTGACACATGCGCAGCCTGTAGATGCCTCGCTGCCAAACAGCTCCCGAATCACCCAGCCCATCGTTAGCTCCCAGATAGCGTTTTATGTGTGTGCCAAGTTTATGTTTGTTTAGGTATCGCACTCCCCCACAGCCCCACCTCATCTGCCCTCCCCATCACGTTGTGCTGTTCTTTGGGCTGGAGAACAAACAGTGCTGGCGGGACTGAAACAGTATCAGCAAAGGGCAGGTGAAGGCTCGCCTGTTGCCAGGGCACCCGTGTAGGCTGCGTGTCATATATCACTGTCCTGCTTTGTCTGGCCCCTGCTATCACCTGAAACACCTCACGCTGAGTAAATAACAGCAACTGCCCAATCTACTGACATGTGTAAATGAGACCTAGGTAAGTACTGGCCCTGGCGTGTTGACACTCATTACCGTGGTTACCACAAACAAGCTACCATTTGGGGACAAATTCTTGATGTATTCAAACCTGAAAATAAAAGTTTGTTTCTGGTGAGTGTGGCTGTTTCCCTGCAATGGGAGAGAACAGCACCTGGGAGTGTTAGTGTGAACCCTGTTTTGTTTCAGCCTTTGTTCCAACCAGGAGTGACAGGGAAGACTGGCTCTGTGATACGGGTAAGCCAAAACACAACTATGAGGGTTAAGTGAATCCCAGGCAGCTCAGGATAGAGCTGTGCTGGAGTTACCATCCTTATGGATTCCCCCCCAGTCCAGAGCCCCAGATTCCAGCTCTAGATACCTCCCTGGAAAAGCTCTCTGCTTTCTGTTGTTGTGCGTTTGTTTTACCAGCTTTACACTAGAGGCACTTAAATTTAGTAACTGCTGTACTGCTGTACTGCTGCTAACAGTTCTGGCAAATGGGCAAGCCACAGTCTGAGCCTGTGCCACATCTCACGCGTCTCCTTAGGCTGGGTGCCGGTAGGAGGCTGGCACCAAGGGACAGCACTGCACTCCCTGCTGCTCACAAGTGCTGTGGAGAATGGCTTTGGAGAAGGGAATAGTTTGTTGAATGCTCCATACCACTATCTCTGGTTATTTGCCCTTTGGCTTTCATTATGCCCTACTGGCAATGGCTAAAAACCAAAAGTTTCATTTGAAGCCACCTGGAATCAGGCAAAGCAGCAACTTCCTTGATAGAGGAAGACTTTCACGCAAGGCACGCATCACAGCCGGCATTCCCCCTGTGCTTTTTTCCACTCCAGGCACGCTCAGGGCACCCTTAAACTCCACCCAAGACAAGCAGCAGGCCCAAAAGACTACAAAGTACAAAAAAACCCAACTAAACAAAAAAGGCCTTGACAATTAGATAAAAAGGAAAAACAAAGGGGAAGCTACATCTCCAGACAAATAAGTACATATACACACATATATAAAAAATCCTCTATATTACAGTTTTTGTGCATTTAACTTGGGTCTACTTGAGAAAACATGCTTCAACTCAGGCAGATCAGCAACTGTTTTCTGTTTTGTTCCATTTCTTGTTTAGTGCTTTAATGACCAAATACATATTAATGCTGACTCACAGGCTCTAACTCATGGCATTCTTAGCCTGGACATGGGACAGACCATGTGAGAAAGGTGACAGGAGAAAGAGGAAAACTCACCTAGTCTGCCACACTCCTCTCGCTTGGTGAAATACTTGAAGCCGTTGGCTGCCCTTCTCTCTGCCTTCTCGTGTTTTTTCACATGCCAGGGCAGCTTGGTGGTGATGTTAGTCACGAAGTAGCAGCCAGGACGAAGACAGTGGTAATGCCCTCGCATCCTGAATTCACAGTGCTAGAGAGGAGCAAACAAGCAGGTTGCTTTAAGCATATCTAAAACAAATGCACTCTCATCTGCCTGCTACTAACGCCGTCCCTCTGAGACAGGAGAGAGAGGCCTGAACCGATACAGCAGATCACATCCATTTTATCTTCCACGAGCCACAATGCAAACTTGTCCCCTGTCGAGTACTTAGTATTGCTGTCACATATTCTGTATTGCACTGTTCTACACTGAAATATCCCAAACCTAACTTGTAGCTTTCCCTGGTATTCATCACAGATTTTTACTTTACTTCATCCTGTGTCTCTTAACATCAGTCTAGCTGCCTTACGCGCTCCACCCAAGTCAAAGAAACATAAAAGCAGTGTAATTTTCAATTTGATTAAATAAAACATTTTGCTAGAACACTAATAAAGACCTTTCCACGGTTGTGCAGTTAGACCAGGAATGAAACAGCCTCACTTCCTATTGGGTATCTACTTGCTCTTTCCCATTCTTCTCCCCCGCGCTCGGGCTGGAACACTGCCTTCAAATGGCTCTTACCTGGTTCGGACAGAGACACTGCAGCGAGTAGTAAGCAAACTGGTCTCGCACATTCACCAAATTATTGTTGGGGTTGATGTGGTCCAGGCAGTGGGATTCTGCTTTGCCAGAGGTTTTGCACACATACTTGCAGTTCCCAAAGAGACAGTGGAAGTGGAATTTGTTGGCGTACTTGCAGTCCGTTGCCAGGCAGGGATCACTGGAACACATCCAAAACCCAATCATCACCTTCACTCATTTCACACATTTGTTTCTTTGCCAAAATTTAATTCAAGGGGAGCCCAGCTGAAGTCTCTGTTCCAAACATGGCCTACGTATTTCCCAGAGCCACCTTCCTCTTTAGTAAAATCGATGCTGGCACCAATTCTGTGGTTCCACTGAGCTAGTGCACTTTCTTGATTAAGATTATTAAGACACAGAGATGCATGCTGGGTTCTGTAGTCTTCCAGCTTAAAGCTCTCTCAAGAGCTGGATGGATGTGGTTTCTCCCTTTCTGCCTGTACTTACCTCAATGGATTCAGTTTCTCCCGTCTCGATTTTGTGTAACTGAATGAAACTCTTGGCCACACATACTGCAAAGCACCAGGGCTTCCCCTCATCAGACAAAATTGGGAATGGCCTATTTAATCAGGTAAATGGTTTTGGTACCTTACTCCTCCCACCCATTCCATGGATTTTTGGCTGCACAAACAGAGGCCAGATTGGAGGTAGCTGAACACTGGTCTCTTGGATCCCAAGGACTGTACCCAATGATACCTACTCAGACACATGAAACAGAATTAAATGACTCCCAATATATGACCCAAAGACTTATACTCCACCAGCCTGAATAACTAAGCTGTAACACCTAACCTGATCCTGGACTCCCATGTCCTCCCATAAAACATAACTTCCGTGCCTCTCTCTCCGTGTAACAGAAATAACACCATCATCACAGCAACACTGTGAAAATTCTTTAATGTTTCAAAAGAAGTTCAGCAAGGTACGTTACCTTCAGCCAGACACCTCCCTTGAGAATTCCTTTGTAAACTAACACTACAAAACCAGAGGAACAGAATTCAAGGAGACTCATTAGACTTGTACAGAAGTTCAGCCAGGACAGCAAAACTCTGACAAATCTGAAGTGAGAGAGAATCGCTTCCTATTCCTTGAGCTGCTGAGAGACCCATTCCTGGTAAGGCAGAGTCCAAGCACTTGTGCCCCCTCAACTATCTGACCCCCAGTCATCGTCGTTGAAAAAACCAAACTCTGTAATACTGAGTTACAGATGGCATTCCTAGGAAAAGGCCACAGAGCTCGCTGGGCATAGATCTAAGAGAAATCCAGCAAGCTTCCTCATCAGCAATCTGAACATCTTCTCTTGGTTAGTTCTGGGTACTTTGCTGCACGAACACCTCAACTTTGCATGACTGAGCACTCAGTTGCCCACTGATTTTTGCTCAATTGCAGAAACTCATGATAGACTCACAGCAAGATCTGGAGGTGGGTTAGCCAGGTGTCATGCTGAAACTCAAAAATCCTGTTTTTTTTCCTAGGAAAACTGAAGCTATTTTCTGGACTTTACAGAAATAAATTTTCTGTGAGATAAGGCCTGGAGTTCTTTCTAGACAGAAGGCCTCTGTGGGTGAATACAGATGTAGAGATGTAGTACTGCAGCTCTAAGGGGTGGCAAAGAGAGGACTGCAAAGCTGGAGAGGACATAAGGAGCCAAGGAGCATCTACAACTTACTTCTCCTGGAACTGGAGAAATCCGGGCTTGACCTGAGGCTTGGCGTTCTCCAGGGAAGTCGTTGCCAGGGGTGAAGTTGCCAGGTTAGGCACTGATGCTGGGATCTGAGGCATCTGGGGTATGGTTGAAGCCAGCTGCTTCCAAGCAAGCAGTGTGGGGGCAGAGGGCACAGTAGCTGGACTTGGAGTGGGCACGTCGAGTGCAGGAGCACTTGCCATGGTGACAGAAGTAGCAGATGGTGATGAAGGGGCCAGTGAAGCCTTATTCTCAGTAGTAGTAGAGAAGGGAGACTCGGAGTTACTTTTCACAGTTCCACCCTCAGTTCGGAAGTGAAAACTGCGAAAAGACAGCGTAATTCAGACATAAATTCTTGGCCATTGCATGTAACTTGATTAAACATCAACAAGAACATGCCAGGAGGCTGCAAACAAATTAGCTGAGGTTGAATCATAAAAGGGGCTCTACAACCTTGTGGAGAGACGTAGGGGCCTCCTAGACTGTCTGTGAAGAGTTTATTAAGAGGGGTGGAGACAGGTGCAAAAAGATGTTGAAATCAGAGAGATGGAAGATTCGCTGCAGTCAGTGAGATCAATACACCTATGAGGGCGGCTGCCCACAGCTGTTGTGAGAAGCCAGTAGTTTGTAGTAGCAAACCACAGGGAAACATGCAACACCAGAGACCCACTGTGCAGACAGATCTTTCTGTCTTAAAATTTGCAACATCTCCTTCCCTTTAAACCCCTCCGGAATCAGTCATGTGACTAGCTACTGAAGGCATTATTCATTCCTTACTGGGGCAAATCTTCCACTGCCTTTAAAAGGAACTTGGCGTGGTTTGGAACTGCAGATTTTGCTCTGTAGAAATCTGCAACGGGGAAAATTTCCAATATCCCACCCTTTCTTTGCTAGTCCCCTCACTCCAGCAGTGGGAGCATATCGGAAATTCGTTCTTCACCCAAGAGTCATCTGGAGTTCTGAGCGTGCTATACAGTCTCTGTAACACAGGCCAGATTATCTGCCTACAGTTCTGGCTACCAAACTCTGGGCTGCCTACAACTTTCCAAAATGGTGTGAAATGACAAAGGGTTTAGAATATAGAACATGGCAAGGTGAGAAAGAGGTTGCTGGACAGTTTGACTGCTTCATTTCAGGATCCTTATCCACATGATATGAACCTCTTAAACAAAACCATATAAACTAGGGCTAGGGAAAACTTGTTAAAAGAGATTTGTCATGACAAGACAAAGAACAATAAAATGCTTTCTACACTGCACTGATAGGGAGCTGTCTACTCCAAAAAACAGCTGTATCCTGTGACAATGGTTGGGTTTACAGGATCCTCTCCCTCCCGTATTTTCTTATTTCTTTGTATAGTGTATTTGTGTGCTGTGAGAAATATGGGTGTCCTTGAACACATTCTGTCAAGCAGGCTATGGAAAAACACAAATGTCCAGTTCTCAGCCTCGCCAACGCTGTGAGAGACACCTCTTTTTCACAAGTTGAGTGCATTTAGTGTGAAAGAAAATTAAAGAGCACTTAGTGTTCTGCAAAAACTTTAGCTAAGCACACAGGAAGCATGCAGATGCCCCAGTTGCTGCCCTTAGGACTGCCCACGTTCCTACTCTTGAACAGAGTTACTCAGTAAGGTCTCTCACGTCCTGCAGCGTGTGTGTTGTGGAGTGTTCGCGGGGTTTCCAGGCCTGGCTCTCTACTCACTTGGCGTGTTTGATGGCTCCATCCAGGGTGCTGAAGAGGGCTCCGCACTCCTCCACCACGCAGTGGAAATGCACCTTATGGAGAAAGTCGCACTGTGCATCGCAGAAATCCTTGGTACCAAACCTGGCAAAGAAGACAAACAGGTATCTTACGGAAAGCCCCAGAAGAGACATGGTGCTGGAACAGTCATATTTTCTTTGTTTTTCAATTCTACTACTATTCTGTTTTCTAAGGTCATTGTCCCTGCTGCACAAACTGCTGGTATTGTTGCTTGATTATTGCCCGCTCTATAGATCTGAACATACAGAACAAGAATCTAATTTCTCTCCCATTGAACTTGACCGAGACACTCCCATTCACTTTTAGTGGGAGCCAAATACAGAACTTCTCTGAAACAAAAGATTAAAATCATTAGTATTCTTGAGCGCCCCATGTAGAAAAGCCAAGGCTCTGAGGAATGATCAAAGGTTAGAAAATTAAGGGAAATCCAGACCAAGGGGACACTGCTAAAACATTACAGGTTTTTTGTGGTTTTTTCTGTTTCAATCTACTGGGAGTAGCAAAAGGCAAGAAACAACAGTGGTTCAAGAGAATCTAGATGCAGAACCTGCCCGCCCCCCACCTTGAAACAACAGGGTGTCACACAGATGGGAGAGGTGAAGTATTGCCTATAGAGCAATTACAGCCTCGTATGCATAAATACTGAAAAGCACAATCCCCGAAGTACAGAGGTAACAATTTTGCTGCAATGCAAAAAACAGAGCAAAAGCCATCATCTCAGGGGAAACAGTCAAGAGGGCAAAACCAACTAAACAGGGTTTTACTGCTCATCCACTGCTGAGATTCTCTGGACTTAATGACAGTAGCAGAAATACATGTGATTTCTAGAAACTCCAGAGTCACGGGGAATCGAGAAATCAAGTACAAAACACTGGCAGGAAGGATTTGAAACTTAACAGGGGAATCTTGCATAATTAAGATACAACAAACTACAATTGCTCTGATGAGCAGGAAAGCAAGAAACAAACAGCAGCCTGTGTGGTCCCAGGAGGGAACTCTTCGCAATTCGAGGGTAAAGGAAAAAACTTGTACTGGAGAAGGAAGGTCAGTGGATACAGAATACATGCAGTCAGGTAAGGCTTGCAGGGAGAAGGTGAATGCAAGTAGAAGTGTGGTAAGAAACCAAGTTACTGCAAGGTAAGGCGTTCATTTATCAGGGACAAGAGATATTGTACTTGTAAAGAAGGTCCGATAAAAATGGGAGGTGATGAGTCAAAACCAGCTGCCTTCTTATAAAATTTGATTTGGATGGGAAAACTAAAGACGAAGCAGACAATAAGGGATAAAACGAAGACCTTCTAGAACAGCAGATAAAGGGATTGGTTGGAAAATATAAATATGCACAAATCAACCAGTCTGGATGATGTATGTCCTGAAGTGCAACGGAAATTATCTCACAAACTGATTGCATTACTATTTCCTATCTTTTAAGCCACAGAGAAGAGGGAGGTACTAGGAAACTGGCAAAAAAAAAAAAAGAATAAAAAAGATAATCTAGGTACTGATTCTTTCAGAGAAAAAAAAAAAGACAAGTGATCTTTGGCAATTATCATACCTCTAGTCTTAACTTCTCCTTCCAGTAAAGTAATGGAACAAATATTAAGAGGGAGGAGAAAATCATTAAACATCTAGAGGATAAAGGAACCATGAGCAATAAACAGCATCAGGATTATAAAGAATAAATCTTGCCAGACAAATTTAATTGCTTTTTTTGATAGAATTACAAAATTAGTGGATGAAGGGATGCAATATATTTGGATTTTAGTAAAGCATTTTGATACAGTCTCGCATATGCTTAGAATTAATTCAAATTGGCCTGGATGTGAATGCTACCTCGTGGATTGAAAACTGGCTGAAGGACCGTAAACAAAGGCTAATGACAAACAGCAACATATTGAGCTGGGAGGAGGTATCTTGTGAATGCTGCAAGGATGACTTCAGTTAGGTCTGAGCTTATTTAACATCTTCATTAGTAATGTAGGAGAAGGAGCAAACAGCGTGTTAATGAAATTCAGAGAAGATACTAAACTGGGAGGAGTTGGCAACACCAGTGCAAGAGGAGAAAAAAAACCACCGAGAGGCCTTGCAAGAGACAGGAGCGGGTTCAGAATACAAGAGTCATTATTTGGAAATTATTTGGAAATATACCGCTAATACATCTGGGGGCTGGGGGTGTTTTTATACAGAGGGGACTTGTGAGAGCACCATTAAAAGCAATCTTGTGTAAATGTGATCCATATACATTATGCAGTATAGATGCAAACAAGGCAGCACAACTGTGAGCTGTGTATATGGGGGCAGGAAGCTCGTTATGTCTGGAGTGGTGATACAGGAATGGCAGCCCAATTCTGCACCCATTGAGGGAAGAGCCAGAACGACAGCAGCAACAACACGATCAAGCAGGCTGAGGGGACTAATTTACAAAGTCAGATTAAAGGAAGTAAATAAGCTTGGTTAAGTGGTATGCTAAAAGTCTGTGACTATCTGAAGGGGGTGAACTCCAACTGCAGAGAGGAATTATCTGCTGGGGTTCAGGGAGACATAACCAGGAGAACTGCAACAAAATTACAAAAAGGGAAATTCAGGCAGCATTCCATGAAAAAATTGGTGACAGTGAAACATATTAGGTCGTAGAATAATGCTCCCAGAGACAAGAAAATAGCCATGCTGCTTGGCATAATTAAAACTAGGCTGGACAAAATGCAAATAGACTGCAGGGAAGGATCTTGCACTGGCCAGGGGCAGATGGACGAGAAGACTTCCTAGTCTTCTCCATTGAAGTCTGTGATTTGAGAAGCGTCGACAGGCATCTGTAGGCAACGATCTGTGTCAGAGCACAGACCCATGCGTGTCTGCCTGGGTGTATCTGTGTATGCTCAAAGTGTGTGTCTGTCTGGGCATGTATGTGCATGTGTCTGTGTGGGTGAGTTTTGTATCTGTTCCACTTTCCTTTCAAGCCTCCTTGTCTACAACAAAACCAGCAGAAACCATCCCAGTTCCCATACCCCTCATACTCCTGATTTTGTTTCAGCGGCCTGCTCCTATGATGAGAGAAAATGCCACAACAAGCATTTTAAGGATTCTGTGATCTGTGTGTAGTAACTAAACATGGTCCAACAGAAGTTCAGCGCTAAGAGCAAGCTGCTGTGGGTCCCTGCCCTTGCAGTCTGGGGACTTAAAGAGGAGCCTAAGGTGAAGTCCAGGCTATAAATACGATGTGTAGCTCTGTGCTCATAGCTGGCTCTCAAGACCCCTTTGCAAAAGGACAACCGGTATTTCTTACAGGACATTAACACCTACTGCAGGCAGCCGGGACCGAGGCCTAAATGCACTCCAGAAGGTGATCAGCACATCACAGAATTAGGCGTTTAATTCAAGAAAACTCTGCATTCAAGTGTGAACTAATGAGCTAGACACTCTGCAAAGGAAAACAGTTTTCCCTTTCCTGTACTCCCAGTTCCGCACTCTCCTTACCGGCGCAGGTACATCTTCCATGGCTCAGAGAGCTTCTCCTGGACAAGTGCCTTCACCGCTTTGCCCAAGTACTGTGTTGGCTCTCCAGCCCCAGCCTGGCTGCCGTCTCCTTCTGTCTTAATGTTCAGCAGGTTGCCAAGGCTGGCACTGGTCTTGGACATCTGGAACAAGAACACAGACACTGCATCAAGCCCAACATACAGCTGTGGACACTGCCAGCCTCAGGACTGTCCCCCAGAAAGCTGTCTTCAAAGACTAAGAGAGAAGACAAGAAGTCTGCACAGGCTGCCTCAACTGCACCAGCAAAACTTAGTAACACCTCACTCTTCTGCATCCTCCACCCAACTATCACAAAGTGCTCAGGTGCACATCTAATATTCATGGCTCTCATGTAAAGTAATGAAGCATCATGTCAATTTTACACATGGGGAAACTGAGGTGAAGAGAGACATACCTGGAGTATGGAAAAGGTGTGCAAGCTTAAACATGAATAACCCTATCTAGCTCCTACAAAATACTGGTCTCAGTACAGAGCCAGTGATAGAACGGGTAAGCTCTGGTTTATTCGGAATCATCCCAGGCAGAAGGATGTCTCTTTCTTTAAAGTGACGATCAGCTGGGGGTGAAAGGGGGGAAATCTCATTCAAATGGGGAAAAATTCTAGCTCCACTAAGTCCCTGGAAAATTCTTCCTCACTTCAGGAAAGAAATTATGTCACTTTCTGTGCTAAATGGATACATCCTCCACAAAGCAGGACTTGGACTCACAATTTGCCCTGTGTGAAAGGCTTCAAATAGATTCTACACAGAGAAGGTTTAGAGGTCCAGGTGTATGATGTGCAGGACAGAAAAAAAGAAGTTACTCGAGTGCTGAGAAGAGAAAATTTTCTTTCAGAATAAATACCCAATTTCCCAGACCCTTTCTTGGCTTTGCTGTGTTCTCAGTTACCTCCAGTAACAACAGCGAAATTCACAGCACGAATAAAATGCAGGATTGGGCCCAATACTTCCATTATAAACTCCACCCACTTGAGGATCTTGAAGCCCTTTATAAATATCAGTTAATTAAGCCTGACAGCCCCCCCTAAATAAACTGCAATCTGCTACAGGAACCCTGGCTATTTGAGGCTCTCTTAATGCCCCTGAAGGTAAAGCCCCTGCTGCTATGTGGAGGCTGCAGCTCTTTATGGCTGGAGTCAGAAATTCAGGTCGTCTTTTTCCATTGCTGTTTGCTGGGCATTCAGTTTCTGTAAAGGGTTCTTTTTCCTACGCAAATAATGAAGCGTTCCTCCACAAACAGAAATCATTTGCAGCAAGAGGAAGAAGCAAGCACGATGTGTTCCTGAACACACTGAGCTTGATTCTGCAATCCTCAGTCTTGGAATAGGCTCCTTCTAATCAGTGGGCTCTACTCTTTGCTGGCTTATGTCATTAGTTAATCCCATTCCTTTAAAAAAAGAACAAACCTGAAGAATTTGTATTTTGTACCTGTTCTACACTTAATTTGGACAACATAAAGAATCTTAGGCAGGGCTGCACAAAAACAAATGCTTATTTCTAAGTGTATGCTTAAATCTCATATACTCCTGGAGATTTTCAAGTGAAGTATCTATTGAAACAGAATTCCCCTGAGCTGGGGCCTTCAGAATGACTCAGGACCCCAGACAGCAGACTTACTAAATAGATTTACTCACTAGAGAAAGAGCGGCGTATTTGGAATCACTAAAGGGACAATACGCAGGAATAAATAAGAAATTAAGTTTAAACGGAAACATCAAAACCCCAGTGTAACAGAGAGCCAATGGAGGAGAAAAGTGGCATAAGGATAAACACAGAAATTAAACAACACAGAGAAAAAAGAGTGATGAAATAAGAGAGAAAGGAGGCGAGAGATTACTAGGCAAAGTCACTTTGCCCTCTCTTGAGGGTTATATGGCCTTGATGCATGTAACGCCCAGAGCCAAGGGGATGGCAATAGTTATGCCTCTAAAACCTATCACACAGCAGAATATTAAAGCATGGCTCAAAGGCTGCCCTGATCTCTACTGCAGTTGTACACAACAGCAAAATTAATCTTGGTACAGTAGAATTTATCATGTGAAAGGGAAATATATATTTGAGATGATGTATAATTTAAGGAAAAAGTAAGGAAAAAGAAATCGTGCATTATCTAAAATAAATATTCTAGAACATGGTAAAGGGGGCTCTGTTGGACACCATTACTCACACCAGAAAGACAGAAATTGATGATTTTGGCTCAAAACTTCTAATTTTTTTCATCTTCTCTTTCATAAAACCAAATTATTCTCCTTCCCCTCCCCCAATGAAAGAAAACGTTTTTAAGTAAATAAACAAAATGAGTAACTATAAAAAGAGAGCGAGAGAGAAGTTGCCAGGTTCTGGAAATAAAAATGAAGAAAAAAAATAAAAATCTTTCGGAGCCCTCCTCTGTCTAGAAAGGATGAAAAAAAAAAAAAAAAAGGTGTCAGAGGCTGCAATATATTTCTTCAGCCAGTTCATTAAATTAATTCGTAAGCAGTGGCTCTGAAATTATACCCGATGAAAAATGGTCTCAAAATTTAAATGGTACAAACTCATCTTATTAGAGGCAAAACATTAAAAAACAAACGCATCTCTTCCCCCCCCACCCCCCCGCCATCGCAGCTTTAATTTCTCTTGGTGGGGGGAATGAAAGGCGTTTGATGGATGGCTCTTACCTTATTCATAAGCGAGGATAAAAGAGATGAATTTGCCGAGACTGTGTGGCCATTTGATTCATTACTGGAACACACAAACCAACAGGGTTTAGTTAAGATGTGCACAGGGACTGTGAGCACTGAGATTAATCCTTCTCCCTTCAAGCTGCCTCACTCCTCACCTGCTGGATCTGGAGGAAGAGAATGCTGCCCACTCTCCCTTGGGCAAGCCAAACTCTTTTACTTGTGATAGCCAAGATGGAGAGAAAGAGAGCCCCAAGTTTGGAGAATTTAGTTCTTTCAGCTATTAAACAGTTCAGACCCCTTCCTCCAGTGTCCACACCATCACACTGTTTTATTAGCTGACTCACAACCCACACCATGGTTTAGAACTTTCAAAAACATGCCACAAAAGCAGGGCTGATGCTGATGGAAGACTCACACTGCCAGGGACACAATCGTTACGGCCACAGCTAAGCCTGCTGAAAGGGAACCTTATTATTTCACACGCATCAGTAACAGTTCTAGTTGACTACAAGTGCTGGGGTCCCAAATTGAGGCTAGTTTAAATAAAGTATAGAAAGGAATGTACACAAAGGTCAAAGTGAGGGAGGCTCACTTATCCCCAGTATCAGTTCCTGCGTATTTTTTCCCCACAGGACAATCCCCAAGCTCTCCTATTCTCAGTAGAGATGCTGGATGAGTGGGCCACACTCTTTAAGACAGACGCATTCACATCTGTGGAAGTGCAAAGGCTCATCACTGTAACTGTGGATTAGCACACGACAGACCCAGAGGAGGGTCAGACCGAAACCCAGTTGCTTTGTGTGCCCAATTTCTCTGGAAGGTGCTTCTCTTAGACCTGACTCAATGCCCTATTACATCAGTGCAAACGCTCTTGCTAAAAGTGCGCTGAAAAAGCATGGCATTGGAGCAGCCTTTGATCAGCTCCTGGTATCAGCAGGAATATCTAAGTGAAAGAAGCAGCTTTGCCAGTGGCTCTTTTTTTTCAGAGGGGAGCACAAGAGGTGAGGCTCTTGCCACAGAGTCAGTAGGTGCCTGTGAGCCCCAAAGGACATCTGGAGAACATACGCTTGAGAGGGACTAGAGAGAGCCTCCCGCCTACACTTTGGGGGTGCCCAACTCAGCCACTGTGAAATTACCTTTCATCAACGTTTTGTGTCCTCTCCTATTACAGATATGGAAACTTCTCAGAGCTCAATGCTGGGAAGAGCTAAGTGTGACTGCCTCCACACTTCTCTTACCCGTGATCCTTGACGCTGAGGTCCAAGCTGTGCTCCTGCAAGGAGTCCTGACTGGTGGCAGATGATGATCCCATGGCCTCCGCAGGTTCCTGCTTCACCTGAACTGGATTGAACCGTCCGGGAGCTGCTGGTTGTCCATTCCCTGATTGAAAGACACCGAAATGAAATGCAAAAATTAAATGGAAAATGTAGGTCTAAAATGAGGTTACAATGGCAAATAAGTAAGTTAAATCACTAGCACCAGTGCATAAATGGAAAAAGCAAAGGAAAAGTGTGGGGGGAGGGAAGTGCTGGGATTGCTGGTCAGCGTTTATTGCCAAGCTGACATGATGGGTTCTGACGTCCACTCCAGCGTGGAAATTCTTCAAGTGATAATTATTGCAAAATTATGTCAAAGTTGTCCAGGCTATGGGCCCTTTAAAGGAGAAGGGCGGAAGGAGCGTGGGGGAGACCTGATTCTCTGCACAAACTGTCATAACTAATTTGCGGGGCTGCCTCTTAAGCGTTTATTAAAGACTCTGTTAATGCTGAGGCAATGTGGCAGCTTTCGACTGCTAGTCAAGCCCCCTTTCTCGTCCCCAATCCCAGCGTTGCCGTAGCGACAGCGATGGCCCGCCACTGCGCGTGCCCAGCAGGAGCATCTGCCCTGTCGGGGCTATCGAAGGTGACAGTCAATGGGACCGGTTCTAACCATGCGACCTCTTGCCACCACCATCACGTTGTCCCCACAAAAAGAGGGAATTCTTCTTTCTTTTTTTTTTGGGGAGGGAAGAGGTTTAACGCTCAGCCCATGAAAGAAAAATTCAAATTAAAGAGAATTAAAGAGAAAAAAGAGGAAAATGGGAGAACAAATTAAAGAAAAAAATTAGGAAGAACAACAAAGAAAAAAGGAGGGAAAAAAAGTTGCTGACAGGAACATGTCTGCAGAGCTTTTTTCCACAATCCCCAAGTGACTAAAATATTAATTTACCCTCCGGCAGTACAGCTGACGGCGAGCTGCTTCTCAGACAGCAAGTGGCATTTTATTAAAAAATAAAGGAAAATAGTTCCCTCAATGACCTTTCTCTGCTTTAGGAAACAATTTTTCAAATAATAATTTTAAAAGTATGTGAAAGTTCCCCTCCCTCTTTAATCAGATCACTTCGTCCTACTCCCTCGTTTGCTCTTGGATAGCAGGGAACATGGGCAAGTACTCACCCCCTGTGGGCCAGCAGCGTGGCCTTCCCACGCCCCAGTGAAGGAGTCTGGGGGGCAGCCCAGTACTCTGGGGTGCTGCCAGGCAGAGCCTCCCCTCCCCAACCCCACGTTGCCCACCATGAGCTGACCGTGTTCAGCAGAAGATTGTGGTCTTGTGCTCTTGAGCGAGCCTCATGTCCCTGCCTGCTAGGCACAGGCAACGACCTGCCCCAGGTCTGGGTGGCAAGAGGAGGAGCTCCAGGCTGCCCCAGGGGACTTCTCATCCCCATCTTTCACCCCTCTCATAGTGCTGTTGCCCATTCCAGCTCAGGGAGCTGCAGGGACAGAGAAGCCCAGCTTGCAAAAGCTGAACAGGAGAAAGGTCCAGGTTGTGGACAGGACCAACACTGTCTCCAAACCCACAGCTGGGACAACAGAGCTGGAGCCCAGAACCAACCCCCAGATCAGGAAAACAACTGGCCATGAGCTACAGGATCAACACAACTAGGTCCAGCCAAAACTCCACAGTCTGCAGTAGATGGTGTAGGCTGCTGTATGGCCTGCAAGTATGGGCCAAGCTTTTTCTGCATTTCTATTTTTTAATACAGTATATCTCTCTTTACAGCCTACAGCAAACTAGGCAATACACACACCACCACTCTTCCTTCAGATCTTGCCTACTCCATTTGTGGGCAAAGCTGTGTTTCCTACCTCTCTTTTGGCCACATGGGTATAGCCAGGCTCCAAAGGAATCCATGTCAAGACTGCCCTTTTCAAGGGTTGACTGGACACAACCAAATTCATTCTCCCCTTCATGTTCCTTTACTACCCCCTCCCCACTTCCAGTCCCATGAACAACTGGGTGGCTTTTCATTCACTCCTCTCCAAGTCATCAGGCCTCTTCCTCCCACCACTAGCACAATGGATGAGGGTAACTCACCTGCTTCAAGTGCCACAGAGGGCTTGAGTGCAGCTGCTGCCAGCCTGGCCATCATAGGAGAGATTAATCCCTTGCTAGCAGAGATCCTTTCCATTATAGATGCCGCTGGAGCTGGAGAAGAAGCAGCTGCTGCCTCACCAGATCCTGAAATGGCCTGGGATGAGGAATCTGTAGGAGCAGATGATGTTGGATTGGTGCCAGAAGAGCCAGGAGTCATCAGATTAGCAGAGCTGGCAGGAAGTGGTGTAGAGACCCGACTGGGGATGATGGGGAAGAAGGATCCAGCTGTTCCAGGAAGTGCTGAGTTGGAGAGTGCCAGGGCCAAGGGTATATTGCTGGGAAGAGCCTGAGAGAGCAGGCCAGAGATCTTGGTGGCTGGTGTCATGCTGTTGGCAGACTTGCTGGCCTGTGAGGAAGCAAGCTCAGCACCAGAGGAGGGTGCAGCTGGAACTATGAGAGAAACGGAAGACTGTTGACTGGTGGGGGAGGCACTCAGGCTGGAGTTCTTCGAGCTCATAGCGGAGAAGTCAATAAGGTCATCATTACTGGACTCCTCTTGCTCATTATCCTTGGACCCCAGGAGAGAGGCAGGCAGGCCCAGCACTCCTGAGCTTCGGATGTGCCTGCGCTCGTGTTTGCGTTTATGGGATGTCATCTGGCTGGTGGAGGTGAAGGTGAAGCCACAGCCTGCCCTGATGCAGTGGAAGTGGTTGGTGGCCTTGCTGTAGACACAGCCCTCATACTTGCATTCCTCATACTTGTAGAACTTCTTGAAGCCGTCCTTGGCATAAGCATCATCTTTGATGTGGTAGCTCTTGTGCTTCTCAATGTCACACTTGTTCTTGAAGGTGAATGCACACCCAGGTCGCCTGCAAAGGCATCGAGGAGGAAAGTGTTGGCTGTGTGGGCTAGGAGCACAACGCAACTGCTGTCACCCGCCTCCCTCTGGGATAAGGACCGGGACCAGTATGAGACAATGGCCCTGGCTGCAAAGGGGCTGAGGAGCTTTATGCAGGTTAACCTGTGGCACCAAGGCACGCAAAAATGCTGCCATGTGAGAGCTGGGAATACCACTCCACTGGTATTAACACAATATATAACAGCCACAATAACATGGGGATGCAGGCACCCACCACTAAAAGTTCCAACCAAAACAGCAGCTAAAGGGGACTAAGGTACAAACTGTCCTTTCCTACTCTTTCTGAGAACACAAGAAATCAATAGAAGAGTATTTGTGTACAGAAGCAGAGTCTGGCCCTGAAACAGATGAGCAGGATGACTTGGCTGGAAAGAACTCCAGCTTGGAAGCGCCATTAGCAGTATGTTAATGGCCTGCTTCAGTCAAATTCTAAAGAACACTGTGATTTCTCTCCCAGATGATTCTAGGATGAATTTTCTGGTGGGTACCCTTTCCACAGGTCACACTCCTGCCTTCAGAGTGGTCTGTGGCAAGACCCTAGGAATCACATCTGCCCTGGACCATGAGCTCTCTCAAGAGCAGTACTGAGGTCACAGCAGGGAATATCAAGTCTCCGTGGACACTCCTGAACTTATGACTTGGCAGAAGGAGGCAAATAGACCACACAACTCTGAGGCAGGATTCCTCCCCTTCCCTGCTGTCTCACCTGCAGTGAAAGTGAGTGGTTTTCTGCCCGTAGAACTGGCATTCCACAGTGCCGCAGTCCTCCGTGGCACGGAATCGCTGAAACCCGTCGTTGATGAGCTGTGTGTTTTTCTTGTGAAAGTTCTCATGGGTCATCACGTCAGAAGTGCTTGTATAGACCTTGTTACAACCCACCTACCCCAGGCCAAAACAGGGAGTCATCAGCACAGTGTTTTAACAGCCTACCATTATTACCAGCAATAATAAACACATGAGCAGCACACACACATTTAATAGTTCCATTTATGCACTTCTCCTAGGAGTATTAAGTCATCACTTTAATTCCCAATCTAAAGACTGGTAGAGCGGTTGTGGAAAAAAAACAACCCACCAACTTCAACATTCTGGGCATGAAACAATAAGAAAAAAAGGGGAGGATGCAAAGGGATAAAAGACCAGCTAGAGCTAATCATGTCTGCTTAGGAAGGCAGTAAGCAGGATTCCTGCTCTTAAGGAGAAAAGAACACCGACAGATGCCATTACATTCTGTTATCTTGGAGCGACACGGAACAAAGCAGGACTTTCATGTATTTGAGGAATACAAAATGGAGTGGGAATGAGTTATTTACCTCTTTAGTCCTTTTGGGAGGTAAGGCAGCGTGGTGCAACATGAGGCCACTCTTTTGAGCTTGTAATATACAGGTTTCATTCTAGTGAAGCATAAACCCTATGTTCAGCTGATCTTAGCAAACCAGTGACTTTTTTTTCCCTGTCACTGTTCAAGACTACTACTTCAATAATTTTAAACTCGTGCAGCAAATGGGAATGGTGTGACGAGGACGGAATGCTGAAAACCTGCCTTCCTCTGGGTAAAGCGGGCAACTTTGCCATATTGAGTAAAAAAACACTGGAATCTGAAAACGTCCTCAGCCCTGCTGAGGGAGGATTTTTTTTTTCTTTTCTTCTGTAGCACAACGTGTGCCAATGCCTGCACCATCTCAGAAGTGAAGAGAACGAAAACACCACCTCTTAGTTCAGCCCAGGTTGATTCAAACAGGCATTAACAAAACCCATGACAAATACCCAGAAAAAAAAATAAAAAGGATCTCCAGCTATTTCCAATATAAAAGAGCCTCTCTCTTTCCACACTGACACCTTGAAAAAAGACAGACCCTGCACGGCATTAAAAAAAAGAATTAAACAAAAACCTCCTTAGGAATAATTTGCAATGTAGCTCTTGGTGCTAAAGCCTAAAAAAATGTCAGTTTATATAAACAACTAACTGAATTTTATCCACACCAATTATGGACATAAAGAAAAAAAACCCCATGAGATGGATGGCACAAATTCTGCCATTTAAGCAGTATTTTCTTTAATTGGGAGTTTATATTCAGACACCTTTCCTGTAGGACACTGCTTACATGGGCATTATTTTAGCGTAAGACAGTGGGCACAGGATGGAATTACCCATATATAGTTGTGTAAACGAGGGTCTCTATTTGAACTCGGGAGTGAGTTAAAGCTGTGAAACACTCGTACTCTAAAAAAAAAAATCTAAACAAAACCCATCCTGGTCAATTGAAGAAACTAAACAATCAATATTATGGAAGCATAACAGAAAATGTCCTCGAGAGAAAGTCACATGAAGTTCTCAATTTATCAAATGTTGTAAGCACATGCTTAAACCAACCCCTGTTCAGGACAGCACTTGAGTGCATGCCTAACATTTAAGTATGTGCTTAAGCCCCATTGACTTCAGAAAGCTTACCTGACTTCAAGTTAAACATATGCTGAAGTCTAGCCCAGCAAAGCATTTAAGCATGTGATTAAGGCCTTGTGACTTTAACTGGGGTCTTAAACTGATGGGATAGGGCAGAAAGTGAGACCTGAGTTTTCAGAACAGAAAAGCTTTCACCAAGGGTTGCCTGATTATTCTGTAACTACAGCACATTCTTATGGCAATGGCTGAGGTCACAACTCTAATGAAACAAACACATATCAAACCCTCTAATCTGGAGAATGATCAGGGTAAGACCCAAACAATCTGGTGTGTCCGTGTCTAAAAACAGTAAAGGCGTCACAGTTACATCTATGCAGCAGCTCCCAAGTCTGGTTATGCTGCTGTTCAAGCCTGGCTGGCTCTTGGAAGAAAGCTCCCAGCCTACACCACAGACAAGTACCACTGGTGAAGGAGAACCAGGGGTGTTAAGCCTGGATATGTGACATTAAAGTTTAATTACTTTAGAAACTGATTATGGAGGAAATTAACCCAGTGTTAAAGGGCAGATGTGTCACATAAAAGTCTGATTTCAAGGAAGTGACAGATCAGATTTGAGTAGAGGCGGTGCAATGGCATCAGAGAGGTCCCTGAATCTCAGAGAACGGGACCTGTTTGCACAAGTGAAGCCCGAGACTGTGAGAAAACCTTGAGCCCTGCTTTGCCTCAGTGCAGGCGCAAGGCTTCTAAAAACAGGGAAAGGTGCTTCCCTTTGCCCTTCCCAATATTTGACAGGTCAAGTGCAGTGAGGAGAGGGCACAGACCCTTCAAAGAGGTGCCTGAATCAGAAAGGAGCAACAAATGTCTCCTCTTTGTCTCAGGACAGCCCCTTGCTCTCTAATAGGGAAGTGTTGGGCTGCCTGAGCTCAAGAATCCTTTCAGTCCACCCCAAAAAGGACACAGCTCAAACAATAGCACTTCATTTGCCTTGTGGGCTACCACCTATTCCCCAGTCCAGCAGTTACCTGCATGCAGTGGTAGTGTGTGCTTTTCCCATTCAGGTGGCAGCCATGGTAGTACACGCTACAGTCATCCAAGGGGCTGAAGCGCATGAAGCCGTGCTGGAGGGAGTTATCACGTTTCTTGTGCATGTTGTAATGCCGAATCACATCCTGTTTACTAGTGAATCTCTGGAGAGATACAGAGACAGACAGTGAGACACACACGTGATGGGAGTGGGTGAGTAATTCTGGGGGCAGAGTGGGTTTTTTTGTTGTTGTTGTTAATAAACTTATGGTATCAGGAGTTTAAAGCTCAGCAGTAATCACCCCAAGAGTCAGATTAAAGAGGAATTATGTGCATGTATCTTCTAGGTAAAGGGAAAGTATATACACATGAAAAGTTGTACAGTAAACATTACACTGGGGCGATGTCCAGAATACGCTCCCTGCAGCTTTAAGACTGCATTTCTTCTAACATAATTTTAGCTGCTACTATCTCAAGAACTGCTATAGTTAGAAAGCAAGCAGTGAACTGAACAGCCTACAAGAGAGTAACGCAAGCTTCCAAATCACTCACTGTAGTGGTTAGCAAGACACTGGCTGCCACATTCATGTCAGACTACAAATTGGGAGAAACACTCTGCTCTTTTATAAGATCTTCCCATTGTAAGTCTTGTGCCTTCCCCTACAAGGTAGGGCGGCTTTATTAGGAAAACAGGGACAAGGAACTTTCTTCGAGTCACAGAAAAAGCTGGGGGTAGAGCTCAGAGCTAAATCCGTACGACCAGAATATCCTTCTCATCCTCTACCTTCTTGAAGTAAGAAGGGGGACCCCACTGTCAGAGCAGCCTAAGTGCCTTTAAAATGAAGCTTTTCATTTCTGTTTCCCACAGACATCAATATTTAACAGTGAAGGTGGGAAAGTAAATCTGATTTTTTTAAAAAGAAATCAATATCCATTTATTTTGAGGAGTAATTGAAAAGGCCTGTATTCTAATGTTTAACAACTTTTCTAGTCTCCCTCATAGGAAACAAATGATTATCGCTTCCACTCTTTCCTCCTATAATATCAATCCTGATCAATCTTGTTGGTATTGGCACGGGAATATATGGATATAGATTTCAACAGGAATCCCTTGGAGGCTGGAGGTATGATTTCCCAGGGCGTACATACAGGATTGCTATTGCCAATCATCGTTAATTTGTGCCCACTTATTACAGAGCGTTACTTATTCTAAAATATATCTCAGCCATAAAATAATTTGCATTTTAAAAAGCAGCCTAAATCCTTATTCCCTGCGAGACCAGACAGCTCCTTTGCAAGCAGCTTCCAGACTCCTTAGGAAATAATCATGAGGCCAATCATAATAATAGGTTTTTCTGTCTTTCCATCCTTTGTGTTTTCCTCTTTCTGGTGCAGAGATAGCCGTGTCACAGTTGGGACAGACTCATCTCAATTACCAAATGCTGGGCTAGGAAGACCACTGCAGGCATCCCAGAGAGAAACTCTCCTTTGATCAATAGAAACCCCCAGTCAAGCTTGGCAGATCCACATGAACTTCCTCTGCTGTGGCCAGACTCACTCCTTTGAGACCCAGAGGTCCCCTGGGCTGGGGCTGAAGCTGTGTCTGATGCACAGCAGAGGCAAACTCTGGGATTCCCACTCACAGACACACAGCCTGACCACAGACATGGCAGTGTCAAGCTCACAGACCCGGGAAGAGGGTAAACAAACACAGCACGTGATTCGTGGCTTGACGTCGCTACCCTGGCACTTCTCCCAGTCATTACAGCATCCCACACGGCTCCTGCCCCCACGCTTTCCCCACAAATCCCGGACTGCTGCTGGTCTTATTGGGTGTTTTGTTGCAGATACTGCTGCTACAGTGTCACTCGGGCAGCAGGAGGGAAAGAGACAGACTAACAGATCAGCATTCCCTAGTTTCAGGCACAACTTGTAACACAGCAGAATTTATTCTCTTGGCTTCACTGATGTAAATCTGGAGTGGTTCCCATTGACTTGAGCTGATCTATATTCTGCTCTTCGTTATAGTGGTCTGGGTTTAGTTAAATGGTGTTAAATTAGGTTAAATGGGAATAAAATAGGGTTCCAATAAGTTCAAAATATATCTTGCCCTCTTTCAGAGTGGAAAAGCGAAGAGGCATGTGTGTGCATGGGGTGGGGAAGCATAGGAGGACACACATTTCCCCTTGGCTGTACCCCTTTGCATTCAGGTAGCTGTGCTGGTAACTTTTTACCATTCCTTTACCTGGTAGTTGCACTCTGGGTCAAGGCAGTGGTAATGTTCTCTGTACTGGTACGCACAGTGTATATGTCCACAGTGCTGACTGCCAGAGAACCTGCAGACATGAGAAGAACAGGAGAAAGAAAGGGAGAGAGAATAAAACAGTGTCCTGACAGTAGTTCCCGTAAGGTACAAATAAAATCAGTCCCATTTCTGCTTTCATCCCACATATTTATGGCATTAAACGCCATCTCCTTTATCCCCTCCAAGGATGGTGACCCTCTCGCCCTCTTATTTGTCACTATTTAAAGATGCTTCTTGAGCAGGATCATTCAGGTCTTGTACATCCCTAATCTGACCCTTTCCCTTTTAAATTCATCTCCATTATCTACGTTGGGGATAGAGTAAGAAAGAAGGGTTCCTTGTATTAAATATCACACAATTCTAAAATTCTCTTTAGTTTAGATACCACAGCAGTGAGCTTCAGAAATCTCCAACACCAGAAGATGACAAATAAAAATCAGCCAAATATGCATTCTAAATTAGGTAGGACCTCGGAAAAGCTCAGGTATTCATTTGTTTGTACCAGTTACGTCTCAAGACTTTTTTTTAATCACAGTATGGTGTCACACTACAGAGAAGATTGCAAACCAGTGGATTAGATGGCAAGCCACACAGATAGAAGATGGTCATGGCAAGATTACATAAGAACTTTCAGTTAGATGGACAGATCAATGAGATGGATCAACAGGAACAGAATGAAGCATTACAGGGAGACCATCTCAACCTTGTGTGCACATCTTCTCCCACGCACGACAGCCCTGCTGATCATTATTTTCCATGTGGATACAGTATTTGCTCACAGCAGAAAACAGTGCAATGCAAAAGAACGGGGTTTTCAGCCTGCCTTTGAGTGCAATTTAAAATAGGATGCAAGAAACAACAGCCCACAACATGCACCCAATCCACTCCTGCAGGCCAGCACCGAGCACTCCACACAGCAAATCTGGAAACTCCTGACATACAGGGTGGAAAAAACTCCCAGAAAGGCAGAAATGCATAAAATATCTACATACAAACAGACAGTACATGAAATGTATTGACTGATAGGCACATCAGTAATTGGCAAAAGGCAATGATCCAGTATGGGGCTAATCAGTGCAATGAACTCTCTGATGTATATTCCAGAGGACCCTGGAAGAGCTGAAGAGCTTGAAAGGGAAAAGCAGTGGAGAGAAGGGGACTCAGAGGGGAAACATTCAAAGATAAAGTACCATCTGCTCAAAGGTTCCTCAAAGGTTCCTCACGTCACTTAGTGCTAAACACAGCGGGAATGCATATGATAAAGGGCATGGGAAAGAAACAAGGAAGGGCAACGGGTAGAAAAGGAAAAATGAGAGGAGCGAGGGTGTCCTGGTGCAATCCAGGAACCGGGTAGGAGCCAGGAAGATTATGGATCATCATAAGGTGAGGTAACGCTGAGCTACAGGACAGAAAAAGTCAGGATGAAAACCAGTACTAAATAAGGCGTTTCTGAAGCACAGTAAGGAAGAGGAGGTCAACTGTGGAAACAGCAGGGCCTCTAGGAGATGGAAAGGGGACTTAATTGACAGAAAAGATAGACATCGCTAAAAAATTAAATGACTTCTTTGCCTCAGCATTCACAAAGGGAGACAGGGACAGATGCCAGGAGCAGACATGCCTTTCCCTGGGGAAGGAGAAGAAATACTGCAGGAAATCAGGATCACGTCAGAACAGGTGATTGAGAAACTGGAACAAACCTCAGCAGCAGAGAAGAAACAAACCACAAGGCAAACAGCAAGGCTGGCTGCACAAACAAAGGCGTGGAACTGAAAGCAGGGGAAGCAATTCCTGCTCAAGGCCTGGGCAACTGCGAGGCTAGTACAAGGCTAGTACAGGGTACAGGCAGCAGCCTGAGTCACCACGGCATTAACCAGGTATATGTAGCTCAAACCAACTGGTCCTGCTAGTCCAGGGCTTTTAGGTCAGCAGCTTTAGAGGAAAGAAGCTGCTCTGTGGAAAGCTTCCTCCCTTTTCCACTGACGAGATGGGAAAGAGCGAGCTGTGCAGGGCTGGAAAACTGTGGAGTGCAGGGCAGACAAAGAGAAAAGGAAAGCAAAGACCATGCTGACAAATATACACCTTTGAAGCAAAGCAGTCCAAAATATTATCCAAAGTGAGGATGCAAAATGACCAGAGATGCCAACTGCAGTAAAAAAAAGGGGAGACACTGAAGAGATCAGACTGTATGGGCTGAGTTACTTGAAGCATCCTAGCAGGAGTAAACTAGGACTTGCTCCTAACTCAGGAGCAAGGGGCTCAGTTTTAAGAGACAGCTAAACACACACTTTGAGTTCCTACCCTCCCTTCCACGTGCCACAAAAATGTGTGTGTGGTGTCTACAGCGCAGGAAGGGAGAGGCAAGTGTTCTACCAAACTGTGTGCTTGGGGAAGGAGGGAAGCGGCAAACACAGCACAAAGGGGAAATTCTGCTCTTTCCGCCTGTGAGGTTAGGCTCCTAAAGGGTTATATTTATCCCGTGTTTCTTCTGACACTTGAAACAGTTCAAAGCTATTAATTTTTAAAGCACAGCATCTGTTTAGCTTTTTCATAACAGGAAAGCTTACACACCACACACTTACACGCATACACACGCGCACATTTACATGCACATACTCTAAGGTACATCAACACCCCTCTTAATTTACATGAACATACCCACAATTTCCATGCACACGAACAGCCACAAACACACCTAAAACAAGCAAACTCACAGACCACTGACTGATATGCAAATCCAAACTCCTAAATTGTCCATAAAGGCACACAAATTCATTTTTACAAGAACAACCCCCTCCCCCTTCCTTTACTTTAATCGGTTCACTTTTTTTTTTTTTTTTTTTGGGCCAGAAAGAACTAGTCTTGATCTGGCAAGAGTTAGAAAGAAAAACCAAGATAAATAAATAATAATAAAAATAATAAATAAAGAAGTCAGCATGCTTAGAGAGTGTTTACAGACTCATTACCCTGTAACGATGATGTGAAAGAAGGAAGAAAAAAAACCCACCCCAATTACAAGGGGGGAGGAAACCCACACAGAAATAAATATTTAAGCAAGTGCTGCCAGAAGCACCATCTGCTGAGGCACTAATAATAATAATAATAATTTTTTCTGTGGTCTTTTTTTTTTTTTTAATTATAAATATACGGGGGGGGAAAACAACCCAACCCAAACTAGCTAAGTAAGAGGTTTTGTTTTGTTGCGTGAGAGAATGGATTATCCCTGGGCAGCTTTTGGCAGTGGCTTTGGCAAACTCATTAAGCTAATTATGCAGTACAGACATAGAGTGTCGTGTCTCTCTCCCCCCACCCCTTGATTTTAAGGCTTTAAACTGTTTTTAAAATTGTGTGTAAATTGAAGGGAAGTGGCTGTGCTGCCAACGGGCGGCTTGCGGAGCTTTTTAAGCAGGATGTGGTGTCCCTTAGCTATCTCACAAGCCTCCCTCCGTTACCTGCCTGACCCAGGGGAAGGGGCTTGCAGAGCGCTGCGAAGAGTGGATGTGGGCGAAGTGTTTATACAGTTCTCTGCTTGAGAGGGGAACGGGGGACAGAAAGGGTGGCATCTCCTCTCACTGCAACCTCTGCCATTCCTGCAATCTCAGCAATAAAAGGGTGCTGCTCCTCCTGCCCCATGCGAAGATGGGCTTTACCCCCTGCAATGTCACTTGAGGAGCTGCATGTGGTGCTGCAACTGTCCTCTCTTCCCATGTGGTCTTCTGTCCCCTTCTACATCAGAGATTTGAGCAAAAGGGAGGAAAGAGAGTCATCTCTCATTCCACTCTCCAGCCACCCTTTTCCCCGCTGATGTGCCAAGCTCTTCCCTTGCACCTTCCCAGCAGCTCATTGCCTCCCGCAGAGAGACTCTCTGTAGACTCCAGCAAGGTGGGAAAGCACAGTACACATTTCCCTCCCCTCTTGTTACTAAGCGCCCAAGTGCTGGTGGGAACAAACCCTTCAGTTTTATCCCTGGAGATGTGTTTGCTTGCTTCCCCGACTGGTCTTTCTGCATACAAGGGACTTTTGTAGGGAGCTTCCTCACTGTACAGATGGAGGATTCAACAGGCCAGGGGCAAAGGCTGATGGATGCTTTACACCCTCAGCTATAAACCAGGCAGGTGTTATACAATAATCTCCTCTGTCCCTCTGGCTCTCATGGCATTACTTACTCTGTCTCACCACGTCAGCCTTGGGCTCCCTCTCAGCATTGCTCACTCCTGACCTAAGCTTGCCCAGAGCTGCGATAAGGTGCCCTAGTCTGCACCTTATTCAGTGAGGGTTTCTCATATAAAGTAGCTGCAAAATATTGTAGGATAAATATCCACACTGATGCCAAGACCTGCCTAAACTCCAGTCACTCGTGAATTTGTCCAGCCTAGATTCTCAGTGGTGACATGTTCTCTGCTTGCCTCCTGCATGGTAGGGGAAAAAGGCTGGAGACAGCACAGCAATGGACAGAAAGAAAGACAATCAAGAGACAGCACTCCCATTTCAATGCTGGGCTTCTGCAGTGAAACATTTTTCCGCTATTTGTCACAAAGTCTAACAGCTCTGGGGAGCCAAGCAGGCTCTTGGCGTGTATGTACACCTCTCACAGCTACTGCTCTCCCAAGCAGGGAAACAGAGCACGTACAGATGCCAGAGGGAAATGGAAGTGCCAATGACTGGTTTAAACACTTGATCCAGATGGACAAGACCTCATCTTTCCCACCACCACTCCACCCTCTTACTTCCAGCCCTCTCCCCAAGAAAGTCAAGAGTTTTACCTACCTGGCAATATACTTCTGGTAAATATTTACGTCTTCGCTGACAGCTGGTTTGTCAGTGGGTAATCCATTCCTAATGAGAAACACACAGGGCAGAGCTGGTTAGCAGGCAGGAATGGGGCACAGTCTGAGCTCCTTGTTTCTCTCACACACCACTGACACATCAGGAGAGAGGGCCCATGCAAGAGTACCCCACAAAGACACCCCTAGCTTTAACCTCCCTCCTCTCACCCTTCAAATCCCATACCTTCTTTTCCTGGGAACCATACAGTCCTCCTACCACCCCTCCTGCCTGTTCCCTCTTTGCAGGACTCAGTTCAGTTTGTTGGAGACACTGGGGAGATCAACCATGAAAACCCATTTTCACAGAAAAAACTAAATACCCATATACACACGAGTGATGGTGACATGAAAACAAACACCTCCCTGAAGGACCCTGCACCACTGCCTTTACGTGCATGGAAGGGCCATCGAGACAAATCAGCCCTAAGCTCAACTGTGGGAGGAGAATCTCTGCACTGCAGCCCTGCTGTGAGCTACTGCACATTTCCTATGTCCAGCAGGCACAGCATACTCCTGCCTGTCCTGGCAATGTGGCTACAGCCCCCTAGATGGGGCTTTAATTGCCTTTTTTTTCCTCACGCAGATACCTCAACACCAACAGACAGGTGAGGCAGCAAAGCTATTTATGTATTTTAATCAATGAGAAAACCAACCCAACTGACCCAACTGTCACATAAGCCTGGGTTACTTAACAGCATTAGGAAGCAGACAAAAATTACATCCTCAGCAAGAGGAAAAAGAGAGACAGGGAGAGATTCCAGCCTACCTAAGGGACAGTGGCAATACCAACACAACCCCTGACAGGCTGTACGTGGTCTTCCTTCTCAGTTTTGCCCACACCCAACCTCCACTCCTAGTCATGACAGCTCTGTAGCCTGATACTTTCGCACAGAGTTCACTTCAAGAAGGTAGATTAGTTCAGGGCAGGTACATCTAATTGCATTAGATGTTAGAGAGTTTAAAGCTATGACTAGGGAATATGTGTGAGAGTGAGGGGGCAATTCCTGCCAGCTCATTTCGTCCCAATGGGGACTATGAACAGAAAGCCAGGTCCCAGATACCACGCTGAGCACTTCCTCCACCAGCACAATTAATGGGTTGCTTTCTTTTATCATGGAAGCCTGTATCTAGTAATTCAGCTTGAAGGAGAAGCGACCAGAGCCCCTCCTGTAGTCGAAAGTATGATCAGGACATTGGGAACTGCCAGGTTGAAGGCCCTGGTCACCTCCATTCCTACTGCAGCCCCATCACGATGCCCCAGCTGAGGAAGTCCTGTGGCTAGAGGAGGGATCACCATAGTGCTGCAAACCCACATCTGCAAGTGGCAGGAAATGAGCAAGAGAAAGGAAATCAAACTGGGATCCCAGTGCAACACTAAAGCAGATAAGAAAAGGCTCACAGCCCCCCAGGCAGAGCTCTAGGATGGCCACTGAACTCCAGGCAGCTGAGCACTCTGCAGACTCTTTAGGCACAGAGTCCCTGCCCAAGTCACCCATCACATCAAGGCACTCTGCCTACAGGAATATTAACACCAGTGTTTTTTAACAATAGGAGCCCCTGCCTGCCATCTGGAGCACATACAGGGTTCATCCTCAGCAGGGGCCAGACGCAAATGTGAATAATCTTCTGCCCTTTCCCAAAGACCTTAACCACAGAGCTCCCAAATCTGTCTGCAGGCAGCTGGGAAATGACTGTTTCACATGGAAGGCAGGTATCATCAGCAGGAAAGCGGGAGATGCAGACCTGTCTGAGACTGCAAAGAGCAGGTACTTATATACCTTTTCTACAGCTACCACCTCTGGAAGTCACATTAAAAAGCAATCCAAAGTTTGGCAAGGCCTTCAGATATCTTCATTCAGTCAATAGCATCGCTGCAGAGATTGTCAGCAATGTATGTGTAGGAGGTTATTAGTGGTAATTGGGCAAATAAGTTTGCCCAGTCTGAGGGGTAACTGAATCACCTCTATTTGTGTAAGGAACAAGCAAATTGAGAAGACACAGGCCTGGCCCCACAGAAGTATGTATATGCCTAAATTCTATGAAAATTGATGGGAATTAGGCACCAAGATGTCTTATGAGTTTTGGGACAAACAAAAAGCCCATCTTGCTAACAGTACATCAGCGGAGTTTTGCCATTGAATTAAATGGAAGCAAGAATCAGGTTCTCCTACAGACACAGCGGGATGCCTGGGCAACCAGAACAAGGAGAAAGCAAAGTAATTACAGCCTTGACCTTAAGAGTGCTGAAAGCACCATATTCCTTTGTCTTTCATTTCAGCCTATCAACCCAGGAGCTAGTGGGTTCTAGATTCTGGCTGTGACTGCTGATGGCTGGCCACATCCTCAGTGCAAGTAAGATAAACAGAGATGTAAGGTGCAACAGAGGAGCAGACACCCCAACAGAGAGCAAAAAGAAACATGATACAAACATTGCAGTACCTATCGTCACACAAACTGGAATTGCCCACTGATCCACACACAGACTTTAAGTATGATCCCCCACTAACACAAAGATAAGAAAAGTGGGAGGACACTTACTTTACTGTAGAGACTGTTCCAGTTGTGATGGAGTCTGTCTTGGAGAAAGTTGATTTCAGGTACTCAGGAGTGTTGAATGGCAATGAGACGGACTGCTCCGGCCCAGCCACAGGAGTGCTGCTGGGGGTACTGGCGAGGGGAGCCGGGGCCAGGCTGGGCGTTGGAGCTTTTACTGGAGTAAGCTTCTGAATGTTCCTCACATCATACTTGGAAGGCCGGCCTACCTTGCCTGTCTTGAAGGCGATGGCTCCTCCCATATCTGGGCTTCCTTCTCCAGGCTTGAAAAGGTGCAAGTACTTGACGTTTTCGAGGTCATACTTGGAGGCCTTCTTGTAAGTGTTGCCGTTTTGCGGCCTGATGCTCTCACCCGTCTTCAGCTTCTGAATGAAGAAGTCGTATTTGGAGGCCCGTGACATCAGACCCTGCATCTGGGAACTGCTGGGAGAGGGCAGGGGCAGGATGGTGGCTTTGGTCTCCGTCAGCATGGAGGCATCTGGACCTGGCACCCGAATGGGCTGTGCCAGCACTGAGGAAGTTTCTTTGCCCAGCTTGGAGCCCAGCTCCTCAGATTTGGCCAAGTGCATGGGCCAAGAGAGCTGCTCCCCAGCTTTCAGTTTGCGGATGTACTCCTCGTATTTGGAGAAGCGGGCTCGTTTGCTCATGGCATCCTCGCCAGGGAGAGAGGCAGCAGTCGCAGTGGCCTCTGAGGTAGCAGCATTCAGCTTGTCAAAGCTGATCTTGCGGGCCAGCTCATCCCGCATGTTCTGATCATCATAGCCAAACATGCCCAGGAACTCATTCATGGTGGTGGCAGCATAATCTCGCAGCGATGAAGCTTCCCCTATGGAGAACCAAAGGGAGAGAGTCACGCAAGGCACTGATTTTTCTTCTCCTCCCGTACCAGCCCTAGTAGCAGGGAGGGGGAGTAAGGGGAGAGGGGAACATGATCTACTGACGTTTGGCTCACTTGTTAGGTTTTACGACTCTTAAATTAATTTGTTTTAAAAAAAAAAGTAATTAATACTGGGGTAAAATAAAAAGAGTTCATCAATGCCAGGAAAATCAATTTCCTAAATGTTCTAGCCGATGGCTTTTCAGTACATTAAACAAAGTTTCATAAATGTCTCTGCACTCTTGCCTTGGCCTAATATGAAGAAAAAGTAATTTTACTGGAAGTGAGACCAACGCCAATATGCCGAGGTTTGTACAGTTCTGTCCTTGTGTGTGTTTGTGTATGGAAGGAGGTGCACAGAGGATAGACGGCAGAGTGTCTGCATGTGTAAGGGGGGGCAGAAACATGGGAGATGCTCTCTGCGTGTCGGTGAACAGCAGAGAGCAGGGCTGAGAGCAGGCAGGACAGCGGGGTGTGAAATGAATACGGGAGACAGGGCAAGACAATGTGCGGGGTGGAGCAGGAGGAGGGCAGAATGGAAAAGTGCAGAGCAGGGAAAGAAAGCAGCAGGAGGTGGAGATGAGTTAAGATGGGGGGAGAGCAGCAAAGGCTATCTGCATGAGAAGCTTGGCAGTGAGGAGTGGTGGAGAGGGAGTGAAGACAAGGCAAGACAAAAACAGGGTAGTTCCCCATAGCTGTTGCAGTCCTTCCCTTCCCTGACAGTTTTGTAAGATTTATTTTCACCCAGTTTGCTCCCTTCCTTCTCAATCCCAATGACCGGAGAGCTTTTCACGTGCTCTCCACGTGAAAAGGGACCACAGTGGACTGTGGACAGAAGGAGGTGATGTCCTCATGTGGGCTCCAGAGAGGAAGAAAGCCCGTTCTCTGGAGTGTGGGCTGGAGAAAGGGCAGGAAGGGCTTAGTCTACCTGAGCATAATCACAAGGAGGGAGAATGAGCA
The DNA here is from genome assembly GCA_033628505.1 of Tringa tobata. Classification (NCBI taxonomy): domain Eukaryota; kingdom Metazoa; phylum Chordata; class Aves; order Charadriiformes; family Scolopacidae; genus Tringa; species Tringa tobata. The sequence continues at coordinate 1,422,397 of JAHREE010000205.1, forward strand.
AAAGCTGTCCTTCCTAGGGTCCCTCCTTCCCTTCCTCCCTCTCCTACTCCCTCAGGCAGTTTCACAGGCCACCAGGAGGGAAGAACACACATCTGGAGGTCACCCAATATCAGTGTAAAGGAGGAAATAAAGATTGCTCTGACGTGCCAGCTTGGACTCATTTAGGCTTCAGTCTGACACAGCGCTCCTCCTCCTCTCCCTCTTGCTTTCTCCTGCAGAGTAAAGATTTACTGTGTGCAGGAGTCCTTCAAACCTCCCTCGTCATCTTTTCCAATCACTCACTCAGGCTCTCACGGGCAAGCACACTCGTTCATAGGGAGCCAGCACAGGCAGGTACACTGGCAGCAGAATGGAAGTTCTGGGCACTGGGTCCACCTCGAACCGCATCAACAGTGCCTTGAAACACCGTGGAAAAGGAAGGAACCAAGACACATTCACAGAAGAGGTCAACAGATTCAAAGCATGAAAACGGACCCCTAGGGTTTGGGGGATCTGATAGCCAATGATGCCACACACGGCACACACATACACAACAGCATTTCCACACATACACAAGACCCAGTCAATGAGCAAAGTCAAAGTTCAGTAGCCATCAGCTTCCACAGGACTATAACAAGGAAGAGACTGCAACGGGCACTAAAATGTGCAAGACCATGAGTGTCACATTCCTGGTTCAATATTGCCCAGTATAGCTGTGTTCGTGTAGCACAAGTGCTGCTGCACGAGTTGCCTGAGTACGTGGTGCATGAGAAAGACAGTGCAAATAACACGCCCTGAAGCCTGCAAGCAGAATGACAAGGACACATCTACTAAGTGCTAGGATCTGGTTTAGCCCAAAATGACTTTCCAGTTCTGGGCACTTAGACCCAGCATCCTGCAAGGGATTTTGGGATGCCTGACTTCAGAATGAACACCCGGTTAGTTGCAGAATAGGTGGTAATGCCACTGCAGTGTCTGGCTCAGGCTGCAGCTTTTTGTCCTCACACAACCTCATGGGTCAGTATTAAAGGATATTAAATGAAGAATTATGCCCCACAGTGTCCAATAACAAGACTTGTCAGAAGGAAAACACAAGGAAAGGCTGTGTTACTCCATCCTCAGAGGTGGGATCATTTCATCCGTACTTCCCCACTTGGCCCTCTCCTGTGGCCCCTGCAACACCCCACCAAAGCCATCAACTTTATCTTTCACACACAGACATATTAAATAGTTTCATCTTGCTTTAAAGCAGTTCTCCTTTTTACCTCTTTTTCCCTTCTCCACCTCCATTTCAGTGTAACCCTGTAACCCAACAGAAGTGATTAAACCCGTGAAATCCCTACTGGGTCTAACACTTCCCTCTTTCTGTTAAATCTGCTTTCCCTGTTCTGCTTCTCCTCTCTTTTTGGACCTGTAAAACAATCCCCTAGCCTCCTTCACAATGCCCTGACTTCCAAGCGCTGCACAGAAAAATTCTAGCCAGCTTGTGCCAAACTGCAAAGGGAGAAAGAATACCACAGAGAGGATCTGATAGGAAATTAAACTATTAAGTCTGATTTTTACTAGCTTTAACAGCTGCCCTGAAACCCAGCCAACCCCTTTCCTTTTTTATCCTAACCTGCAGCACGTGAAAAAAGGGGGAAGACCCTCTTTTTCAATCCCACATCTCAAATCAGTTTTACAAATCCCGTTTCAGTTCAGGCCCCACAGACATTTCAAATTCAGAGATGAAATTCAAGGAAACCTAGTATTTATTTTTTTTTTTTTACACCTGAGAAAACAAGCTGTTGTAGGAGACCAGCTCCTTTTTAAACTTCTCTCATCTGCACACCTGGTCTTGGAAAGCATCTTTGGTACCCATGTGGCTAGACCTCAACTAGTGCAATCAATTAGATGCAAAACCCAAGGCCACAGAAAAGAGGGAGTTTTCAGACCTTTTTTTGAGCTTTGTAAAGTCTGAATTTGAGTTCAGGTTTCACTACTCTGGATTTAATCCCCTTATTCCCTGCAGCACCTTGCATTCTGCTTTTCCTTTGCTCAAATTTGGTTCCAGATGATCACAATACCCTCCTTCCCTGACCAACAGCTTTGCCAGTGCTGCTCAGTCTTTCCTCATCCCCATTTGAGATGAAACCCTGGCCAGTTCCCACTGCTCGCTGCCTTCACTCAAGGTGCAAACACGCCTTCACTCATCCCAGCGTGAGCCCACCAACACACACCCCAAAGCCAAGACAACCTTCAGTTATCTGTGCAGGCACCTAAACAAAAGACTAGAGGCTCTTCAACTGGAGGCACCTTATGGAAGGGAGCGGGCTCACCACAAAGATGGTACGAGACCCAGCCAACTCATTTCACATACGCTTTCAAACAACAGCAAAGAGGTAATCGTTATTACCTAATCAAGAGAAAACCCTCCCCATGCCCACACGCAGACAAAAGTGAAGCAGGACAGCAGTTGGCAAATAAATCCCTGCACATAGCTGTGGAAGGCAGAGGCAGCATTGTCCCTGGGTCTTCTTCCCCCTCCCCTGTACCGCATTTTTTCTCTCCTTTTCTATGTGATAATAAAAGGGCTCCCTCTCCCCTTGCCGCTGCTCTCCATTTGTGGGCATTGCCAAAGAGCAGAGATCTGTGTGTCTCAGAGCAGCTATCGTATCACAAAGGATCCGAAGCTAGCAAAAAAGGGGCTAAAAATAGCCTGCAGCAGCACACTATATATGGAAGGAAAAGCAAAACAGCCCAAATGGAGTACAAGGTCTGGATACTGGGGGATGGGACATCCCAGCCAGGGCTCTGTCCTTTATTCTGCTTGGGAGGGAAAACATGTAGACTTGGGGGCTACAGGACAATGAACAAGAAACTGGCACTCATCATGCATGTTCTCCCAAGTGGAATCTCCCCAGGAAATCAGGAAGAGAAAGCTCCCCTTGTTGAAAACAGGTCCAATATTCCCCTTCTAAGAGACTTGGCCAACAAGCTAAGAAAAGAAAGGAGAATTTTGAAAGCTTATACAGGGGAAAGCTCCTGGTGACTACTTTAGCCCACTATGTAAGGAACTGGCAGAGTAAAGAACATAGGACTGTGTAGGAAAATCTCTCTGGGTATGTGCCTGTCAGTGAGATTGTGGAAAGGGATCTCTGTCAGAGACTGTACTGGGAAATCTAAATGCTATATATAAATGTGTGCAGAGACTTATGGGTCAGTCAGTGTGCAGGAGGGGGTGCGTGAATGAACGAAGAAGCACATCTGCATGTCCAGGTCAGCTTCTGACAGCCATCTCCTGACGGACGCCAGCTTTGCGACTCTGGAACACGTGTCCCAGCTGAAGCAGAGAGGGAGGTACATCAGGCAGATCTGAACACCAAGTCCCTTGTTTCTGAGAGGTGGCTCAGAAAAAGAAACGGGGATGCCACACATGCACGTTCCCCATCTTGTTTCAAAGCATGAGGATTAAATAGCATGAACCAAATATCCTGCACAACAAGCCTCGCTGTCTGACCTGGAAGGAGACAAAGGTGGCAGGGATTTGGCATCAGACTATAGGAGATGGGAGTGGAGGACACAAGCAGCAGCTGAAGTCCCATAAAGCAGGCTGTGTGTGTACACACTGGGACTCCAAGAAGCAGGACCCCTTCTCTGCCTCATATAACTAGGACCACTTCCCTCACTGATCAAGAAAGCCCAGCTAGATGTTGGATCTGGTTTTCTGTGTGGCTCCTGCTTTTTACCCAAGTCTCCAGCTGCTCAAAGAAGTATGGGCTCAATTTTAAATGCGGCTGAGCACTGCCAGCTCTGTATCCTCTATTTCCTCAGAGGGACCTGGGTGCTCAGAGCCTTCAAGACCAGGTTCCTGTGATGACTCCCCTGAAACTGCATTGACCAAAAGGGCAGAGCTGTATTGCTCTCCCCTGATCTGATGGCCTCCTGCTACCCCACAATTCACAGGAAAAAAACCCTCCTTTTTGGTATAGACAGTTCCAGATCTCACTGGAATAAATTTAACTCGCACCCAGTAACACCAGGTCTGAGGACACTGTGAAGGACAGCTTAAAACCCATTTTCTGGAATATTGACAGAAAAAGACAGAAGAGAAAAAGAACTTTGTCCTTTCCAAAGCAAGAGATATTTCAGCTTGTGCTTTCCAAGGAAATGCTGCATACGACATTTACAACTGGGTTCCCAAAGCAGACACTCAAGACCTGGCAGCACGTCTGTTTGCAAGTCAAATCCCATGTGGCTGTAGATGTAAACCGGACCCTGCATGTGCCATTACCTGCCTTAAGCATAAATGAGCCCTCAGCCCCCCATGAATGCTTATACATTTTTGCATAATCCTTTGACAACACAGCCCTACAAAGGCATTTTACTGAGAACTCCTACCCCAGTGAGAAACCTCAGCTCCTTTTCATTTTCCCCAGTTCGGTAACATATTTTTTACATTTAAGTTCCCCTCTTTTTAGTTTTTGTAGCAAATAGAAGCTGCAAATGGGGTGGAATTAAAACAAACTAAAAACAGAGTCCAGGCACAATCACCTTGTGTCTGGAAACGACAAGGGCTTTCCTATCAAAGGAAACTGAAGGTCACACTTTTCCTCATTGATCTTGCAATGTTTGTTAATTACTCTGTCACTGATGTGGCGAAGGATAATTAAACAGCTCTGTTTATATCTTATATGCATAATTATGTGCGCTGCCACTGAACTCGTGAAGACTAGAGAATGTGCCTCTCCAGAAGGGGAACGGACAGACGGAGATGAGTTTCGGCTGCATTATTAACAGGAGGAGGAAAACACGCGCACACACAAAAGGAGGAAAGTTTGATGGATTCACAAAGTGCTGAGATCAGGGGAGGGGTGCGTGCAGGTGGAGCAGATTAGGGGGAGATCTTTCAATTACAGATTCAATCCAGCTGGGTGACAAATTGGGGGAGGGAGCTGCTCTGCCCTAATGGAGAGAATTCAATTTACCCTAAGCTTTCACCAAGGCTTAGCACTCATACACCCCCCAAAATCAATCTGGGGGGGAACCTCGGTATCAGAAGCGAGAAAGAAATTCAGCTAGGGCTTTCCCCAACATCTCCTGCCGAATTCAGTTTTTTGAATGAACCACAAAAATAGGATAGAAGCTCTGGGGGTGCCACCCCGCTGAGGGACGGGCTCCCACACCCGGCCAGGAACGGCGGCGATGCCACGGCGAGGAATAATGCCATGGCGAGTGGTAACCCCTCAACCCTTCAGCCCCTCCGCCTGGGATGGGACAACACACGGGAGCAAAAAGGGAACGTGATACCTTACATGTTGGACGGCTTCATTTCGGGCCCTTATCCGGCCGCCATGATGGGGCACCTCTGCAGGTAGGCCCACCGGGGAGAAGTGACAAGGACAGCAGCTTCCTACCGGTGCCAAGCAGCGGAGGGCGGCGGCTG